>JAVXUP010001221.1:0-80000 GCA_033070095.1 Escallonia herrerae | reverse complement strand
CTTACATCCCTGTCGGACAAATTAGTTACTAAAACTCTATAGCGACCAATTACTTGCTTAATATGAGTTTGGGCGAGTCGTTCAGAAGAATATTCTTCTCGGATAAGAATAAATCGGGACGTCTTTGTCAACCTATCTACTACAACCCAGATAGACATATATCTATTAGTTGTTCGTGGTAACCTTAACACCAAAATTAATCGTATTATGTTCCCATTTCCACTCAAGTACAAAGAGCGTTGCAACTATCTGTCGATTTCTTATGATCCCCTTTTATCTGTGGCAGGTCAAACATTGGGATACAAACTTTTATATGTCCCTCTTCATGCTAGGCCATGAAAATTCTTTGAGTCGTAACTTAGGGTACATTTTTGTCTCCCTTGAGTGAATCGGCACTTAAAACTATGAGTACCCTTCCAAATTTCTTCTCTCAATTCATCATTAGGCGGAACATATATCCGACCTTCACATTCGTAATTACCACCCTCATCACCATCAATTCTTTTGCTTTTTATTCATTTTAATTTTTGTGTTGGATCTCATACATCCTATCATCTTGACTTTAGGTTTCCTTGATTCGATCAAGAAGTATTGGTCGCATTTTTACGTGAGAGAAATTGTTACTTCGTTCTCTCCTTAGTCGAACTTTGATTTCGAGTTGTTCATATCCTTATTGACTTGGAATAGTAGTCATCACAGTAAGTTTTTTCCGATAAGGCATCTCAAAAAGATTGTCAATAACTCTACGGTAGCCTCCAACTGAGCTTCGAAAGCTTTTAATCTCAAACACCGATTTTTTTATGACGTTCCCCATTTGTCACCTTTACCCGAATCTCCTAATGTGCTTCCGCATCAACCCCATACATCCAGATTTCCCAGTCAAAATTCACCTTCCTTGCATTTGACATACAACTTAGATTTCTTAAAATTTGTCAAACTTACCGTTATGCAAGCTCTTCTTTGTTTTTACTACCATTCATAAGGTCACCAAGAAGGCAAGACACAATGATCAAGTGCTCTCAAAAACCTGATTCATCAAATTTATAGATGCCATAGGGGTATTAATTAATCTCTATGGCATCATCAAGAATTCATAACTCCCGTCTTATTTTTCTAAAGACAATTTTGACAACTTCATCCTTCTTTATCCTTAATTGGTGATGACCTGTTCTAAACACAATCACATAAAGAAAACAATTAGCACCCTGCAACTGATCAACATATCCTCTAGGTCAGGCAATGAGTAATTATTCCCGACTCACCTTATTCAGCTTTTGATAACTGATACATAGTCATAAATCACTCTTTTATTTTTACTTACAATGATTATCATCCTCCTTTAGATTACCTCTATTCAACATACCCTGGTTATTAGCATTTAAAACAGTTTCTTTTGATTCATCTTAAAAATTAGCTCAGCGGCCTACTCACGTATGTAAGGTATTCTGCAATTGCCTCACATAGCCATACCCTCATGCCCCAATCCACACTATCTACTTTTTCTGTCTCCGCCACTTGGTTCTGAACTTTGTCTTGACTGTTTATCATGTACGTGCTTTTTACAATTCTTTTTACTTTCCCAGTTTCGATCCTGGATTCTACCTCTTTTTCATCCTTGCTCCCTTTTTTCTTCCCAGACCTCTTTATTCTCTGCCTCCACCACTTGGTTTTTTTTTTTTGCTACTTCTGTAGCAATTCACCATTAGAACCTCCTTACCTCTCTCTTTTTAAGGATTCTTTTTCCAATTCATTTCATTTTGTTCCTCTTTTCAAAATTTTCTGTCATAACCTGATGAGGGCAAATAAGCCAACTCACTAAATTCCTAGATATACTTTTATGCCTTTCTACCCTTCCACTTAGCATGAGAAACGTGTCTCCAACTTACTGTCCAATTTAAGCAAAAATATTTATCATCAACATTTTACCTGTACCTATTCCAGGTTATGCAGGCCAAATAAGCTACTCTCCTCAACTTGTTTTTGCTCGTTCTCAATAACTTAGAACTCCTCTTGTACATATAACTGGGAAAAAATATTTTTTTTTGAAGTTTTTCTTCATTTTGTTACTTCATCTACCTTCTCTATCTCTTAATTATACGTAGTTGTCTACACTAAACCATTCCCCTCCCGTAGGATTTCACCCGGGCGAGCATCCTGATAGTCTCAAAATCTACACTCTTTTATTCCCTTAACTAGGGCTTGTCATAATAGCAACCACCGATTGTACCATTGGAATTCCCACGATCTTTTTGTAGAAGTCTCACTAGCCCTTTCTTAAGGTCTTCTTGACCTAATAAAACTCACTGCTTATTCCTTGCACTTACGTCCTCGACATTCACCATAATCATCTCTATGGAGGGCCTCTCTTTCGTCTTTCTGAGGAAGAAGTAGCACGATAATTAAAATGACGCACCATAATACTAACTTGCACGCTAAAACATCTAATGGTTTTCATTATTAAACGACCTTTTTCTTACAATAGTATGTAAACCATACTATTTTCCCCATCGCCCTTCCCCTCTTCAATCATCACTTTAATCCGATTTCAAAAGTGGACTCCAGCCCTACTCCTACACCCTATCATCCTCAGAAAAATCATAAGTCTCCTTCAATAATTTCAGGCTTTAATGACTTCACTTAACATCGCTTGTTACACATCCTCGGATAAAATCCTATGAGGCGGGTAGTCATAAACAATTTGCCCTACCTTTTGGAGAATCTGCATACTGGCATCCATCATCTTCATTAATATCTAATTTGATACTTACTTCTTATCCTCTCATCACATAGTTAATACCGCTTGTTTGGGACTCAAATCAACTTGTCGATTTGACCCTTTTTCCTCATCACTTGGAAGTACTTTTTCTTTCAATATCTCATCGAAATTCTATTCATTCTCACCTCGGCTCCTCATTTCTCCGTTCACAGTTTACACCACAGAAGTACTCAACCTCATCTATCCTCCCTGTAGGTCCTTCAAATTCACTTCATGCTGGACGTTCATCTGGTTCTTTCAGCCCTAATTCTATCTCATCAACATTCTCATTAGGATCCTTTTTCAAGATTCGACATCGCAACCTTATCATCATCAAACCACTCTTCTAAAACTTGGTCATCTAGCTCTTCCTTCCATTCCTTACAGGAATGGTAAAGTTACAACTTATATGCCTTAGCCAATCTCAGCCCACATATCTTAACCTTCCTCTTAGTTTAGCTAAATCATCAAGATTCTTATTCTACTCTTCTCATCGATAACTTAGGCCTTCCACCAGACACTTCGGGGAAGTCTACAGAATCATTTGTCTAAGCTCTGATACCAACTTGCGACACCCTCAACCATGGTGACATCACCGGGCTGAGTTATCGATCATGATCACATTCAAAACTCTGTGCAGAATACAGAGCAACTATATTATCATACTCATACATCATTAATAGACGCTTGAGTTGCAATAAATTTTAGCATCAACATAAGTTGTCAAACGATATTTTCTTTCGTCAGAACTGAGCGGCTTCAAGGCCCAAATGAACATCATCATTTCAACTTGGACAGGGACACACCAGACCTGGCTATGCAAGTGTAATGCGAAAGAAAACAATAAAGCAAACGATAATCATAGGAAACATACATAGTAAAAATCAACAACATTAATTAAAATCAATTGCAAATGCAAACTTGACTTAGCTCGACCGACAGACCCTAGTGAGCTTCATTCTCTTTTTTAGTAAATTTTTCACTGACTACCAGTTACTTTTTTTCACTAGTCACCAGTTACTCTACTTTTACTGGTATTCAACTTATTGATGCCCCACTACATGGGGTGTTCATCTTAGTCTCAAGTTATTTAAGAGAGACATTGTCAACAAGAGGGAACTCACCATGAGTGTTTGTCCCTAACCGCGTTACCTCTAAACAACAGTGCTTCATCAAATGGGATGGACTAAGGGAAAATTATTCCACCTTATTCCTCAAAAACACAACTTAAAAAGGAATACTAGATTAGAAGATCAACCAGTGTTCCAACCTAACACAAGAATTCAACGTAACATCATCAACAGGTGAAGTATGCCAGAAGCCCTTAACTGTGTTCTTACATAAGATAAATGTTGGTTGCCAATAAGTGCTGACATTTCACAACAACAGTTCAACGACCTCTACAACATCATCGTCAACGATAAGGCAGACTCGGGAGAAGTTTAACCACAAGTCCTCAATGGTGTTCTCAAATAGGAGAGATATCGGCTATCAATAATAATTAATATCTCGCAACAACCACACAACAACCCCTACGCAATATCATCACCAACGTCAGGTATGTTACTCGAATAGAATCATAGCACACTAGGACACAAATTAGTCCTACCAAACCCTCTCAACGGGGTGAACTGAGGGAAATTCTTCTATCTTAAGTCCTCAACAATGTAATTTCAAATCAACAAGTACTAGTCACAATAACTACCGTTGTCAAATCATAATGACAAGAGTCCAACAAAACATCATCAACATGGCATGCTAATCGAAACAATGAATTAGCTCATTGGCTTATAGCCAAAGCAACTCGCAACCTTTGATCGCAACGAGTGGCATCACCTAGTTAAATAATACTTTTCTCGTTAGACATCGTTCAGCATACACGCTCCTTATTTTACCCTCTCCACTTAACTGTTCATAGCATCTTACAACAGCTAATTAATCCTATTCGATAACCGGATCCTTAACCTAGCCTTACCGGCTCATTAGCAATAACCACTATCTCATTATTTCAACATATTAACATTATTACTCACTTCCCACCACTTCGAACGCTAAATATGCGCATTCCCAAAAATTTAGTGCCAACATGGCTAATTACAAAAATACCCCCCGACTTACGTAATTTTACCAAAACACGTCCTGGTGGCCATCGTCCCAACAAACATCTCAAAATTACTTTAAAACAATATTTTAGATGTCTTACACCTTTTTCCAGACCAAAAAGTCCTTTGTGAAATTTTATAGGGAAAATTATGAAAATACCCCCTGCTAGGCTGCAAATTACCAAAATGCCCCCTAAGGGTTCACTATCACCCCAAATCAGCTTCCAAACAACCTATCAGGTGTTTGACAACCCTTTTCGGATAGGAAAGTCCTATCAGGTGTTTGACAACCAAAAATACCCTTCTTCAGGTGGCAAATTACCAAAATGCCCCTGATGGTTCCCTGCTTCAGAAAAATCTTAGAAATACTTTAAAACACTATTTTAAACCTCCTAAAATCATTCTTAAGCTAAAAAGTATTTTAGAAAATTTTCATCCCAAAATTTGGAACCGGTGTCTGTACCGAGCGTTTAAAGGCCCGTTCGGCCAAAAATAGCAAATAACTTTGGAATAACCCAAAATTTTGAAAAATGGAACTTCTCATCATCCTACGGTCCTCGTAAAATTTTCAAAACTGTGCTAATTTGATATTTTAAATTTCACTATAAAATTTCAAAATCCCCACGTCGGTTAATCCCTTTCTCGGCCTCAAAAAATCCAAAATTTTTTCACAATGCAGGTCTCCTGAAAAGAATAGTATCTTTTTTTGGCACTTTGGCTAAATCTAAACCTAACTATTTTAAAAAAAAACTGATTAGAAACTATTCACTTAATTTCTTGTTTTTAGCAACAAAAACATCTACTCTTCAAATCACTACACACACTAACACACCTTGGCCACTGACACTCGTCTTCCTCCTTCAGACCGACACACACCAGGCACATCACTCACACCCACGCTTGAATCTCTCACCATACACACCTTTAATCACCTAATTACATTACATTCCACACATTAATGCCCTAAATTAATTCAGTTTACGCAATTACACCCATATAAATCCATAACCATTACCAAATTGAAGAACACACACTACCACACCCGTTAAACACACCCCCATGCACACTGGACACTACACGAACATGGAATCGTGATTGACTTTTCATCCTTTTTCATTCTAAGTTCCCATATTCACAATTACAACAAGAATCCATATCAATTTCCCATCCTCGATTATATATACACATCCAAGGCACAAATACACACAACTTCAACCAAAATTCAATCCAATTTCCTCTTAATTCCGTAATTAAGTGTTCAAGATCATACCCTGACGGGTATAAGGTTCCTCCTTTTTTTCCCTTGTTTCCTCTCCTTCTTCTCTTCCTTCTTTCCCCCTTCTTTTTCCCGTTTTTCTTTCTGCTGCTTCTTTCTTCTTTCTGTTCTCCGCGTGTTCTTAAGTTTGCATTATTTCCATTTTTCTCCCCAAATTCTTTTTTATAATTTTTCTTTCCATTAAATCTTATCTCCACCTTATTTTATAACTGATGCCACTTAGTCAGCTTAATCTTAACCAAGAGCTGGCAACACTTAGCTGAATTCTCCCAGATTTGTGACACCTTTTGCAAACTTTTAAATTTTAGACTTTGGCCTTTCAAGTTTATAAAATTGCACTTTGGCCCCATAACTTTAGAAAAGTTACACTTTGACCCCAAGACCACACTAACCCCTCATTTCACTTCCTAACACCTAATTGTCATCAAAATGATGCTACTTAATAAAATATGCATCGCGTTTACCTTATTTTTCAAAATTACATATTTGTCCCTAACTTTCCAAAATTACATTTTGACCCCCAAGGCCAAACTAATCTCCCTTTTTATTCTAATTAGTCGATTATCAATAAAAATAATAATATCGATATAAATAATTCCCTTGATTAATCTAATTCTCGGTTAGATTAAATCAGGATATTAGTGAAGATGGCTGGAACTCTTTCAGGACTATGATTATACCATTAAGTATCATCTGAGAAAGGCTAATATGGTGGCAGATGTGCTTAACAAAAAGCGAATAGGGAACCTAACTTCAATGATTACCACACAAAAGGCTATCATTGCAGATTTGGACAAACTCAAAATTAAAGTTCGAGTTAGGAGAGAAAGAAATGGTAACATGTTTCACCTCAAAGTTAGACCGAACATTTTACAATTGGATTAAAGAGAGCAACATCTTCTTCATGGCATTCTTTCCAGGGACAAGGATGTTCTCAGAGATCAAATGCATGAGTCCTTTAGCGGTTCTTTCACCTAGGATGTGTACTCTGTAGGATCCCGTTTCCCTTCTTCTTTACCTTTGCCTTGTCTTTCACTTAGCTAATTAATCCAATCTTTGTTCTTTAGATATATGCCTGCGGAGCGCTGATGCTATCACTCTTCGAGATGGCGAGAGATGTAGCAGCCGTTGAAGCTCAAAAGAAAAGAAGAAGGATGCTGTCAAGCAGGCTTCCAAGGCTACTCTTCGTGCTGAAGAATTGAGCAAACACGAGGCTGATCATCTTGCTCATATTGAAGCTCTAGAGAGGAGGCTGGATAGGGTAGAAAAGAAGGTAGATGAAGCTCAAAATCAAGGTATTCATGACTTCCTTGATGGGAATGTGGGGGATGAGTGGCTGAAGAGGCAAACAAATGATGGGCTGAAGATATATGAGATGGGCTTTCTGAAGGCCAAGGTGATGTTTGTTGAGTGGTTCCCCGACATCGCTTTGGAGGACTTCGTCATGCCAGTTGTTATGTCTCTGTCTGGAGAGACTGTTTTGCCTTCGGAGGTAATAGATGCAGCTTCTCATCCTCCAAAGGATGGCCCCTCAGGTGATGCCCCCGAGCCTTAGATTTAGTCTTTATCCCTAGACTCTTTGTGTTTTTTTAAACTGTGTTTTGATGCCCCTTTGAGGGATTTTTAAAAACTCTATCTTTTGTTTAAATGTATCACCTCTTTCAGGGGTGTTGTATTCATGTTGTTTGTTCACTATGTGTTTACTTAGTTTATTTTACCATTCACACAGTGTTATTTGTTTTTACTTTGACTCAAACTCTTTATTCATCACTTAAAGAGTCGATAAAGAAGTTGAGCAGCCTCACACGACTAAGTTTTGAAGAAGTAAAAGTTGAGTGGAGTGACGATGCCCATATTCACCTTTGCTGCTTCACGAGCTATATATGTAGCTAAACTGTTGGCCTTTTACTCGGGTAAATGACCTTTTCTCCATTGTGTTTTTACAAAGAGGCAGAAGTTCGACACTTTGCTTGGGCAGAATGCTTCAGTCATCTTAAAGATTTTGCTTGGGCAAAGTGTTCGGCCAGTATTTTGCTCGGACAGAATAATTGGCCAACTTCAAGACTTTGCTCGAGCAAAATGTTTGGCCATCATTCTGCTCGGGTAAAACATTTTGGCTAAGTTTAACACTATGCTCAGGCAGAGTGTTCAATCATCATTCTGCTCGGGCAGAACGTTTTGGCGTTGACACCCTGCTCGGGAAGAGTGTTCGACCATTATTCTATTCAGGCGGAATGTTTGACCGTTTATGCAACGTTACAATAATTCTCAGGAAAGAAACTTTATTGCTTTGGCAAATAATAAAGTTTACACTGGATTATTTGACAACCCATTTATTTGAAATATATGTTGAAGGCTATTCTCGAAAAAGAATTGGGATTTAACAAGGTATGTGCCCCTTATCCCCCTAGAAAGAAGTGTCTTGCCTCGGGGCAAGATGCTACTGGTAATATATTTTCAAATTCTCAGCATTCCAAGTACGAGAGATTGGATCTCCAGAAAGTGTTCCTAGTGCATAGGCACCTGGCTTAAGTACCTTTATAACACGGTAGGGTCCTTCCCAATTCAGAGATAACTTTCCCACCGATGCCTTAGGATCAGATACTTCTAACTTGCGAAGGACCAAATCTCCCACTTGAAACTGTTTGGACCGAACCCTTTGATTGTAATAGCGCACGATGCGTTGTTTTATGATAACGGATCGTTCATGGGCTTGAGTCCAAACTTCTTCCACCGTATCAAGATTTTCTCGGAGTCCAACTTCATTGTCTTCTTCACTGAAGTGTAATGCTCGTATAGTTGGGACTCCACCTCAACAGACAACATTTCCCTTATTCCAAAAATAGAGTAAAAGGGGTGTTTCTCCCGTGACCAAATGTGGAGTTGTCTGATATGCCCACAACACCTTCAAAGTTCATCAACCCAACCTCCTTTGGCCTCATCATCCAATTCCTTCTTCAATCCTTGTAAGATGCTTCGATTCATGTTCTTCGTCTGACCATTGGATTGCAGATGGGCAACAGAAGTGTAGCGTAAGTCGATTGAAAGATTTGTATAGAATGTTCAAAAGTTATTGTTGTCGAACTATTTCCGTTATCAATAACGAGAGCTCAGGGCACTCCGAAATGGCAAACGACATTCTTCTAAAAGAAATCTTCATATTTGGCCGAAGTAATGGTTGCTAGAGCTTCTACTTCGGTCCATTTTGTGAAGTAGCCTATCACTACGATCACGAATCATCATTGACCAAATGCTAATGAAAACGGTCCAAGCAGATCCATTCCCCATATGGCAAAAGGAATCGGAGAGTACTGAACTCATAAGAGCGACTGGTGTATGTAATACTGGAGCAAACTTCTGACACATGTCGCACCTTCGTGTCAATTTGATGGCATCCTTCTGCATCGCGGGCCAATAGTATCCTTACCTTAAGATCTTCTGAGCCAAAGTCCTTCCTCCTAGATGTTGACCACATATCCCTTCATGTACTTCTTCTAATGCGTATAAAGATTCTGATGGGCATAAACATCTGAGATAAGGAAGGCTAAAGGATTTCTTATACAACACTTCTTCCACCAATGCATATCTAGCAGCTTTGACATGAAGATTTTGTGCCTCATGTCTTCCACTAGGTAACTCTCCCATGGATAAATACTTGATGATCGGGTCCATCCAACATGGCTTTTGGTCTACCATTCCAATCTCAACTTGAGAACTGATACTAACTTCCTTGAAGAATTCAAGGTAGACCGAGCGTCGGACCTCTGTGACCTCGGTGGATGCGAGTCTTGACAATGTATCTGCTTGTGTGTTTTGATCTCGGGGAATCTGACGAATGGTGAAGTGTTTGAACTTTGACGCCGATGTCTTGACTAGCTAGAGGTACTAAACCATTCATTCATCTCTGGCTTTGTAATCTCCTAAAACAAGGTTGACCGCCAATGGGGAATCACTGTGAACTAACAGTAAATCTGCCTTCAAAGCACTAGTCTTATTCCCGTGAGGAGGGCCTCATATTCTGCTTCATTGTTTCAGGCCTGAAACCCAAATTGGAGTGCATACTCAATAACAAAACCTTCTAGGCTGATGAGGATGATTTTTGCACCACTGCTACTAATGGCTGAGGAGCATGTCCATATAAAGATTCCAAGGATATTGGGCTTCAGACATCACCAAATGAGGGGGATCTTCGGTAACACCCCAAAATTTTAGAGGTGCTCAAATATTACTTGTTGGATTGAGAAAAAAAATTGATTATTTTAAGTGACAAGTAGGATTGACATTGTCGTGCTTGTTAGGTGTCTTCACACAATCGTGACATCTCGTGTTTATTGAGGACTCAATGTTGATTATTTCTCTGATCGACACTTCGTGCTACCTATCATTGTCAGTATTGACAAAATTCTTTTAAGGAGGGAAGAATGTAACACCACAAAATTATAGAGGTGCTCAAATATTACTTGTTGGATTGAGAAAAAAATTAATGATGATTTTAAGTGACAATTAGGATTGACATTGTCATGCTTGTTAGGTGTCTTCGCACAATCGTGACACCTCGTGCTTATTGAGGACTCAGTGTTGATTACTTCTCTGATCGACACTTCATGCTACCTATCATTGTCATGCTTATGACGTGTCAACATAGTATTGCGACACCTCGTGCTTCGAGCCTTGTCGTGCTTTGGTTAGCATTGTCGTGCTTGCTAGGTGGCACATCCTTATTTTGCCACCTCGTGCTTTGAGCCTTGTCGTGCTTGGTTAGCATTGTCGTGCTTGCTAGGTGGCACATCCTTGTTTTGCCACCACGTGCTTCGAGCTTTGTCATGCTTGATTAACATTGTCGTGCTTTGGTTAGCATTGTCGTGCTTGTTAGGTGGCACATCCTTGTTTTGCCACCTCGTGCTTCGAGCTTTGTCATGAGCATTGTCGTGTTTGTTAGGTGGCACATCCTTATTTTGCCACCTCGTGCTTCGAGCTTTGTCGTGCTTTAGTTAGCATTGTCGTGCTTATTAGGTGGCACATCCTTATTTTGCCACCTCGTGCTTCGAGCTTTGTCGTGCTTTGGTTAGTATTGTCGTGCTTGTTAGGTGGCACATCCTTATTTTGCCACCTCGTGCTTCGAGCTTTGTCGTGCTTTGGTTAGCATTGTCATGCTTGCTAGGTGGCATAGCCTTGTCTCGCCACATCGTGTTTCTTTACACCTCATGCTTCCTAGAAATTTCTATGCATAGGCCCTTGATCTTTTCAAGCTATTTTATCTTTGACTTTTATCAGTAGGTAGACAACTAAAAAGTGAGAAAAGATGAAAAAGAAATCATAGGGCTTGATTGCGAGCAATGGTATAAGTTGATTCTTCGTGATTTAGGTAAGGGGAATTACATATCGCTATTCTTTTATACCCCGTGGTTATTTCTTAACGTTCCTCGTACTCCTAAACACTGTTGTTCTGAAATCTTGCTGAAATGCTTTGTTTTGGAGGTTGGTAAATATCTTATTTTTGAAATATGTTTTCAGGACGTGGCTTAAGTACTTTTGACCAATGACAGTGCTCCAGTGATTTGTGTATGTGCATGGTATGTTATGATACAACTGAGCTTTGGCGGATCCCTTTGAGGATACCGGAAGCAAGATGCTGAAGTGTTATGTGCAACCATGATATTGAATTGGTTTACTAATTATTTGGGGTACTAAGCCACGGTTGTATTGACAGTTTGACTGTCAAATATATTGACTGATGTTGAATTGTTTAGCGTGTTTGATTCTAATCCTATGGTACTATGATTATTCCACTTACTGGGCTACCCGGCTCACCCCCATCATTTACCCTTCCAGTACAGATGATTATTTTGGTCAGCATATGCAAGCGGAGGATGTGAGTGGGACTTGCAGTTTTGGAGTTTTAGAATTATTTGTAACCTATTTTTAGGGCTTGTAATCTGATGGGATATTATTGTAATTGTTTTGAAGATATAATATCAGTCGCTTGGGTCCTGTAGTCTGATTGGGATTGCGTCGTGATTTTATTTGAAAAATATGAATTGGGTGATTGATGACTCAGGTCGTCACATCTTCTGGTAAAGTACATTCAAAAATAAAATCTGCTAAGGCTTGAGCCTTGATCATAGTGCGCGGCTTGTACTGGATATCAAATTCTCCCAACTCTACTGACCAATTTACTAGTTTTCCTGATGCCTTGCGGCTCAGTAAAACTTTTATGAGTGGTTGATCCGTTAAGACCACAATGGTATGAAACTGAAAATATGGTCAGAGATGTCTTGCCGATGTGATGAGGGCTAGGGCTATCTTGTCAATCTTCGGATATCTTGTCTCTACATCTTGTCAGACCCTGTTTGTCATAGTAGATGATCGGCCTTTGGTCTTCATTCTCCTCTCTGACTAGAATGGCACTGACTGCAACTTCGGTGACCTAGAGGTACATGAACAAGTCTTCGCTCGGAAGTTGCTTGGAAAGTAAAGGGGGAGAACTCAAGTATGTCTTAAGTTCTTCGAATGACTCCTGACAATCTTTTGTCTAAGAAAAGTCTTTTGCTTTTCTATTGGCTTTGAAAAATGGTAAACATCGTTATGCTAAACGAGCCATGAACCTTCCTAAGGTTGTAACCCGACCTGTCAACTCTTGCACTTGTTTGATAGTTTTCGGGGATGTCAAGGTTTGGATGGCCTTTATCTTTTCTGGATTTGCCTCGATTCCACGTTGAGAGACCATAAAACCCAAAAACTTCTCTAATGCAACCCCAAAGCGCACTTGATTGGATTCAGCTTCATCTTATACTTCCTGAGTATGTCAAAAGTTTCTTTCAAGTCTTTGACATGAAATTCAGCCTTGATACTCTTGACGAGCATTTCGTCAATGTACACTTCCATCTTTTTCCAATCAAGTCTCGAAAGATCACGTTCACTAGGCATTGATAAGTTGCCTCGGCGTTCTTAAGTCCAAAGGGCATTACCTTGTAACAATATAGCCATCTCTCAGTGATGAACGAAGTCTCGAAAACATCATCCTCATGCATCATGATCTAGTTATAACCATAATATGCATCCATAAACTAAGTATTTCGTGGCCCGAAGTAGCATCAATGAGAAAATCGATTCTTAGGAGGGGATAGCTATCCTTTGGGCATGCCTTGTTAAGATCTGTATAATCAATATATATTCGCCATCTGCCGCCCAGTTTTGTAACCATGATAACATTAGCGATCCAATCGGGATAGTAGATCTTTTCAAAGTTGATGGTTAAGAGTCTGTCCAAATCTTCTTCGATCTTTACCTCGGAGGAGATCGTTCCTGAGAATGGTATTTGACAACCTTCCAAGAGTCACGTTCTCGGGAATGGTACTCATGTGTCCTTCTTCTGTGGATTGATCTTCGAGGGGTGTCAGACCTGGCAACCTTTTTAAAAGAAGAATTAGTACTGCCATCGACTAATGGGACACGACGGTAGCATGATCACTCTTGGTTGTGTTCTTCGCTCTTTTTGGGATCATATGTCAGGTCAGCCTCCAACTTGTACTTGCGGCTGTAGCTTGACCTAGATAAAGTAAGAGACAAAGGTCGCTAGGATCCAGATGAGAATGATGGGTGGATGGTGGAGCCGCTGCCATGTCGAGCTTTTGTTGAAGAGTGCTCACGATATCTTTCAGCTCATGAATTTATCTCGTATGGTCAGCATGGGGTGTCTTGAATAACTGACGGTTTATATAATGATGAAGGTCATCGCTCTTTAGAGTGTTACCTGATTCAAGAGTAGTAGATGTTACATTAACAAAAATATCTTCTGTAGAATCGGCGTGACAATGTGAAGGTGTCAAACGTCGATCATGAGAACGACCGAGTCGACGGGAGCTACTGGATCGTGCACAACAATTTTGAGAACGACTACGTGAAGAATCGCTGGAAGACAATTGATTGGCCATGTTCCCTGTTGTGGTCCCACGGATGGCGCCAATCTGTTGCAGCTAAAAACTCGATTGGGAACCACACCAAAAAATAAGCCTGTAAAAGAGAACACGGGTGACCGCAAGGTAGGGTTCTGACGGAAGAACGCTCACATTCTTAAGTCAGAGAAGGCTAACAATGTAGCACTCTGAGAAAGCAATAATACACAGTGTATATGTGTGTAGTTCATACCTGGGGAGTTAAACCCCTTTATATAGTAGTAAAAAGAAGAGCCCTAGTAAGACTGGGCTGTGAACAGATCCAATCAGGATTGTATTAAGACCCTAGAGGATCACATGCCTATTTCTGATGATTGAGTTAGAATCCTTTTAGGATTTCATTCAGAGATTAATATGGCAAGTATCAAATCAGTAATGCCTTGGTGGAAGACTACGTGTCATAACTGCCACGTGCCATCCACTGATTGCAGGCGTACTTTTAGCTATATCACTTATTAATATACTTTCGGTAGAAAAGAAAAAGTCTAATTTTGTTTTCCTTGAAGAATTTGTTCATTCCATAAGAACTTAAAGGAAAAATATTTCATGGAAGAATGTCACGCAAAACGACCTCGCTATGAACTCCCAGCTAACCATATGAAAGTCCATATGCAATAATAACGTGTCATACTGCAATGTGATTGCCATGAGGTGGTAATTGCAAGAACTAATAAGAATGTCATCAAGAAATGTAAGAAGTGGAACAGTGGAGAAACTCAAAGACACAAGTAGCATCTGTTTCTTTTGGTGACATGCCTGGTATGAAATCTTCCACAAGGGAAGAACATTGCAAACAAAAAAACATGCAATTTACAAGAAGCTATTGTTATCTCTTAAAGAAATTCTAGTAAAAGGGAACACTAGTATGGTTAAATTTCAGTCAACCAAGAGTGAGAAAAAACCAAATATAAGAGAAGAAACAATGAAAGTAAGTTCATAGACCAGTAAGAACCAATATGTTACCGTTGATTCTATTAATCGTTCATAGCAGATGTAAAAGATGGATTGGGTTGGATTTGCTATGATACTAGAAATAGATGGTGCTAATCATTCCAACAAATAATGGAGAATTATCTATGTGAAGAAAATTTGCCATAACGTAGACTGGAAGCTATGATGGTGCAGCCGCTGTCGTGGGCGGCCGGTGGTTGTTCTAGGCCGTGGGCAGACAGATCAAAAGAGAGGCAGCCATGGTTGTCGCCGGAAGAGGACAATGAGTGTGGTGGTTTGGTTCCAATGGATCTGGGCGTGTAGAGAGGGAAAGCGAGAGACATGAAGATGAATGGCAGAGAGAATGTGGTGTAATTTTTCCTGTTCTCGCTATTAATTGGAGGGCAATTTAAATTTTTCTGAGTAAACCATGGTTAAGAGTTTAGATCCAGTTAGACACTTGGCCCATAATTTGCCAAGCTTGTTTAGTTGACACAATATTTGTGATAGTCTAACACCACGTAACATAGACTGACGACGTGATGTTAGAAAATCACCAAATTTTTTCTCCAAAGGTACTGAGATCACTATTTCGTAAGCCATGTAATTGATGCAATTCCCAATCTGATTTTATTCTTCTACTTTTAGATAATATATATAAGGTAGAAATCACGCAATTTCTATGTCAGCATACTTATTAAAATAGTATCAGTAGCAACAGAAACTAATAGCCTGCCTTTATTTTAAAACCAGGATACCCCGGAATGCATGAAAAGCCCAAAGGAACGAAAATGGAAGAACAAGTTGCAATAAGAAATTTGAACTCTTCTAATTATATCTGAACTTGTTTTGAAAGAGCTCTGCAAAAAGTGTACAATATTCGCACAGCCATACAACCAATCATCTGATTCCTGTTCCAACTCTTTTCTAACATCCACCGCTTAGAAAAATCTATGTTGCTTCGAAACCCTGTTGAAACCATTTTGCTTGGACTTGCAGCCCAGAATCCCTCAGAGCATTCAAAGAAGATCTATAAAGTCTCCCATCTAACCTGGTCCCTTGTGTCTTCAAATCCTGCAATAGCTTAACCAACTCATCAATTCGGCTCATTTTCGAGAAAACTCCAACCATGATCCCAGCCATTGCCCTATCAATCACACCACCGTTTAGCCTATACTCCTCATAAAACTTCACACAGCAATCAAACTCCCTTGCCTTATTATATGCGCTTATAATGCTAGTATAACTTACCTTATCCGGCACCACCTTCCTCCTCTTCATCTCGTTCCATGTTTTCTCCACTTGCCTTAAATTCAACACCTTCCCATGCATGTCCATGAGAGCATTATAGACCCACACGTTGGGCTCGCACCCTTTTTCTTTCATCTTCGCAACAAGCCTCGTTGCCTCCCTTACCCTACCTGTTTTTCCATACATTGCAACCATACTAGAATAAGCCACCACACATTTGTCATACCCCATTTTGTCCATCTTATAGAACACTTCCTCTGCTTTCGCATACAACCCAATTCGACAATAGACATTTAAAATCGAAGCATACGTCACTTGACCCGGTTCACACCCATCCAATACAAGATCTTCATACACCTTTATTGCAGCCATTAGCCCTCTTTTTTTCGAGTAGCCATTAACAATTGCGCAGAAGATACAGTCCGACACCCTGATTTTCACGCGTTTCATCATTGCAACAACATCCAGTGTTTTTTCCATCATCCCTTCTCCAACATACATAACTACCAGTTTCAAAAACACAGCTGGATCCCGCAACATGCTTTTCCTTTCGCCTTCCTCCAAAAGCTCCTCGGCCACTTTTACTTCTCCTATACTTGCAAATGAACAAATCAATGTAGTGTAAAATGAAGGCTCCTCTTGAAAACCCTGCTTCCTCAATTCATTGAAATACTCGAGAGCTTCAAAAGGCCTTCCTGACTTACTTAAAGATTCACATACAATCCGATAAATTTCAGTAGTAATTGGTGACAAGCCCATCTTTCTTTTTTCATATTCTTCAAACAATGCCACAACTCTGTTATTGTTACCGATCTTTTGAAATGCTTCCATTATCTGAGAAAAACATCCTGAATCCAAAACAATTCCAGCAGATTCCATATACTGGTACGTAACAATTGTGCTCCTATACATATGCAGCTTATTATATCCTCTCATCGCGGTATCAAAGGCAGAAACAGCAACCTCTTGGTTGTTTTTAAGAACATCTAGTAAATTATTTACAAGTTTCACTTTCCTAGCTTTAGTACAGGTGCTAATTAACCTACGGCAGGTGGAAGTATCAGGGTATACATTGTATTTTCTAAAATCTTGAGAAATTGACCAAATTAAATTCCAACTTTTCAAACGCACCAAGTACCTGATCAGATGCTTCAATGTAACTTTCCGGGGTATAAACTCTGGTACTTCTTTTGCTTTCTCGTAGTAGTTGTAAGCAAGTTCTCCGGTCTGAGGATTTTTAAATAGAGTGCATATGAAACCATTTAAATCCTCCGTTTCGGGTAATCCTGAAGTTAAAAAATCCTGGATTTTCAAGTCCATTTGAATTGCTGGTTGATGAGTGGACTCGTTTTCCAAGATGGGTGACGGGCAACCAGAGGATTTGCCGATTGCAAACCGGGGATCGGACGAGAGAAGGGAGAGAAAAGGAATGAAATTGCAGGTTGGATTGAAGGCGTGTCTATGAGTTTTCTTGCTGCGGTGACTGCAAGCTAGCGACCAGTCTGAAGAAGTGGGAATGGCCATTTCTTTTGGGCGATAAGATGTGAAGGGGTGAAAAGTATTTGCGAGGGCATTATATACACCTTATCCTTTCTGGATTGTGCCATGCAAAAGTGTAATAAGGGCCACTCAAAGGAGATTATTATGTACCACCTATATCCGTATTAATACCTCTATTCTATTCTATTCTATTTTATGCATAACAACAACGACAACAACAACAACAACAATAATATAATGTATAGATCTAACGATTTAATTATTTGGTATGTATTAAACAACATACATTTGATGTTACATGCCAGTATACCTAAAATAAGAAATAAAATAAGATAAGTAGGATAGAATTGAGCGTGCAGGATACAGTGCCTCATTTTTTTTATGGGTTAAATATACGTTAATATTTTGAAAGTACCTTGAAATCTCACATGAGGGTCCAAAAGTTTCAAATTTATAATAAATAAGGGTTTCCGTCTAAATTCCTAACATTCTAGGCAAAACTGTCTTGGCAAATTTTGTCAAGATAATCTGTAGTTTTTTCTTCTCTTTTTTAATTTTGCACTTCTTCTTCTTCACAGACCCACCCCCTTACCCAAGCCCCAACAGTACCCCAAAGCCACACAGAGATGCCAAATCACATACAAATCGGCCTACAGATTGGCATCACCGCTGCCGAACCACCAACATGCCGCCATGCCGCTCCATCAACATCACTGTCGGCGCTAGGCTCATCACAGCACCGCCGAAGCCGACATCGCTGGGTATGCATGAAATTAGGTAATATTCTAGAACTCGTTGTGGTTGGTGGTGGGAATTTTATGACTTGAGTAATGCATGAAATTAGGTAGATCCTGGGTATGCTTTACGCTTCTTGGCCAAGTAGCAAGCAAGTAGTTTTCTGTTCTTCAAATTTCATAAATATTATTCTTCCTGCCATAATATATGTAGATGTGAGTTATAATGTTATTAGAAAATCATGCTTCTTTGCACTGTCGTGGATGAATATCGAGAGACAGCATTCTTTGAGGAGGACCAGTTTTAGTTGGAAGGGGATGAAAAACCCTCCTCTGATCCTCAAGTAAATTTACTAGCATTGGCTGAAACTTTAGTCCCTGAGCAAATGCTAAATTTTCAAATCGAACATGGTAATATTCTGTACTGTTAGAGATCTCCTTTAGATCCGTTAACCCTCGTATTAATGAGTTGATAACCTCCACATTGAGCAGAGGCGATGATTATGGAAGAGAATAATGATTGAACAAAGAATAAAGGAGGTAAAGTAGCGAGACTAGTAAATGTTATGGGAGGATTGTTGTATGCGCAGGGAATTTAGTAGTGATCAGCAACAAAGAGAAAACTATTGATAAGAAGTTTGCAAGAGATTAGGAAGAATTTGAATTCCAGACCAACTATAACGGAAAAATGAAACTTGACTGGACAAGAAATTACAGAAGTAAAATTCGATATGCAAGCAAGACACTCCTGACGTAAATGTCATGCATGTGACGACGTGCATCCCAAAATTTGGTTTTTTGAATTGCCATCTTATTTTTTTTATGAAAATTAGAGATAACATACAAGGAAACAAAGAAAATCCTAAGTTAATTCTTGATCACCAATTTAAGCCTCTAATCCATGAAGACCTAAATTCGAATTCGGGGACTAAGTTATATGGCGATAAAGTGTTAGGCACCTCATCATATTCTAAATAGGTCTCTGCTTGTTTTTTTTTTTTCTTGATGATTTTTACTAAAAGCAAGAAAAAACCTTAACTTACTATTGGTTTGTACCCAAGAACTAGTAATGAGTGGCTCAAGTGCCCTATCGACTAATTTGGATCAAAATTGTGTGGTTCCGATCATAGGGGAGGCGACCTAAGCTCTGGAATACAGTCTTGAAAAATAGCTACGTCAACTAAATTACATTGAACTGAGTACCGGAACACAGATACTTCGATTTCAAGGACCAAAATCTGGTTGCAAGGAGAAGATTTAGTCGACTCGAACTAAAAAGATGGTAGAAGATTGGATTCGAATTTCTTGGCTATTGGTTTGTATATTCATCATGCAAGAAGAATGTAAGAACAACTGTATGGATGTGCCTATCACGATGTGTCCTCTTTTTCTCCTAAGTGAAAAACCACACAGAATAATGACAACTTCTTATGGTCTTTTCGCAATGTGTTCAGGGTGTGCCTGAAGGTTGTTTATAAAGCTTGGGGTTTACGGCTGAAAAAATGCTGCACAAAAAGAATAAGATGCAACC
This sequence comes from Escallonia herrerae, assembly GCA_033070095.1. Lineage (NCBI taxonomy): Eukaryota > Viridiplantae > Streptophyta > Magnoliopsida > Escalloniales > Escalloniaceae > Escallonia > Escallonia herrerae. Next base: position 59,966 of record JAVXUP010001221.1, on the reverse strand, counting down.
TAGCCGCCACAAGGGAAAATAATGAATGAAAAAATAAGCCTTACTGGCCATTACGTGTACCAGCCAGTAAATAATTTACCTGTAGGTATACATTTCCTTAAAAATTTTTACTTTAAAGCCCTTTTCTAGGAAGAAAAGCCCACCTGCAATTAAATATGCATGATTAAAATAAAAGAAGGCCCAAATCCAATCTAAAGCAGTCTAGACTACCAGACTCTGACATGAGTTAAACCTAATATAAGGGAATTCACTGGATAGAACTGGACTACACTAAAAATATGCTAGAGAAAATAAAGCCTATAATAGACAAACTAGAATGGACCGGACTATGTTGGACTGGACTGAACTGGATTAGATTATAAAAACATGGTGTCCACAATGTGCAAAGGGCAACTGTAGGGGACCGCCCAATCAAAGTGGCATGTGAAACAGCACACATGGGGTATTGTGTACAACTGATAGATGTCGAAACCCAATAGTGCAAAACAAAAGGGTATGCAGAGCGCAACCTCAGTCTATTTGGGTTTTGAATATACTTCTAATAAAGTCCTAGTATTCTTGAATGGAACTATATAGTTCTTTAATGAGTTAGTATAAGCCCAATAACCTACAAGATTTACGAAAAAACTAGCTCTCAAAGCTGAGTTTATTTGGCAAATAACCCTTATAAAAAGAATAATAAGCTCAGGGACCATCAAGAAGGTAGCTCTAAGAGCTAAACTCATTCAAATGAACCCTTATGATTTATTAGGAAAATAACTTTCAGAGCTGTAGATTACTAAGCAAATAATCATCATGGTATATGCAATTCATGGTTTATCAACAATGGCCAAGAAAAAAAGAAGGTGGATCGGTGGAAACGAGCAAATTAGAAGAAATGGGTACTCGAATAAAAGAGGACTAGGCTCGAGTATTAGATCAGCCTCAGAAAAAAAATTGTTTATAGATTACATTTTTAGCGAGAAAGTTGTGCCTATAAATATCCATTGTATTCATAAACAAAATATGTATGAAATCGAAAAAACATACTACAAGGCTTTTCATCTTTAATGTTCTAGCTTTGTATTCTAAATTAGTCAGTCACTATTTTACTTGCTTAGTTTTTGAAGCATAATTAGTAAATAATTCATAGGGAATACGTTAACCATCCCTAAAGCCATCAAAGACCAAGAGTAACACCACGAGGTGTTCAATGAGGTAATATAAGCTCCATAACCACCATGGTTTATCAAGAAAATAGCTCTAGAGGTGCAATTCTTAAGATAATAACCCTGAAGGTTTATCATAAAAATAATTCCCCTAGGGGTTCATTAGGAAGGTACCACCCAGAGTTAACTCATTCAAATAAAAAAACCTTCAACATTTATTAATAAAGTAGCTCTCAAATTGAGATTATTAAGCAAATAATCCTCAGGGTCTCTCAAGTCAATAATCTTTAGAGTTTATAAAAAAAGAATGGCCTATGAAAAGAAGAAGACAAACTCAAGAAAAAGAGCAGACTCGAGCAAATGAACAAACTTGGATGAAATAGCAAACTTGAATAAAATAGGACTAGGCCTGAGTACTAGGCGGTGGAATAGGAAAAAAAAGGAAAATGTGTATTTAGATTACCCGACTAGCAGGAAAGTTGTGCATGTACATACCACTTGTATTCAACTTAAAATTATCTATGAAGTCTCGAGTACTTGCCACAATACTTTCTCATCTTTAAGTTCCCAGTTTTGGCTTCCAATTTAACCTGTCAACATTTCACTTGCTTTGTAACGACCCGAAAATCCAAAGTATTAACACCCTGAACTGCCAGAGCATAAAAACAATCACTTGCTCGATCGATAACTTGGTGACATGAAAAACCTCGACTCAGTAAACAACTTCCAATGTATGTCAAAGCTCCTAATCAGTGTAATAACTTAAATTCAAAAATAAATAATGATAAATGAAGTAGCCAAATTTGGGTTCTCAATGGAATTGAACTAAACAATGTTTTACCAAACAAAGGGTCCTAGTGATCAAAACAATGACAAATAATATATTGTATGTGATACCCTCAACCCTGGTGACATTACAAGTGTTGAGTAGTATATCATAATCACATCATAATCTTGTGCAAAATACAGAGCACCTACACATTCATACATCATTAATAGATACTCCAAAATGCGTCCTAACAAAAATTTTCTTGCAAACATACATTATACTACAGTGGAAGACTTTCAAGTCTATAAACAACATATACATTTCCAAGATAATACACGAATATAGTCGTGTAGCTCCTCTAGTCGTACTCCATAGCTCAACTTTTACCTGATCTCTTTTAGCTTGTCCCACCTCGCTCAACATTTCTAGCTCGTCTCATTTCCCTTCCTAGAGGGTTCTTCTTGGTCAATCTTATAACCTGCACAGCCCAAAAAAATGAAGGACCGCAAATTGCCCATTAAAGACAAAAGAGTACTGTGTACAAGTGATTCGAAAGTCTCAGAGGAATAATGATCATCTCAACGACAACAATGAATCAAGAGTTAATAACAAATTTAGCATCAACATAATTCTTCAAACGATCTTTTTATTTCATTAGACTGAGCGGCTTCAAGACCTAACAAAATAGCATTATAACCACCTTTTTATGGACAAGATTGACCGACTGACTGACTATACAAGTGGACACTTAATCAATATATACAAAAGTAATCATCAGTACAATACAAGTCATCAAAATCATTAACATCGAATAAAATTAATTATAATACAAATTTAGACTTTAGAATCATTAACATCGAATAAAATCAATTATATTACAAACTCAGACTTGATAGACTAGACCAGACATGATAGACTCGACTTAAGCACCACACATCCTTTTTTTTTGTTTTGCTGGTGATCATATTTCATAGGTCGTCCTCATAATAATGTCCCATTGTATGAGTGTTCATCCCAGTCTCGAGTAATTAGAAGAGACTCTGTCATCAAGAAAGGAACTCATAAAGAGTGTTTGTCCCTAACCGCGTTACAGCTAAACAAAAGGGCTTTATCAATAGGGTGGACTAAGGGAAACTATTCCATATTATATCCTCAACAACATAACTCAAGCTACAATTATAGGGTGACAAGATCAACCGGTGTTCAAACATAACAACAGGAGTTCCACGTAAGCATTATTAAAAAGGGCTGACCCGGGAGAAACTTTACCATAAGTCCTTAACAGCGTTCTTAAATAGGAGGAATATCGGTTATCGATAATCACCGATATCTCATACAACCACACAACAATGCCTACACAACCTCATCATAAAAAATAGTGCGAACTCGAGATAAACTTAACTAAAAGTCCTCAACAACATTCTTAAATAGAAGAAACATCGATTATCAATAATTGCTACATCTCACAACAAACCGCGACCATTTCTACACAACATCATCATTAAGAACATGTATGCTAATTCAATCAAATCATAGCATACAATGAACCTCATTATCCTTACTAAATTTCATCAACGGGATGGACTAGGGGAATAATTCCACCATAAGTCCTCAATAGCTTAATACAAGTCAAGGATACCGGATTTTCAATAACTATCGGCTTCCAAAGTTATAACATTAATTGCATTAACTAAGGTATGCTAATCAAAGAAAATACATTGTAGGTTCTCAACAACATTCCTCAAGCAGAGGAATATAGTATTTAATAACAATCGACATCCAACAATAACAACAAGAGTTTAACATAAATATCATTAATATGGCCACTACAAGAAAAAGGTAGTCCGTTACTAAAAGGTAAATTTAACCAGTCGGTAAAATGCCGTCGCTAAAAACTTTTGGCGACGGGTCTTCCGTGGATAAATAGTTTTACCGATGTCATTTTACCAACAATTTTTTAGTGACAGATTTACGGCCGCTAAAAGGTTTTAAAAAATTTCTATCTTCGGCCGTTTTTTTTAAATTGTGCAAACCAATTCCGTCACTAAAACTCCCCAGGGTAGCCATTCGCGATGGAATATTCTGTCGGGAAAAATCCGTAGCTTAAGTCAAGACTTTTAACGATGGATTTTTAGCGACGTTATATATCCGTCGCTAAAAGTTCTGTTATATAACAAAACCCTTCATTTCTCTCTTCTCTCTCTCTCTCTCTCTATTTGGCTCTCACTCACCCCCGATTTCTTCCCCCGGTGAGCCCATTCCCCCCTGATGACAACCCCCCTTTTCGCGATGCCCCCCCGACCTCAACCTACGACGTCGTTCCTTAGCGACAATTTATTCCCTCGGCAACCCCCCTCCCCCCTACGACAGCCCCCCCACGACGCCATGCAAAGCTATTGCTCCTGTGCAAATTAGGGCCTCCACTGCCACGCCACCACTGCCACAGCATTACCTCTGCCATTGGTATGTCCATTTTACCCTAATTTTGGTTTAATGTATGTGTTTAACTGTTAATATATAGTTACATGTACATGTAGAAGATTATGCATTGGTTTGGGTATTCATGAAGGAATTTTAATCTCTGGATAGAGCATTAGTTTGATGATTTGGTCAGTATGTAAGTATAAGGTGCAAGTGATGTAATGTAATGGTGCTTATATCTCTATAAAACCTTTGATTTAGTAATACAATTGATCTTTCGCCCATAAAAAGGTATAGTTAGATGTCAATGTATAGTTTTCCTAATTTTGTGATTGTTGTTTTGGTTCAATGTATTGTTACATTTTTATGTTTAGTTATATTTTTGTTAAATGTTAATGTGGAAGTTAGAAAAGATTTTGTAATTGTTACTTTGGTTTAATGTATAGTTATATTTTTGTTACATGTTAAATTTTGTTATTTATAAGTTTGGGAATGTATATATTGGCTTATATGTATTGGTAGGTGGGGTGGTGAGTGTGGGTAGTGGTGGAGCGTTGGGGTGGTGGGTGGGTATTGTTATCTGAGTGTTGTGTTATCTCAATTGCAAACAATATTAGTGTTTCTTACTTAGTAGTATTATGAATAAATTGTTGACTGTTTTTTTGTAGAATAGATTGGGAAAAAAAATGAAAGAAGCCTCATGTAAAGTATATTGTTGTAGTCACATTTTCAAGCATCGCTACCCACTCAATTGTCATCATAACACTTTCAATTCCCATTTTCACTATAAACATTAACTAACCCCGACTAACCTCTAACACATCTCTAAGTAACCATGATTAACTATAATTAACCCTAATTAACCCTGATTCAGCCTAATTAAACCTAGTTAACCCCAATCAGTCCTAATTAAACCCGATTAATTATAATTAACTCCGATTCACCCTAATTAAACTATTCTTAAACCTAAATAATCCTGATTAACCCTAGTAAACATAATTAACCCCGACTAACCTTAATTAACCCTAATCAACCATAATTAACCCTAATTAAATCCTATTATTATATTCCAAATTATACCTTAATTAACCCCAATTATTCCTAGGTAACCCTAATTAATTGTAATTAATCCTGATTCACCCTAATTAAACCTAGTTAACCCCGATCAAACTTACTTAATCCCAATTAACTGTAATTAACTCCGATTCATCCTAATTAAACCTAATTAACAATTATTAAACATAAACATAATTAATCCCAATTAACCGTAATTAACCCTGATCAACCCTAATTATCCCGAACTAAACTCTAATTAAACCCTATTAATATATTCCTAATTAACCATTAGTATCCTAAATACAATTTAACCCTAACTATATACTTAAACCCGGCACTCAATCACATATGGGACAATATCAACTCTGCGAATGAACTCAACGAATTCTAAAGTGAGTCATTCCTAATTAACTCTAATTAACCTTAATTAGCTCTTACTTAAACCCTAATTGACAATAATTAAGCCTAATTAAGCCCAATTAACCCTATTTAGGTCAAATTAGCCCTCATTAGCATTAACCCCATTTAGCTCGAATTAGCCATAATTGGCCTTAATTAAAATTAAGTAACACTAATTAACATCAGTTAACCCTAATTTACTATTAATTTAATCTCCAGTTAGCCATAATCACCGTTGATTAACCTATTAAACCCTGATTGTCCAAATAAATCGAACACAAACCCTAATTAAACCCAACTAGGGTAATTAACTGTAATATGTTCTAATTAGGCTCAACTAGCCCTAAGTAGCTCGAATTAATCCCTGAATAACACTAATTGAGTCTAATTAAAGGCCATTAACTGTAATCAACCCTAAATAGCTCGAATTGCCCTAATTAACACATTAACTCGGTATTTTCACCTTAAATAGCTATTATCTATTTAGGTTCTGTACAAAATCATTTGGTTATAGTGAACTTGAGCAAAGAAATTAAATCATCACTCCTAAATCCTTCAATATCTAATGATCCACCAAATTAGGATTCTCAAGTAAACCCGGTGCTTTTGGTTGGTAAGTTATGGACTCAAAAATTTCCCTTAGCTCATCTTGTTGAACCATCTCTTTTATGATTTTATCTTCTGAGACTTCAGATAACACTTTTGGCTCGCAACTCTCCATGTGTGTAGAAGAGAAGACTTTCTAAGACAAAAGGTCTTTCTCAGCCTATCGCGGATATTTCATTCACTCCATTGTTCCTGAGATAATTTGATGGTAAATATACATAATTTTCTTCCTACCAATCCTCTGTGCCCGACATAAGGTTGCCATTCAACTTATGGGTTCCAACCAATATCAAGCAAAACAACTCTTGACGCCCCAACCAGGGCCGATTGGGGCTAATTCGAGCTATATAGAGTTAATATTAATGAGGGCTAATTTGAGCTATATAGAGTTAATGCTAATGAGGGCTAATTCGAGCTAAATGACGTTTGAAAGGCAAGCTATGTGGGGCATAAATTTGGTTGGGGCGTTGAGATTTATGTTGATTGATATTGGTTGCAATCCATCAATTGAAAGACAAGCCATATGTCGGGCATACGTGATCGGTCTGAAGAAAATTGTGTATATTTATCACCTAATTACCTCATAAACAATGGAGGATAAGAAATATTTGTGACAAGCTGAGTAAGATCTTTTGTCTCAGAAAGTCTTCTCTTCTGCAGACATAGAGAGTTGTGAGGGAAAAGAGTTACTTGAAGTCCCAGAAGATAAGATCTTAGACGAGATGGTTCAACATGATGAGCTAAGAAATTTTTTTGAGTCCATTACTTACAAACCAAAAGCACCAGGTTTACTTGAGAATCTTGATTTGATGGATCGTTATATATTAAAAGATTTAGGAATGATGATTTCTCTGCTCTAGTTTACTATAACCAAATAATTTTGTACCGAACCTAAATAGATAATAAATAATTAAGGTAAACATGCCGAGTTAATGCATTATTGGGGGCAATTAGGGTAATTCAAGCTATTTAAGGCTGATTACCGTTAACTGCGTTTAATTAAACTCAATTAGTATTATTCAGGTATTAATTCGGGATATTTAGGGCTAGTTGAGCCTAATTAGAGCATATTACATTTAATTACCCTAATTGGGTTTAATTAGGGTTTGTCTACAATTTATCAAGACAATCAGGATTTAATTAGGTTAATTAACAGTGATTAAGGCTAATTAGAGATTAAATTAACAGTAAATTAGGGTTAATTAATGTTAATTAGGGTTAATCAGTTTTAATTAGGGCTAATCAGAGTTAGATGGGTTTAATCAGGAATAATTACTATAAACTAGAGTTTAACTAGGGTTAATTAGTTTTAATTAGGCCGCGTACACGGTCTTCTCGCTATGACTGTACGTGCGTGATAGGAGCATCCCCACCCTGCTGCATCTCCACAGACGCGGACACCTACCATGGAACACTAGCCGTTACATGAGGACGTGGTCCGTCGCATTACTGTAGAGGTTTATATGATGATCACGTTGCACAAGCAGGTACAATCACTATATACGTTTAATTAGTGAACACTACATACGATTGCTATCGAGATTAATACGTCTGTGTCTTTACATGCAGGGCACTGCTGCTGGACATGCCGAGCTGGATTCGTATCACAGTGCCCTCATGGACAAGGATGATTAGCAAGACTCATTGGATTTGGGACTTGCCGAACCCTGATCAGCCCTTCCCCTCCGAGCTCTTTGTATCCCGCTCCCGTGCCCCACCTCTCCACCCCCCGACTTGTACTCCCCTCCCCTACTCTATGAATGTACCCCGCTCCCGTGCCCTCCTGAATTTTGTATACATTTTATTGTTGGATTGTGATTATAGATTTATGTATTAAAAAATTAAAATTAGTTTGATTTTTAGCGACGGACTATATTCCATCACTAAAAGTCTAACTACTATTAAATGAATGACTTTTAGCGATGAAAATTCCATCGCTAAAGTTTTAAACGACAAACGTTTAGCGATGGAATTTTGTCGCTAAATATTTAGGTAATAAATTATTTCCCTAAAAAAATTAATTAAAATGAAAAAATAAAATTAGCGATGGAAAGTCTATTGCAAATTGTATTTATACGTCCATCGTTCAAGGTAGACTTTAGGCAACAGATCGAAAAATTCTGTCGCTAAACTTTTAGAGACGGGGATGTAAGCAACGGAGTTTTAGCGACAAGATGTCCGTCGCTAAAAGTACTTACCGACGGATATCGAACTTTTAGCAATGGAAGTGTCCGTTGCTAAAAGTCATTTTTCTTGTAGTGGACATGCTAATCGAATCAAGGAATTAGCTTAACAGAACCGCATTGTCCTTACCTCATTGACTTATAGCCAACTTGCGACGAGCAGGATCACCTAATGAAATAAGACCTTGCTCATCAGGTATCACTTAAACATATATGCTCACTTTATTCTACATCTTTCCATTTAACCGTCTATAACATTTTACGACGGCTAATTATTCCAATCCAGCAGCCAGATCCTTAGCTTTATCGACGCCATAGGATAAACAAACTCTCTCGTTTGAAGCGTATTAACCTCGTTCCTCGCTTTCCATTAGTCGGGACGCTCAATTAGCTCGTTCCCAAAAGTTTAGCACCAACATGACAAATTACCAAAATCCCCTGATTGCCATTACACCCCCAAGATCCCAAAATGCTTTAAAACAACTTTTTAGATGTACTACATCCATTTTCGAACCAAAAAGTCCTTCAAGAAATTTTATAAGAAAAATTACCAAGTAACCCTGGCCTAGGTAAAATTATCAAAACACCTCCTAGCAGTCACCACCACAACAAAATTCCCATAAGATCACTTTATAATATTCTTCTGAGGAAAATTGAACACGTTGCTTTGGTATATCATCTGACTAAAATACTGATGCTATGAGTGTAGAAAGATCTAACACTCATGGGGGTATCATCAACCATGTTTTTTCGGATTAAAAAGCCTTTGAGAATTTTCGCTAAAAAATCCATAACCGACATTAAACAAAGCGCTCGGAAGCAGGTTCCGCTAAAAATAGCTATCGACTTCAAAATGCCCTGAAGCTTAAAAACTTGTGGCATCTCATCGTTGTAAGTTCCTCATAAAATTTTTATGCAAAACTGTGTTGGTTTGCTATTTTTAAATTCACCGTAAATTGTTACAGTTACTGCATCACTTAACCAATTTCACGACCTCGAAAAAATCTGAAATTTTCCCACAACGTAGATTTCTTAAAAATAATTGGGGTTTGTTTTTTAAACTTTATCAGATCATACCTCAAATGACTTTTAAAAATTGTGTAATGGACTGCCTAAAACCGTAGCCCCCTTTATAGCAACCATTATAATTACTGTTCACTGTTATATGGATTAAACACACATAATTTTTCACATTAACACGCATGCACACACACACACACACCCCTAGAGGTGTCAAATGGGCCAGGCGGCCCACAGGCTGGCCCGACTCGGCCCCTTTTCTGGCCCGGGCTGGCCCGGCCCGTTCATGAATAGTGCTGGCCCGGCTTTTTAGGGCTTAGGGCCTGGGCCTGGGCCAGGCCTGCATTTCCTAAAAAAAAGCCCGGGCCTGGCCCGGCCCGAAAAGGCCCAGGCTTGGCCCGGCCAGGGTTTGGCCCGGTTCAGGCCCGGGCTTGGCCCGGCCCGGTTCTGGCCCAGTTCTATCCCGGTTCTGCCTGAGAAACCTTTTGTCCATCCAACGGTGAAGGCTCCTGCTCATGCCCCACCCAGTAAAGGCTCCTGCTCATGCCCCAGTGAAGGCTCCTGCTCATGCCCTAGTGAAGGCTCCTGCTCATGCCCCAGTGAAGGCTCCTGCTCCAGTAAAGGCTCCAGCCCATGCACCAGAGAAACCTTTTGTCCTTCCACCAATGAAGGCTCCTGTTAAATGATGTATGCACATTTTGTACTGAGTCTTTTTCCCTTATTCATTTTTATTATTCTAAACTTATCCACATAATATCTTTTTGTAGGTTACATCCATTGCAGATGAAACTGACCCAGAGGTAACTTGAGCATTAACTTTTCATTTAAGGAAGAATTATCCCTTTGATCTAGTATCTTATGTATGCTTCTACCCTAAATATACATTTGTCCATGATGATATTGCGTTCGACTTTTATATGCATGGAGGTTTACAAAGTTATCATGTGATTGCACGACTGCATTTAACAATGTGTCACCTATACGCGAGTCCTACCAGGAAAATATGAGTTAGCACTACACATCTAACACTACCATAGACCTAGTAATGACAGAAGTCTTGTGCACTGGACCAGTTAGCACTATACATCTAACACTCCCATAGACCTAGTAATGATAGAAGTCTTATGCACTGGGCCGTCATTTTCTTTTTTGGGCAGGAGTTAGCAACTAAATTGATTGATTGCCCAACTTCGTTTCTTTGTTCTTCTTGTAGCACACCAAATCCTCACTCAAGGCTCCTGTACATGCCCCTTCGAAGGCTCCTACTCATCCACCAGAGAGTTCTCATGTCCATGCCCCAGCAAAGGTTCCTTGCCATGCACCAGAAAAGTCTCATGTCAAACCCCCCCCCCCCCCAAGAAGGCTCATGTCCCTACACCAGAACATTCTCATGTTTGTCCACCATCAAAGGCACCTGCACATTTTAAAAACCCTTACCTTGAATAACAAGAAAATGCCAAAAAAAATAAAAAAAAATTTGGGCCCGGGCCCGGCCCATGCCCGGCCCTAAATGTTGGGCCTAGGGCCTGGGCTTGGACTGGGCCCAGATATCCCCAGAATCAGGCCCGGCCCGGCCCGTTTTACAGCCCCCTTGGCCTGGTCCCGGCCCGATTTGTTGGAGGCCCGATGGGCTTGGGCTGGGCCGGCCCAAGCCCGGCCCATTTGACACCTCTACACACCCCTCACTACTGAGCACTCACACCCATATTATTCTTTTTCACCTCATAGTCCCACACACAACACACATTAAGATCCTATTCACACATGTATAAACCCTAACACACACCACCTTCACTGATTAACACACACACACAACCTCACAGCAGAGCAATAGCCCCTACTGTTGCTCCCCCCTCTCATTTACCCTTTCACGCACCTGCCACACCACACAGTTGCACACATACTGCACACCATTCCACTTCTTTCACCCACACACATATATCACCATGCCTCACATATACACATCAACCACTCACACACACAGCACATATGTACACAGACGGGCACAGTGCACCCACAGCAGCCACCATGGCTATAACCACCTCACAAACACCCTCCTTTACACTACATACACCACACCATAACAACCTTAACATACATGGTTGAATTTCGAATCTACACAAAAATATTATAGACACGCTTCTTTGGCAGCCTTTTCTTTTTATTAAATAAATAATAGGCCTTATAATTTATTAAAAGGCATTATTAAGTTTGGGCTTGGTAATGTAGTTTAATTAATTAATACAGTCCAGTTTTATTTAATTCATTTAGTCCAGATAAATTATCTAGTATATCTAGCTAAGTTGTCCAGTCCAGTTCAGTCCACTCCATGTCAGTTCGGTCCATTGCATTCGCCCAGTCCATGGTCTAGATTATTCTAATCGATGTAATTTATCTAGATGATTAGTGGAAATAATCCATGATTTATCCTTGATAATGTGACACCCCTCTGCCCATGTGACGTCAACGGAACTAAGTTGTCGGTCATAACCGCATCAAGACCCTATTAGATTACAGAGCAGCTCTAGAAACACATAATTATATGCATAATTTCAAAAAGTCATCCTTACAAAAAAAAATTCGCTACAAAGTTTGACACGAGCACAGTAGAAGTTTTAAAACAAAACATTTAATCCCCAAAATACGGATGTCACTGTCTTACGCTTCTTTTCACAGGTCAGGTCACCTTGTCCTTTCTTTTCCTCGACGTTTCCCCCACTTCGATTACTACCTGAAACATCATAGATAAGGAATGAGTGCAAATCGCCTAGTAAAAATAACAAGAGGATTAACGCGTACAACAATGTGACAGCCTTGGGAGAAATAATAGTCCAATGATATCAAAGAATCAAGAGTTCAATGAATAGTGCAACATCAACCCAATGGCCAAGCGACATAAATATATTTTTATTTTGTTAACTGAGCAGTTTTAAGGCCCAACAAAATAACATTATCACCACATTTGTGAACAGGACTGACTGAACAGACCAACTGACTGACTATGTACATGAACATTAAATCCAACTAGCCAAGTTAAACATCAATGAAATACAAACCATTAAAATCATTAACATCATAATAGAGTCAAATGCAATGCACATTTCGACCCAACCGACTGGACTCGACTGACACGACTCATGCACTATACATCTTTTTTGCTGGTGATCACTTTCCTTCCTTTTACATAATGTCTCGTACTCCGGGATGTTCATCTCAGTCTCAGGTAAATAAAAGAGACATCAAGCACAAGAAGGGAACTCACAGATGAGTGTTCGTCCCCCAATCACGTTACTGCCAAATCACAAATTACACCAACTAGACAGACTAAGGGAACTAGATTTACCTTATGTCCTCAGTCAATCAACTATGCACCAAGAATTTCCGATCATGAACACCACCACGGTTCAACACGACAATTGCAACTCATGCCAACAATACGCACAGAGTGGACTAAAGAGAAAGCTAGTCGTAACTCTCAACAATACTCCAAGCTGGGAAAGACATCGGCACAACAACCATCGACGTCTCATATCAATCATGCAACATTTACCATGCCACAACACTACCAATGATAGGTATGCTAAGCAGAACAATTTATAGCATACAGGGAACCGTATTATCCTGACCTGGTTAACTTTTAGCCGACGAGCCAAGCAACCTCGACCTGTCACGAGCGAGGTCACCTAGCCAAATAAGACATTGCTCATTAGGAACCAATCAACCATAAATATACAAATATTCTACTCTTTTTCCACTAGCTATTTACAGTATTTTATAGCGGCTGATTACCTCGACCCGGTAGCCGGATCTTTAACCTAGCTTGGTGGTACAAGAGCCTTGATACCCTTCATTTAGGAGCACTAACCCCATTCCCCACTTCCCGTTTCTCAAAATGCTTAATTTAATGTATTCCTTGAAATTCGGTGCCGACACGGTAAAATTACCAATACAACCCCCTCGGGTCGGCAAATTACCAAAATGCCCCTGATGGCCACTATCACCCGAGTCCACTTTAAAACAACATTTCAGATGTTTTAAACCCCTTCTGGACTACGAAGTCCTTCGGAATTTCATAGGAAAATTTACCAAAATACCCTCTCTAGGTGGCACCAAAATACCCCCTGAGGGTTCCCGATACCGAAAAAATCTAAAGAATAGCTTAAAATATTATTTTATCCTCAAGTTATTTTTGAGCTAAAGGAATTTTTAAAAAATTTTGCTCAAAAATCTTGAATTAGTATCCGGACCAAGCGCTTAAAAGTCGGTTCGGCCAAAAATAGCTATCGAGTTCAAAGTGGCCTAATATTTTGGAAAATGGAACATCACAATATCCTAAGGTCCTCATAAATTTTTCGTGCAAAATCGCATTAGATTGATATTTTAAACTTCACCGTAAAATTCCAAAATTATCACATCTGTTAACCCCCTTCCCAACCTTGAAAAAATCTGAAATATTTCCACAGTATTGGTCTCTTAAAAACAATTAGGGTCTTTAAAATTTTGAATTCCAACTGCTCATTTAATTTTTCACTTTTATTGACACCTATGATTAGTATTCAGATTAAAACACATAGTATTTCACGTAACACACACGCGCGCGCACTTTTTTTTTATCTTCTAGCTCTCTTCCTTCTCTACAGAATGCAAAACCCACACAAATTCCACACTTGCTTCCATTTTCATGAACAAACCCACCATAATCCACTTTAGTCTAACCTATAACGCATTTTTAACACACACTTACACACATTAAATCACCCAAAACTACCCATTAATCCACCCGTAACACACACACACACACACTCTCACCCACTCTTAGAACACACACTAAGCACATATTTCACACTAAAACCCTAACCATTTTTCCTCCTTTTTCCTTTCTAAGCTTTCATAAACACAAAAGACAACATGAATCCATCAAAATTCCCTTCCTCCGAACCCATATACACACACATATACTTACTGCATATGCTTCAACCGAAAATAACCCACCAATTTTTTACAATTAATGGTTCAAGATGAAGGGATTACCCTGTTAAGTTTAGGGTTTTTTTTCTCTTTCTTCTTCTTCTTCTCTTTTCTTCTCTTTTTCTCCTCAGTTTTCCCTCTCTGCTCTGTTTCTTCTTCTCAGCCACTATTCCCTCTTTCGTAAATTGTAATCCCCCCTCCCCCAAACTTTCACTTTTGTTCTTTTATCCAATTCTTTTCCTTTATTAATTTACTTAGTCAGCATAAAATCAAAGAGGAGGTTGCAAGCTTAATACCTTTTTCTCCAAGATTGTGTTACTTAATATCAACTTTTCAAAAATTGCACTTTGGCCCCAAAAGTTTCAAAAATTACATTTTGACCCCTCTATTTTAGAAAATTTACACTTTGACCCCAAGGCCACACTAACCCCTCATTTAACTCCCTAACACCTAATTATCGCTAAAATAATACTACATGATAAAATAGCCCCCTTTTAGTTAATCTAATTCATGATTAGATTAACTTTTGGTATTTTTAGGGTATCACACCCTCCCCTTAAATAAATTTTGTCCTCGAAATAGGGACAAACCTCATGCTGCAAATAGATGCAGATATCTCTGCCGCATCAACGCTTTAGGTTCCTAGGAGGCTTCCTCTACCGTGTGATTCCTCCAGATGGCTTTAACCACCGGTACTAATTTAAAGAGTAATCCCCACTCTTTTCTATCGACCACTTCTATTGGTACTTCTTGATATGACAGATTATCCCGAACTTTTACTTGCTCCAACTGGATCACATGTGTTGGATTAGGAAAATACTTCCTGAGCATTAAGACGTGAAACACGTTCTACAGCTGGCTCAACTCTGGTGGTAGATCAAGTCTGTACGCCACCATCTCGATTCTACCCAAAATCTTAAATGGTCCGATGAATCTCGGACTCAACTTTCCCTGCTTCCCAAATTGCATGACCCCTTTCCACGGCGACACCATTGAAAACGCCAAGTCACCCACTTCAAACTAAAGCATTCTACGCCTTTTATCTGCATAGCTTTTCTGCCAATTTTGTGCCACAAGAATTCTTTCCCGAATCACCTTCACTTTGTCCTCCATTTCCTTGCACAATTCTGTACGGGGACAATCTTCGTCCCCCCACCACATCCGAACAAATAGGCATGCGACACCTTCGGCCATATAACTCTTCATAGTGAGCCATTTCAATACTTGTTTGATAACTATTGTTATACGAAAATTCAATCAAAGACAATTGTTCATCCCAGGTTCCACCAAAGTCAATAATGCACGTTCTCAACATATCCTCCAATAGCTGTATGGTACGCTCTGATTTGCCATCTGTCTAAGGATGAAAGGTAGTACTCATGGCTAACTTCGTTCCCATCTCTTCGTGGAAACCCTTCCAAAATCTCGAGGTTATCAAACACAATGGTTATCGATACCCTGTATCGACTAACTACCTCCTTAATGTAAATTTGAGCGAGCCTTTCAGTAGAATACCCTTCTCTGATAAGAATAAACTAAGCTGTCTTGGTCAACCTATCCACTACAACCCTGATAGTTGTGTATTAATTGGTTGTTCGTGGTAGTCCTGACACAAAATCTATCATAATGTGTTTCTATTTCAACTCTAGTTTAGGGAGTAATTGCAACAGCCCGATATTATTCTTATGGCCTGCTTTCACCTGTTGGCAGGTCAAACACTGGGATACAAACCTTGATATATCTTTTTTCATCCTAGGCCAAGAAAAATTCTATCGTAGATCACGGTACATTTTTGTTTCCCCCAGGTGGATCGAATATTTAAAGTTATGTGCGTCTGTTATAATTTTTTTCTCAACTCGCCGACAAGCGGCATATATACTCGACCCTCATACTTGTAAACGCCTTCCTTATCACTATCAAATTTCTCTTTCTTGTTTCTTTCAAAACCCTGCCAGACTCCAGTAGTTTTTTATCTTGACCTTGAGCTTGATCTGGCTGTTCGGCATTCCCATATCTTCGCGCTTAATAATCTATCTAGGTTGAAAGATAGGGTCTTCCTCCATGGATATCTCTTCTACGATGCATGGGGAGTGCTAGGGAAGCTTGACCTTTGTCCTCATTGGAGCAGGGGGCATCTCTACACTTGGTTGCTTCTCCTTCTTTTTCCCTTAGCTTTTTGAACCACTCCCCAAAAGCCTCCTTGTGGTGATTTCCCACTTCCACTAGCCATTTCTGCTTAAAGAAAAGAATCAACATTGGAACTAGGATCAAAACTAGGTTAAAAATACACAAGAACCTATATGAAGCAAACCTAGAAGTGCGATTTCAGTAGAGGATGTGCTAGGGGCAGCAGGAGGGGAGGAAGAACTGAAAGACCAGCTGGAATAGGCTTGTGGGGAATAATCTTCCCATACTCTAGTTGTTGCTCTGAAAGAGGCTCGTCAATGGAAAGACCACCTCAAAGCTTTATATGACTAAGGATGTGCTTTGTGAGGTTGTTTGGAATGGGCTTCCTCATGTTCTCAAAATATTTACAGAAAGCATTACAGTCTCTATCAAACGGTAATTCCCATCTATTTTCAAGAGCGACAAAGAGGACTGGAATGCCAACCATTGTTGAACTTTGGACCCCCCCTTTAGAATTCATTGCCTGCTATGGATGTAATACCATCCAGGACAGTTGGCAACCTTTTTAACAAAGCAGATTTTAAAGAAAACTCTCATAAAATCAGTTGGGTCTACCTTGTAACCTGAAGTCTCAATCAGATAAATAAGTCCAACCAACTTTCTCTAACCATTCAAAATAAGTTGCCCTGGAGCCATGCGATAATGCATAAAAAAACTTGAGGGCAAAAGGATGAAGAGGGAGTCTATATGTAGACTTGACTTGCTCTTCATAGAACTCTAATTCAAAATTTGTTCCGTAGTTGGCTGGCTCTTGTAGCCCTGGAACTTGAGCAAGGGGATACTCCTGAATCAACACCTCCAACTCTTCCTTGGATATCTTACTTGATTTCTCATTAGTAGAGAACCAGGGTTTGGGGGGTTCTTTATCTTTGGCTTTATCCTTTAAATCAACTAAGGAATCATCAGGTGGTAAAGGCGACGATGGTTATGAGGTTGAAGGCTACGATGGTTGGGGATTTAAAGTACCTACTTCACTTTGGGACGTTGGAGATCGTCACGTAGATGAAGAAGAGCTACTTCTAACAATTTCTTCAGAAGAAGATGAACTATCTGAAGACTCTGACATACTCGCTACTACTCGCAAACTTAAAGCTATAGAGACAGAAATGCTGAACAGAATGAGGAGAGGAAGAAAACTTACTTGTTGAAGAGAAGAATGCTTCCAAATGAATTGAGTGAGGTGAAAATGGAGTGGATCTCTCCTTTTATAAAGAAATCTTTAAGTAACCGACTTTTGGGTTCCCTAACGGTATAATTACCCCTTACGTGTCACGATAGAGTGAGGAAATTTGAATTTTCTGCTCAAAGCATTTATGGCAAAGAGACACGTGGGAACTTAGACAAAACATTCTGCCCAAGTAGAATGGTGGCCGAACACTTTACCCGAGCAGAATGTAAAACTCGGCCAAATCATTCTTCCTGAGCAGAATGATGGACAAGCACTCTGCCAGAGCAGAGTGCCAATTCAGCCAAAACGTTCTGCCCGAGCATAGTGTCAACCTTAGCCAGCACATTTTGCCTTAGCAGAATGGTGGTCAAACACTCTGCCCGAGTAGAGTGTCAAAATTAGCAAAAATATTCTGCCTGAGCAGAATGATGGCCTAACATTCTGCCCAAGCAGAATGTCAAAATCCACCAAAACATTATGCCCAAGCAGAATGATGGCCAAACACTCTACCCGAGTAGAGTGTCAACCTTAGCCAATACATTATGCCCGAGCAGAATGATGGCCGAACACTTTGCCCAAGCAGAGTGTTAAACTTAACCAAAACATTCTGCCCGAGCAGAATTTTGTCGAAATAATATGCCCGAGCAGAGTGATTTGGCCGAACAAAATTCTGCCCATGCAGAGCGACTTGACCAAACAGAATTATGCCCGAACGGAATCCTGTCCGAACACTCTGCCCTAGCAGAGTTACTTGGCCGAACAGAATTCTGCCCAAGTAGAATCCTGTCCGAACACTCTGCCCTTGCAGAGTGACTTGGGCGAGCAGAATCTTGTCCGAGCAGAGTGCCAAGAGAAGAACCAAGTGTGCCTAAGCAAGAGGTTGCCCGAATAGAATCCTGCCCGAGTAGAATTCTTTCCAAGCATAATTTTCTCCGAGTGCTCAATAATGGTCTCTTTTCTGTTTCGGCACATTTAGCTAACTCTATTGGGAAAAGTGTGCTTCGGTCCCCTTCGTTAACGCTGGAAAAAGCAGGGTGCATTATGATATAGCTAAAAGTATGCCTCCAATCAGTGGATGACATGTGGCAGTTATGACACGTAGGCTTCCACCAAGGCATTATTGATTTGGCACTTGCCATATTAATCTCTGAATAGAATCCTAAAAGGTTTCTAACTCAATCATCAAAGATAAGCATGTGATCCTGTAGGGTCCTAATACGATCCTGATTGGATCTGTTCATGGCCCAGTCCTACTAGGGCTCTTCTTCCTACTACTATATAAAGGGGTCTAACCCCCTAAGTATGAACTACACAGACATATACATTGCGTATTATTGCTTTCTCAGAGTTCTACATTGTTAACCTTCTCTGACTTAAGCATCAAAGCGTTCATCCACCAAAACCCCACTCGACGGTCACTCCGTGTTTTCTTTTGCTGGCTTATTTTCTGGTGTGGTTCCCGATCCAATTTTTAGCTGCAACAATAAGAATAAAGTACATCTATGGGTTCACATGGCAAGAATTAAGGAAACTCACGAAACTGTTGGACTATCCCTAAAATAATGAAGTGCACTTTCATTAATTTATTATTGTACTGGTGGAAATAAATAGATTGAAATTTAATATACCATGACTCAAAAGTAGTGTGACATTAGTATTACTGAAAGATGGACGTTGTCCGCCGACTCAGAATAACTATATGCCAAAAGTAGTGTGACATTAGTATTACTGAAAGATGGACTTTGTCCTTATTTAGAATTAAATAATCCCCCTCAAGTTGGAGAAGGTGAATGGCATACACTGCCAACATGCTGCGTAAATAAAGGAATGAGTCCTTTCCAAATGGTTTGGTGATACTTCTACAATTTTGGTGATTGGGAGAAATGTATGTTGTAAAAATAAGGCCCCGCTGAACTTTTTCGTGAGTGAGGTGACAATCCGATTTGATGTGTTTAGTACGTTCATTAAAGTCGAGTCACTGCAATGTGGATAACAGCTTTATTGTCACAGTAATGAGAAGCTGGACAAGCAAGAGGGACTCGCTGCAATGTGGATCGTAGCTACCATAGTAATGAGAAACTGGACAAGTAAGAGGGGCTCTAAGATCTCACAATCAGTAAGCCAACCATGTGATCTCACAACAGCTGAAAGCCGTAGCTCAGTATTCCAGTTCAGCAGAAGAGCGTCAAACTTTTGTTTACTTCCTTGACTTCCAAGAGATGGGACTTTAACCAAGAAATGTCAAAGAACCTCTAAGTGAACATCTTGTGGTGAGTCAACTCGCTTAATCTGAACGACGAAAGGCTTGAAGGTGTAATGAACTTAAGGATGGAAAAGATATTCCACGACCTGGGCTAGATTTAAGATATCAAATAGATGAAGCACGGCTTGAAGTGAGGAGCGTGGGGTTGACTTATGAACTAGCTCAAATCTAAACTGAATAAAACAAGGTCTGGACGTGTGATAGTAAGATAAATGAGACATACATGAGCCGACGATACCGAGATGCATCATTAAGAAACTCTCTTTCACTAGGAAGTAACTTGAAGTTTTGTTCGATGCGAAAGTCACATGGCCTACTCTATGTCCTACCAACGTCTCCAAGAATTTCTGAGGCATCCTTCTTTTGAGACATAAATATACCTTCTTTGTTAATTGTTATGAGCGACTTCAAAGCCCAAGAAATATTTAAGTGTACCGAAATCCTTAATCAAAAAGCGAGTGGGGTGATTTCTTGTGAGCATGATATTGTCTAAGTAGACAAGAAAAGCCATAAACATTGCACCAGTTGTAAATGAAAACAAGGATTATCCTGCCAAAGCAGTAGATAACTTTGCAAACAAATTCTGGGATGCTTGGTTCAGTCATATAGTGACAACCGCCAAACCTGGTTATCAAATTGTTGAGCAAAGCTAGGAGGAGTTTTAATATACACCTATTTATCTAAATCACCATACAAAAAGGCATTGTTGACATCAAGTTAATAAAGAGGTCAATTTTAGTGGCGACTACTATAAGAAGACATCAAATAGTGTTTAGTTACCATCTGCTCTAAAAGGTTAAATTGTTAGAGAATGGGCCCAACAAATTATCATACTTAACAATCATCTTCACATGCAAGCCCCTAATTGCACGTGGAAAGAAAACCAAGTCAAAAACAAACTGAGTGCAAGTAGCACTATAATAGTGGGGAACCAAATATGCAAGCGATAAGAATCGAACCCAAGACCATGCTAAACCAGAACTCTGATACCATGTTTGTTCCTAACCTATTCTGGTCGCAACCAAAGGCCCACTGGGGGTCCCATTTTGCATGACACGTCTGCACAAACAACAAGCAATATTCAACGATTCCAACCGGTCAAAGGTGCACGCTCAAGTCACGTGCACTTCTCACTTTTTCTATGTGACTTCGTCACCAAGAAACTCATCCTTGCGCAACTGCTCATCACGCTCCGACTGTCGCACTTCACCCGTCGGCGCACCTTAGTGCTTACCGAATGAAGTCAACCTTGGCCTCCCCCTTTGGGTAGGCCACGGCCTCGGCCTCCCTCTTGGGGTCGGCCTCAGCCTCCCTCGGGGGTTGGCCTTGGCCTTCCTCAGGGGTCAGCCTTGGCCTCCCCCAATGGTTGGCCTTGGCCTTCCCCAAAAGGGTTGGCCTTTGGCTTCCATACTTAGCACCTTTGCTACTCTTCAAGGGGCCAGACGTCACTCCGCAACCCCCATCGCCCGGAAGTCACTCCGTGACCCCCTTCGGCCAGAAGTCACTTCGCTACCCCTGTCGCCCAGAAGTCACTTCATAACCCCCGTCGCCCCCACATCACTCCTCGACCTCTCTCGCCAAGACGTCACTCCCTGAGCCCCGTCGCCCGGACGTCAACCGCAACCCCCGTCACCCGAACTCACTCCGCGACCCCCGTAGCCCAGAACTCACTTCGCGACACCATCACCCAGAAGTCCCAAACGTGCCTCCCGGCACCTTACTCACTCCGCCGCGCCCATGCGCCGCGCCACTGATACAGTCACGCCCCCTGGCTCCCTGTCACACTACAGTGCCCTTGGCACCATACGCACTCTGTCGAGCCCATGCACCGCGCCACTAACACAGACATGCCCACGGCACCTTACTCACTCCGCCTCGCTCGTGCACCGCGCCACTGATATAGTCGCGCCCCTGGCTCCCTGTCACACAACAGTGCCCTCGGCACCATACGCACTCCGTCGCGCCCATGCTCCGTGCCACTAACACAAACATGCCCACTGCACCATACTTAATCCGTTGTGCCCGTGCGCCACGCCACTGATACAGTCTTACCCCTAGCTCCTTGTCACACTACTGTGCCCTCGGCACCATACGCACTCCGTCGTGCCCATGCGTCGTGCCACTAACACAATCGTGCCCCCGACACCTCACTCACTCCATCGTGCTCATTCGCCGCGCCACTAACACAATCGTGCCCCTGGCACCTTACTCACTCCGCCGCGCCCGTGCGCTGCGCCACTAACGCAGTTGTGCCCCCTGGCTCTCTGTCACACTACCATGCTCCTTGCATCGGTCCATCCTTTCACCACACCATGCGCACCTTGCCTTGGTCGTGGAACATGCTTCGACCCACTCTCCGAATCCTGCGGGGATAGGCAACTCCTCCGGGACACTATGTAATATCCCGATCTTAATTTTTAGTAATTTTTAACAAATTTTATTTAATTCTTTTAGCGACAAATTTTACAAGTAAGAATATTTTTGTCTTTTAGCGACGAACTCTTGTTTAGCCTTAGTATATTTTTCTTTAGCGACTTATAGCGACAATTTTAGAATCATAAGAAAAAAAATTAATTTTTCTAGAAACCTTTAGCGACAATTTTATACATATAGTTAGCGTCGATATTTTAGTAGCAACTTTAGTTACGAATTAGTGTAGCAGGGTTAAGTAATAACCCGTTAAATTCTTTTAATACGTCACCTTTCATAAATAACTATTTTGGATATTTTTGTAACCATGAAAGTACCAGGTAGAATTTAAATCGCTCGCGAATTGGTAGGGGGATTTATTGTAATTATACAACCTATTTTCGAAGAAGGATCGAAGAATTTCCGGCGAGATTCCAGTAAGTTCTAGCCTTTCCACTCTGTATTACTTGCGGGGTTCATAAGATTTTAATCAGGGAAGGGAAATAATGGAAAACCCAACAAGTTACAGCCATGGTGGCTGTGACTACGCATATCATAGGCATGTTTAAAGGATTGGGGAGGAAACCATGAAAAGTTAGGTTTACGTGAGTTGTGGGTGCGTTAGAGTGAGCCGTGTATGTGTGAATCAATGGGTACCGTATGTGTGCGGGAGTGTCTGCTCTATGGGAATGTCGCGGCAATGGTGTGAGTGCATCATGGGTTGCCGAGAATGGTGTGAGTGCATGGACTGCCGAGGCAACTATATACATGTATAAATTGTAGCTGTATAACATGGTGTGGGTGCATGAGTGGGTGTATAGGACAGCCGTGTGTTGTGTGTGCTGTTAACAAATGGGTTGTGTTTACTGTCTATGGTCCATGGAGATGGAGAGGAGAATTTAGAGAAGGTATTCACATACATATAGGTAGGCAAATTATGGGTGTTGTAAAAGTGGGTGGGTGAGAGGCTAAGAGGATAGGTGCTGCGGGATGAGGTGGCTCTGGGTACAAAGGACGTCTGAGTTCATATAGGGAAGATGATACTGTAGCAAGAGGGGGAAAAGTTCTGTTTTTTAAAAATTAAACTCAAAAGTGTCGCTAAAAAGCTATCCTATTCTAGCAGTCTCTTTTTGAATTTTTAAAATATTTTAGAATATTATTTGGACAAAACTCAAAGAAGTAACTCCTATTAATTTTGCAAGATCTACACACAGTAAAAGTTTCAGATGTTTTGGAGCTCGATAAGCATGCTAAGTAATTTTATTTGTAAAAGAGATTTCGGTACATTTCTAAATAGTAAATTAAGTTATTAAATTATGATACTTTCATAATAGCCTTACGTAGCTATGATAATGTATATTCCAGAATTTCAAAAGTTTTGAAAGTCGTTTGTTATTTTTAGCTTTCTTAGTAGTGTAGCGCCCGAACGGATATAGCGTAGCGCTTTATTATTACGATAGTTATTAAATTATTTCTAATGACTCTTTTAGGTTATATCTGGGTGGATAAGGAACTTTAGGCATTGGGGGCAAATAGGTAATTATACATAAGTCGGGGGACGGTGGGGTAAAGTTTTACTCATCTAAAAGAAACATAATACATAAACATGCCCGAGCGACAATAAATGACATCCGTATGATTTGTTATTTAGGTTTTGATAGTCAAGAGCTAGGGCCGGCATTTGAGCAAATACCAGAAGCAGATTTTGAGCAGGGTAAGTACTCCTGCCATATTCCTCCGTATACCCTATTTTCCGTCTATGTATATGTACAAATGAATTGTTCAATTAAAAGTTTAAAGCCTTTTGCACGCTACTGCTTTTTTGTAAATTGTTTGATGATAAAATACATCAAAAATGCCATGCAATGTTTTCTATGAGTAGTGTTTTAAAGTTGGCTCATATATGTTGAATGAGACGGTATTCTAGCTTGGTTGTTGCGCCCCATATCCACGGGGGAAAGTTGGATTGTTGGGTCCTGGTCAACGGGACGATACGTTGACGCACAGTACTGTTGCTCGTGGTGCGCCCTTGCGTCCACACCAATATGTATCCCGGACGAAGGAGGGATTATGGGCCCTAGTCGGGGGGGCGCATACCCTGACCGAATAATATTTATCCCTGGTGGAGTAGGGATTGTGGGCCCTAGTCAGGGGGAACGTACGCTGACTGCAGCATACCCATGTTATGATGAATAGTGATAGTTGTTAATGAGCCTTCTTGATGTCATACTTTGTTACTGTGAATCTTGAATGAATTGCTTTCATAAAGTAGATATATATGTATAATATCTCTTGTGAAAATATTTATCAGTTTTAAATTTGAAGAAAACCTTGTTATGTTTTTATGAATCCCAAAACCTATTTTAGGGATATGGTACGTGTACTTACAGGGCCCCAAGCTCATTCTTTTAAATATTTTTCAGACAATGATCTAGATGGAACCGAACTGATGAAGGCCATGAGGATTATGGTAGATGACTACTAGAGGAGTTGTAGTCCTCTTATATTATTTAACAAATCATTAGGTGGTATGCTAGTATTGGATTTGTAATTTGAGATTTTTGAAGCTTAGATCTTCACCGGATAATCTATGTTAGTTGTTAAATAAAGAATGTCATTGGAGATTTATTGAGAAATTGTAAGCGTGACTTTAGAAATATTATTAAGGATAAAGATTTAAATTACTTGGTGATAGAATTTTTGTATATAGGTTATAGTAAGGCCTGGCAGAGGCCTTGGTTGGAGTTCATTGGGTCTGCGGCCGGTCACGTGCCTAGCTCGCGGGCCTACCGTGGGTTGGGGTCGTGACACACTATCTCCGCCAGGGAGTTCTTCAACTCCCCTTCCGCTGGTAGACGGCTCCTCCGGGTTGCTACCTTAATGCTCTTCGAGTGCTCCGGCACAAGGACTCACCGCGGGGATAGGCGACTCCTCTGGGACACTATCTCTGCTAGGGAGCTCTTTAACTCCCCTTCCACCAGGTAGACGGCTCCTCCAGGATACTACCTCAGCCAGTCGGGTAGACGGCTCCTCCGGGATGCTACCTTGACGCGTTCTCGAGTGCTCCGGCACAAGGACTCATTACGGGGATAAGCGACTCCTCCGAGAGACTATATCCACCAGGGAGCTTTTCAACTCCCCTTCTGCCAGGTAGACGGCTCCTCTGGGATGCTACCTCGTCCAGTCGGGTAGACGGATCCTCCAGCATGCTACCTTAGCACGCTCTGAGTGCTCTGGCACAAGGACTCACCCGTGGGGATAGGCGACTCCTTCGGGACACTATCTCCACCAGGGAGCTTTTCAACTCCCCTTTAGCCAGGTAGACGGCTCCTTCAGGATGCTACCTCAAGCGGCCAGGCAGACGGCTCCTCTGGGATGCTACCTCGGCTTGCGAAATAGACAACTCCTCTGGGACACTATCTCTGCCAAAAAGCTCTTCAACTCCCCTTCCGCCAGGTAGATGGCTCCTCCGGGATGCTACCTTGATGCGTTCCGAGTACTCCGGAACAAGGACTCACCCGTGGGATAGGTGACTCCTCTGGGACATTATCTCCGCCAGGTTGTCTTCGTGACTGGCCTACGTGCTCTGACACTGGGGGGTCGCATCTGCACCCTTAGGGACTATGAACCCCGGGTCACTCCGAGACTGGAGAAGGTCTTCGAAAGGCATTGTGCCTAGTCCACCTGGCAGCTGGGCGTCGGGTCTTCCCCACCGCTGCCAGGCCTGTGGGACTCTACAAGGGCTTGGATTGGTGGCTAGATCAAAGGGGGTTCTCTGGCCACACTGATGCTGTGGGAGCCAGTCTTTCCAGACTGACAGAGCGACGCTGTGCAGGGCAGGTCGGGTGAATATGCGATTCGACAATCTGTGGATCAGCGACAGCTGTGGACCCCTGAGTGAGTGTCACTCCCGGGGAGCGCCACGTGTTGCGTGATGACATCATAATCTCAACCTCTATAAATAGAGGTCTTAAGAATTCATTTAGACCATTCTTGGACATTTTTTGACTTTTGAACATTTTTTGGGACTGGGACATTTTCTGACAAAACTCTAACATTTTCACTTTCTCACTCTAGAATCCTAGAGAGAGAAATATATAGGACCCTGACTTTGGACCTAAGCATTGGATTGTGAATGTTGTCGTGTATTCACCCTATGCCATCGCCCTCGCAGCATTGCCACCCTCAGGCTCTATCTGGGCAGCCCTTGGTCTCTGCCCTTGCTCCACCCTTGATGTGTCTCACATCATCACACTTGGCATCCGACTCGGACAACATTCCTTGTGGCACCTCCATGTCGACTGCGAACCCACTTTTCTTGGCATCATTTTGGCGACTCTACTGGGGAGGTGATCATTGCAGTGCAGTTCATCTTGTGCCCGACACACCTAAGCAACCATGCGTCAGCAACGCAGGACTACCAACCAAAGCCTCAACCCAGCCGTCCAAGAGGAGCATCACCTCGAGGACCAAGAGGAGACCAGTCACAACCAACTCCAGGTTCCCCCTATGATGGATGCACCCGATGTGGCCGCGATCGTCGACTCCACAATCCAGCACCTTACTCCTACCATCACCGACCTCCAAGACTCTTAATCTGCTCTCATGGCTGTCATCTTAGAAATGCAAAAATCCATCCAAGTCTTGACTTTACAAATTTTAACTTCTCAAGGCCTTAGAGCTCCCCACCTTGTGTCCGCTACTCACCCCCTGCCATCCCAAGCTTTGGGGTTGGCGAGGGCCCTTCAAATTCATCCGTCAGGGCCTGGGCTAGTTTTGGACACTGCTCAGGTCCCAGTGTTGCGACCATCGCTGCCTTGGTCCTCTGGGCCCTCGACAGTAGGACTCGTGGCACCTCAGCCTGCGGCACCATGCCTTACCCTTGCTCAAAGCACTTCAGAGACTCACAACTCAATTGAGATGGAGCCTAACCCAAACATAACCAACCGTAACCTTAACACAAGTCATTCCCCCGGCTTACTCCAGTCGACCCTACTTAACGACCGGCTTCCAGCCACTGACACTACCTATATGCAAACCATACCCCAACAAGTTGCTCTCCACCACCAACCCCTCTCAACCGTTGTCATCCCCTCAATGCCACAGGTTGCTCCATTTGGGGGCTTTGGTGCACGGATCATCCCGACAGGGCACAAACCCTCACATGCTTCATACGTCACCAAGCATGACCTTGATGCCATCCTTCATTGTCTCAAGCAATCGTCCTTACCATACTCCCCCTCTAAGCTGTCAGGCCATTCTCCATACTCTAGCAGCCTCGCTACCAAGCCCTACCCTATCAAGTACAAGCAACCATCATTCACCCTGTTCAACGGCAAAGAGGGCAATGCCAGCTAGCACATCACCCATTTTGCTGGCTTCTTGGAGCACTACGGGGAGGACGACACTTTGAAGCTTCGGGAATTTCACAAGTCCCTGACTGGCTTCGCCTACTCTTGGTATAATCAGATTCCTGATGGTACTATCCACTCCTGGTCCGACATGGTTCAACGTTTCTTGACAAGTTTCACTATGAAACGGAACGTGTGACCATCGTTGACATTGCCGGAGTCTGCCAGAACCCCGGGGAAGACCTCAACACCTATGTTACGCAATTTTATCACAAGTGCTTGGAATGCACTGACTTCAGTAAGGATGAGACCCTCGTTCCCATTTGCATCAAGAACATGAAAGACACCTACAGCTTCAGTCTTGGGGACATCTCAAGGAAGATGCATGACGCACATATGACTCGGTCGGTCCGTCAAAGACCCCAAAGCCCCAAACTCATATTGCCTTGGCCGCGAGTGAAGAAGCAGCCCGTAATGACGACGACAACAATTGCAAGCGTCAGTCCCAAGGAAGGGATGAGAGCCCTGACAAGATAAGGCAATCGATGCCTGCCCCAGAATACTCGTGTTACTTGAAGACTGTCAGAGCTCTCCTCAAGACATGGATCAATGACAATGCCATAACCCTACCCAATGCCAACATTGAACCTACCCCGGAAGACTTAGCCCATCCCTACTACTACCCCTGTCATCAAAAAGTCAGTCACAGTCACAAGTGGTGCAGGGGCCTCAAGTTGCATCTGGCGAGCTCAAACTCTAAGCCCGAGACATTTGAACCAACTGCCCAAGCCCTAGCCCTAGCCCTAGCCTGTCTAGTGCATTTTCCACACTTGTAATTTTTTCCTTCATTTTGCAAGCTTCCATGTACTCAACTCCCATGTACCAAGGCATGTTGCCTATCTTTTGTTATCAATGAAGTTACATTTTCCAAACTTAGAAAATTTTCAAACCACAGGGCTCTTGCACAGGCCTACTGACACCACTCTTGATACCATCACCCACTCCCTTGAGGGCTTGCCCCTTCCCAACCCCTTCCGCCTCACATTGCAGCGACATGGTACGTGGTGCGCGAGGTGGCTCGAGCCACGCTACTGTGATCGCATCATTATCCCTCATCCCTTTTTTGACACTTTGAAAAAATTTCATTTTTTTCGCAGCCGGTCATCGATAATCACCCTCAGTGGTCTCCCTTGGCACCCTTGTCCGAGCTCAACACTTAGAAAAAAAAATTTCACCCCTATACCCTATGCTCCTTCCAACACTCGAGAAATCTTCTCAACACTTAGAAAATTTCTCACCCCTTCACACTCCGAACCCTGCCTGCTCATGTTCTCACCCCCTTCGTACTCCTCCCTCTCACCCTGCCTGCTCGTGGTCGGGCACTACCCTCTCACCCTCATTCTACACTTAGAAAATTTTTCACATAATTTTCATCTCCCCTCTCACCAACCCCCTCACTCTCCCTCTAACATTTTCCTCTCCTCACTCCCACCATCCCATTCTTCTCTCTCTCTTCATGAACATTGTGAAATTTTTCTTGGGGGCTCCCTCCTTAGGGTGGCCAAAAAAAATATTATATAATTAATTAATTTTGAATTTCAAAATTCAATTCAGATCTGGGCAGAACCCGCCCAGCATGACCCGCCCACCTACCCAACCCGCGCGCCCTCACAGTCCCTTACCGACCACCTGAACGCGACCCGTTCCCTCAAAACCCTAATCTAACCCTTATTTCCATCTCTTTCTCCTTCTTTTTCTTGCTCTGCCGTAGCCCCCCTTTGGCGGCGCCGCCCTTCGGCCTCGCCCTCCACGGCACACCCTCCCTCTTCTCTCCTCTTACTTCCCCCTCGGCCTTGTGCCTTCACCCGCCACCGCCACCGCCGCCCCCTTCCTTTCCTCCCCTTCCCCCCCGCCCTCTCGGCCTCAGCCCACTACCCCCCTCAGCCTTCACCCCCTTGGTCGGCCTCAGCCTCTCGACCTTGGTTGGCCAGCCTTGGCCCTCCCCTTCCCCTCCCTACCTCTATCCTCTCCCCGCACCCACCGCCGGCCATGGCAGCCTGCCACCGCCGCGCCATCCGCTCTCATCTTCTTTCTTCTTCCATTTTTCCTTCTTCCCAAATTCCCAAAAGCCAAGGCCGACCCTCCCCCTTGTATCCACGAGCCATTTCATTTGGCCTTCTCCCCACTTCAGCCTCCACCACCACACCAAAGTCGACGCCACCCACAACTTTGGCCTACCCACATTCATCCAATGACAAGCCAAGCACTTCAAATTTTTTTGCAACATTGACCGCATGGCAATGACCGCGCCCCGGCGCCCGTTATGGACTACCCCAGGATCACAACACCTGACCGCGCCCTTGTCGCGCCCCTCATGACAATGTCCCTTGACTTCAAATAACCTTACACCTCTTCCCAGACCAACAAGTCCTTTGAAAAAACTTTACCGGGAAAATTACCAAAATATCCCTCGCCCGGTGATAAATTACCAAAATGCCCCCTGAGGGTTCTTGGCATCAAACAAATATCAAAAGTGCCTTAAGACGCTATTTTAAGCCTCCTGAATTCATTCTTGAGCTAAAAAAGTATTTTACAAAATTTTTGCCCAAAAATCCCGAACCGGTGTCCGGACTGAGCGCTTAAAAGCTTGTTCGGCCAAAATAGCTAACGACTTCAGAATGACCCAAAATCTTGAAAACTGGAACTTCTCAGCATCCTAGGGTTCTCATAAAATGTTTGCGTGAAACCGCACTCGTTTGATATTTTAAATTTCATTGCAAAGTTTCAAACTTTCCGCGTCTGTTCACCCTTTTCATGAACTCGGAAAATTTTGAAATATTTCCACGATATAGGTCTCCTAAAAATAACTGGGGTCTCTATTTCACACTTTGGCTAAATCTGGCTCTAACTACTTTTAAAAAGTTCGTAAAGAAACTGTTGGGATGAAATTATCTTTAGCGACACTTTTGAGTTCAAGAATTAAACCCAGCCTTGTTACTGTTCATCATCCCTGTTCTCTCGGCAGCCCACTCTCCTGTCCTGAGTTAAACACCCAGAAAATTCCACTTTCCATGGCACACCTACACTTCTACACACCTAAGCACACACTAAAACACCTACACCCACACTAATACACCTACATCTCACACACATGCACCTTATTTACACGCAATTACACATATATTATCACACATACACACACACCCGAGACACACACTAAACACCCTAAAAACACACACAAACTTCACCAATTACTCTAGAATACACACATATACTAAAAACACACACTAAAATAAAAAAGAGAAGGCTACCTTCATGAATTTCGCTCCAAATCCTTATCTTCTTCTTTCCCCCTCTTTCTTTCTTCCTTGACTGAACTCCTCTTCTCTACTTTCTTTCTATGTTTCTTCCTTCAGTTTTGTTTTCTTCCTCTTTCTTTTTTTGTTTTTCTTTTCTTCTCCTCTTTCTTCTCCTTTCTCTCTTTCTTCTCCTCTTTCTTCTCCTTTCTCCTTTTCTTCTCCTCTTTCTTCTCTCTCTCTTCCCCGAACTCTGTTCTTTTTGTGTTTCTTTTACTGTTTCTTTCTTTTCTTCTTTTTTTCTTCCTCCCAAAATTCCCTTTTTGTTTTCTTTCTTTAATTTCCCTTAAATTTCTCATATTTTATGATAAAATTTGATTAGTCATCAACAAATAGCAAGAGGTGACATCCACTAAAGACTTTCTCTAAAATTTTGACACTTAAGGCTAAGCTTTCAAAAATTACGAAA
Organism: Escallonia herrerae; assembly: GCA_033070095.1. Classification (NCBI taxonomy): domain Eukaryota; kingdom Viridiplantae; phylum Streptophyta; class Magnoliopsida; order Escalloniales; family Escalloniaceae; genus Escallonia; species Escallonia herrerae. Next base: position 28,253 of record JAVXUP010001221.1, on the reverse strand, counting down.
TAGCCCCTCAAGTTTTTAAAATTGTATTTTAACACCTCGACTTTGAAAAAATTACAATTTGACCCCCAAATCACCCTAACCCCTCATTTAGCCCCCTAGCACCTCATTACCATTGAAATGATGCTATTTAATAAAATATTTATCCCGTTCATCATTTTTCAAAATTACACTGTTACCCCCTTTAACTTTCTAAAATTACCTTTCGACCCCCAAGGCCAAACTAACCTGCCATTTAGCTCCCTAACACTTAATCTTCATCAACATATTGCTACGTAATAAAAATAGCAACCCTTAATTAATCAAATTCACGGTTAGAATAATTTTTTATATTTCCTGGGTATCACACTCTCCCCCCCTTTAAATAAATTTGTCCTCGAAATAGGGACAAACCTCATTCTGCAACTAAATGCAGACTTACTACCGCATTAGCGCCTCGAGTTTCAAGGTAGCTTCCTTGACCGCATGATTACCCCCCAATCAACTTTGACTACTAGCATTCACGTAAAACGTGTTTCTTCTTATCAGCCATCTTCGTCGGTGCCTCCTAATATGAGATATTATCTCGAATTTCAACTAGATCCCATGCATAGAATTGAGATCATACTTCCTCAACATTGACACGTGATACACGTTACGCAATTAACTCAGTCCTAAATGTAGATCGAGTTTGTATGCTATCTTCTCAATCCTAGAGAGGATTTTAAACGGTCAGTTGAACCTCGGACTTATTTTTCTCCATTTTCTTAATCACGCGATTCTCTTCCATAGTGACACCTTTAAAGGTATTAGGTCACCTATTTCAAACTCCAACATCCTACACCTCTTGTCAGCATAACTTTTCTGCTAATTCTGCGCAGTAAGATTTCTCTCTTGGATATCGATCACCTTATTTTCTATTTCTTTGCACAGTCTCGTGCGAAATAGTCGTTGTTTCTCCAAATAGATTCTAATAAATTAACATGCAACATTTTCGGTTAAGGCTATCTATTCATCCCAAGGCTCTGCAAAAATAAATAATGCAGACCTTCAACACCCTCCCCGTATTCCTATTATACATCTTAATTGGCCACCTGTTTGAGGTAAAAGGCCGTCCTCATGATCGACCTTGTTTTCATTTCTTATTGAAAACTTTTCCAAACTCTAAAGATAAACCTTGCCTCTCTGTCGGACATAGTAGTCACTTGAACTCCATAACGACTAACCATTTGATTAACATAAGTTTGGGCAAGTCATTCATAAATATTCTTCCCGAACAAAATAAAGCGGGACATCTTAGTCAACCTATCTACTACAACCCATATAGAGGTATATCTCTTAGTTGTTCATGGTAACCTTAACTCCAAAATTCATCGTAATGCATTCCCACTTCCTACTAGACCACCAAAATTTTTTGCGTAACTTAGGGTTCATTTTCGTCTTCTCTAAGTGAATCGGCACTTACAACTATGAGTACCCTTCACAATTTCTTTCCTCAATTCATCATTGGCGAACATACATCCGACCTTCACATTGTAACTACCATCCTCACCACGATCAAAATTTCTTTTTATTAATTTCAAATCCCTGATGGATCTCAACATCCTTTCATCTTGGCCTTAAGCTTCCTTAATTTAATTAAGATGTGCTGGTCATATTTCCACGCGAAGCAAACTATTACTTCCTTTTCTCCTTACTCGAACTTTGATTTTCGAGTTATTTATATTCTTACTAACTCGGCGTAACAATCATCGCAGTCAGTTTTCTCTGATAAGGCATCTTAGAGAAATTGTTAATTACTCTCTGCTAGCCTCCGATTGATCTTAAGAAGCTACTGATCTCACGCTAATTTTGTTTTTCGACGTTCCCCATTTGTCACCTTTTCAACTTTTCCCAGATCTCCTGCTTCCACATTAACCCCAAACATCCATATTTCCTAATCAAAATTAACATTCCTCGAATTTAACACACAACTCTGATTCTTAAGATTTGTCAAACTTGCCACTGTGCAAGTTCCTCATTGCCTTTTGTACCAACCCCAAGGTCACCAATAAGGCGACGACACAACGATCAAGTGCTTTCAAAAGACTTGATTCCTCGAATTTATAACTGCCACAGGGGCCTTAATTAATCTACCTGGCACCACCAAAATTTTTATAATGCCCGTCTCTATTTTTAAACACAATCTATAGGGGCGTTACTTGCTCAAGAGGTGGATGGGGTGGAGCGTCCAGTCTAATATCTCAGTTGGTCAATCAGGGGACCCAAAGCCAATTATTCTAAGATCAAGAAGCATTGCCTAGCGTTGGTATACGCCTCGCAGAAATTCAGACATTACTTTTTGGCACACCAGATCACACCCGTCACTAAGGCTGATCCACTACAGTACATGCTTACACGCCTTGCCCTATCTGGCCATCTTACCTGCTGGTTATTGATCTTGGCTGAGTTCGGCCTATCTATCAAAAACCCTACAGCTCTACCGATCCAAGCACTTGTTGACCTCTTGGCCTTCTTTCCACGCCAACAATATGAGTCGACCTCGGTCCAATTGCCTGGGGAGGAGACTGCCCTAATTTTTGACATCGATGAATTATGGACACTTGAGTTTGACGGCTCAGCCACTAGCTAGGGTCCCAATGGAGCACCCCTTTGACAAGGAGGCGCCGGTGTAGTCCTTCGGAGCCCAGACAGTGTCACCACGTCCTTCTCCTTCAAGCTGGTGTTCCCAGTGTCTAACAACAAAGCTGAGTATGAGGTACTTATTATTGGCCTCATGCTAGCCATCAGCATGGGGGCTAAGTCATTGTACATGAAAGGCGATTCAAACTTAATAATGAAGCAGGCCGATGGGAAGTTCGCGATCAAGGAGCCTGCCTTGGCACCTTACCGTGCCTTGGTGCAGCACGTAGAAAGAAAATTTGGCCGTGTCCAATATGAACATCACAATAGATGCCACAATAGACATGCTGACAACTTGGCCACAATAGCATCAAGGATAGAAGTCAATGGTGAACAACAAATGCTAACCATCATCAAAAGGACAGAGCCTTGCATAGCCTTGAACTTAGTTTCGAGGGACACTACCTTAGATGATTGGAGGCAGTCGATCATCGATCAGCTCAAGGCACCATCCCTCACATTTGCCTCTACCCTCACAGAATACTTAATGTTGGGGAATGTTTTGTACAGGCGATGCCCTGGAGGCACCCTAGCAAGGTGTCTAGCACCGAAAGAGGCGAAGCATAAACTTAGACTCGGCCATCAGAAATGTTGTAGCCTCGATGGTCCCCCTCTTTATCATCACCTTTAACGCATGGGCCTCTATTGGCCATCCATGGCTAAGGATGCTTCAAATGTACAAAAGGGATTGCCCTGAATGCCTATATGCGCCTGATAACGCGTAAGCTCTTGTTATTAATGTCGAGGGTGATTGGCGCCAGCCTTTCATCTAGTACTTATCTTATGGAGTTTTACCTCCTAATCGTAGCTCGACGCAGTCCGTCAAATGAAAATCAGCAAAAAATTTTGTCACGGAGGGTGAATTATTTGGTAAAGGATTCTTGGGAAGGACCTTACAGTGCCTGCAAGGCGCTCAGGCGGTCGAAGTGATCAATGAAGTGCAAAATGGTCATTGTGGCGAGCATCAAGGCTCTTAGAAGCTGTACGCAAAATTGCTAAGGTTGGGATACTACTGGCCGACTATGGAGTCTGACGCTATCTCTCATGTCGGACACTGCCAACCCTGCCAAAGACACGCTGACAGGATGAACACACCGGCATCTGACCTACGGATGATTTTGGCCCCTTGGCCATTTCACTCTTGGGCTCTTGACCTCATAGGTCCCATCCACCAAACATCTTGAGAGAACGCTTGGATTATGGTCGCAATAGAACGCTTCACAAAATGGGTCGAAGCTATACCCTTACGAAGAGCGACCAGAGGTGCCATTGCCAACTTCTTGTGTGATCACATCGTCTGTCGCTTTGGCATCCCCCGGTGTATCATTTTTGACAACGGCATACCATTCATCAATAGGGATGTCCGAGCTTTCATGGAAGAGTACAACATTAACCACGCCACATCAATTCTTTACTACCCCCAAGGAAATGGATAGGCCGAAGCTTCCAATAAAACCCTGCTATGGGTTCTTTTACGAACGGTTCTCGGTGAAGAAGAAACTAGAATGACAGCCCTGAGGGCCTTGACGAAAGACGAGCTAACGCCTTACACCGGATGAAGAAATATCATGAGCAGCTCACAAAAGCATACGGGAAGACTGTCAAGCCACGAACATTTGTAGAAGGTGACCTCATCCTTCAAGCCGCTAAGCATGTGCATGCCAACATGTCGGGCCCCAAGTTCACACCAAATTGGGAAGGCCCTCTTCAAGTGTATGCTGCCAGAGACAACGACTCCTATCTTTTACTCAACCTCGACGATGGACAGATCTCGGCCCCTATCAATGGCTGCTACCTGAAGAAGTATTATTTGTAGTTAGTCGTCGCAGTGTTCCCCCTAGCCCTAACCGCCAGAAGCATAGAACACTTAACACATAGCATTCTTTTGTATATGAATACTTGTTTGGAAACTTGTAACTTTTTGTTGATTATTGCAAGTTTTACTTATGTAATGGCATTTTGGCCCAATAGCGTTAATGCAAGAATCAGTCATTCGCCTTAACTACTGTACTCAATGTAGGTTTTTTTTTACTTCATAATCACTCACTAAGTCACCTGCTCTGGGTGGGAAGAGGAAAAGGGGGGGGGACACCAACGAGAAGCTAAGTATCACATCACGACAAACACAAGTGCAAAAAGGAACCACATGACTACAATATCAATATCAACAAAATGAGTACAAGCCAATGGTTTTGGGGGGGGCACTACTGACCCCATGTCTACTAAAAGAAGAAAAGTGCAAAGTACAAGAGATCTAATATAAAGAGGCAAGCAAGGCACAAATAGGATCGGAAGTGTACGCCTCCAACGTCTGCCGCTGCGCCTGAAGATCTGACCATCTGCTATCCCATTCAGCTCGCCAAACCTCTATCTCAGTCAGCCGCCTCTCTGCCTCTACAAACTGGGCACACAACCTCTCCACCTCCTCAGTCACTACAGTCATCTCAGTATCAAGCACGCATCTCTGACCCTGCAACGTGGCCTCTTAAACACTGATGAGAGTCAACTCTGCCTCAGCCTCAGCCCTCTAGCCTCTTGATCTGATATAGTCTGCCAGCCAGTCCAACAGGAAGCCGAGAGCTATAAAGGATACAAGCTCTGAAAGATATTGTGATATAACCGCTGGAGTCCAACCTGGAACCAGCACCGCACCAAGGGTACTAAACCAATCCACGAGGGCTGTGTGCATCGCCCTCGAGAATATAGCACCACGGACAAGGGCAAAATCAACAAATGTCTCCAGGTGCCTCGCCTTGATCATCTCCAATCGGCGTACTACTGCATTCAATAACTTCACACCATCCAGGGTGTGATACCCCAAAAAATACCGAAAATTAATCTAATCACGAGTTTGATTAATTAATGGGAGATTATTTTATTAAATGGCATTATGTTGGCGATAATCAAGTGTTAAGGAGCTAAATAAGGGGTTGGTGTGGCCTTGGGGGTTGAAATGAAAATTTTAAAAGTTAAGGGGCAAAAGTGTAATTTTAAAAAGTTAAGGGAAAAGTGTAATTTTAGAAAATATGATGAATGTGATACATATCTTTATTAAGTAGCCTTATTTTGATGATAATGAGGTGTTAGGGGGTTACATGGAGGGTTAGGGTGACTTTGGGGTCAAATTATAATTTTCCAAAGTCGAGGGGTCAAAATGCAATTTTGGAAACTTGAGGGACTAAAGTGCAAATTGTTGAAAGTTGTTAAAGGTGTCACAATTGGAGGGAGTCAGCTGTATCGTAGCCCTTCTTGGTTAAAATAACCTGACTAAGTTGTATTAAAAAAATAAAATAAAGGAGGATAAGATGTAGGAAGTAAAAATATAAAAGAAAATTTGTTGGGGTGGAAAGTGGAATTAAGGGAAACTCGTGAACAGTAGCTGGGAGTGAATAGTACCTGTGAAGAACATAGAAACAGAGAAGAAAAGGAGGGGAAGAAGAAGAGGAAGAAGGAAGAAGAAAAAAATCATAAACCCTAACGGGGTAATCTCTCCATCTCGAACCATTAATTGTGAAGAAATTGTGGGTTTCATTTGGGTTATTTTTGGATGAAATTACACAGAAAACATGTATTTGTGTGAGTGTGTGTTCTTCGAGTGGATATGGGTATGGATTTATACGGTATAATTGTGTAAATTAAGTGGAGTTAGGGTGTCCATGTGTAATTTGTGATATAACCGAGTGATTATAATGTGAAACTAATGAGAAATTCATGTGGGATTGGGGGAAGAGTGTGCCCAGGTGTATGACGGGCTGAAGGAGGAAGAAGACTTGTGTGTGCGCTCAAGGTGTGTTAGTGTGTGTGATGATTTGAATAGTAGATGTAATTGTCGCAAAAAGTGAAGATGCAATATACAGGTTTTAATCCGAATTTCTAGAAATATTTAAAGGCCAATTTAGCCAAAGTACAAAAAAGAGACCCTAGTTATTTTTAGGAGACCTGTATCGTGGAAAATTTCAGATTTTTTCGAGATCAGGAAGAGGGTGAACGGATGCGGGAAGTTTGGAACTTTATGGTGAAATTTAAAATATCAAACGAACGTGGTTTTGTGCAAAACTTTTATGAGGACTCTATAATAATTAGAAGTTCCATTTTCCAAGATTTTAGATCATTCTGAAGTCGTTAGCTATTTTTGGCCGAACAGGCTTTTAAGCGCTCAGTCTAGACACTGGTTCAGAATTTTTGGGCAAAAATTATGTAAAATAGTTTTTAGCTTAAGAATGATTCCAGGAGGCCTAAAATAGCATTTTAAAGCACTTTTGAGATTTTTCTGAGGCCGGGAACCCTCAGGGGCATTTTGGTAATTTGCCACCCGGAGAGGGGTATTTTGGTAAATTTCTCGATAAAGATTTTCAAAGGACTTGTTTGTCCGAAAAGGGATGTAAGACACCTGAAAAGTTGTTTTAAAGTAGTTTTGAGACTTTTGTTGGGGCGATGGCCACTAAAGGGGTATTTTGGTAATTTTCCCTTTAAAATTTTCTGAGGGAATATTTGGTCTATAAATGATGCAATACATCTAAAAAGTAGTTTTAAAGCGGTTTTGGGGTCTTGGTGGGGGTGTTGGTGATGTAGCGACCATTAGGGGGTAATTTGGTAATTTGCCATGTTGGCGCTAAATTTTCAAGAACGCGCGTAATTTAGCATTCAGAGGGATGGGAAGTGAGGAATAGTGGTAGTATGTCTAAAATGAGGGTTGTTATCGATAATAAGTTGAGAATGCTAGATTAAGGATCCGATTATCAGATCGAATTAACTAGCTATTGTAAGATGTTATGAATGGTTAAGTGGGACGGGGTAGAATAAGGAGTGCGTATATGTTGAATGATGACTAACGAGCAGGCTATGATTTGACTAGGTGATGCAGTTCGTTGCGATCAAAGATTGCGAGTTGCTTCGGCTATAAGCCAAGCAGGTAAGAACAATGCGGTTCTCATATGCTAATTCATTGTTTCGATTAGCATGCCATGTTGATGATGTGTTGTTGAATTATTGTTGTTATGATTAGAAGCCGGTAGTCATTGCGACCGGTATACATATATTTGAATTGTGCTGTTGAGGACTTAGGGTAGAAGAAATTCCCTTAGTCCGCCCTGTTGATAGAATTTAGCGAGGATGATGGGTGTCCTAGTATGCTATGACTTGATTTGATTAGCATACCTGAAGTGGATGATGATGTTGTGTAGGGTTGTTGTGTGGTGGTTGTGAGATGCTGTCAATTATTGATAGCCGATATCTCTTCTCTTTGAGAACACCATTGAAGACTTGTGGCAACTTCTCCCGAGTCCGCCCTATCGTTGAGGATGATGCTGTGGTGATTGTTGCGTTGCTATTGTGAAATGTCGGTATTTATTGATAACCGATATTTCTCTTATGTAAGAACGCTATTGAGGGCTTGCGACAAATTTCTCCCAAGTCCGCCATGTTGATGATGTCACATTGAACTCATGTTGTTGGGTCTGAACACCGGTTGATCTTCTGATCTGGTATTCCTCGTTGAGCTGTGTTGTTGAGGACATAAGGTGGAATAAATTTTCCGTTAGTCCGCCCCGTTAATGATGTCTTGTTGCTTGGCTGTAACGTGGTTAGGTAAAGCACTCTAAATGAGTTCCCTGCTTGTTGACAATGTCTTTTTTATTTACTTGAGACTGAGATGAACATCCCGTAAAATGGGACATCAATATGAGGAGGATGGCCTATGAATTATGATCACTGGCAAAAAAGGATGAATGTCGCTCGAGTAGAGTCTGTCGTGTCTGGTCGAATCCTGTATGTCGTGTCCATGTGCATTGCAATTCATTTTCTTTTGATATTGATGATTTTAATGATTTGTATTTCAATGATGTTTGCCTTTATGCCCTTGGATTTCTGGTCCACTTGCATAGTCGGCCGGTCGGTCGGTCGGTCAAGTCCATGAGGAGGTGGCAGTAATGCTGTTTTGTTGGGCCTTAAAGCCGCTCAGTCTAACGAAAGAAAAATTATCGTTTGACAAGTTATGTTGATGCTAAAATTTATTGACTACTCTTGATTCATTGCTATCGTTGAGATGATTATTATTCCTCCGAGTCTTTTGAATCATTTGTACACGATACTCCTTGTGTTGTCTTTACTAGGTGATGTGCGCTCATTCCTCATGTTGTATTGTGCAGGCTATAAGGTTGATCAAAGAGAACTCTCTAGAGAAGGGAAGAGAAACAAGTTAGAAAAGTTGAGCAAGGGGATGCGTTGTGGGAGGTAAAGATTGAGCTGTGAGATCGGTTGTTAAGAATCCTACGACTACAGTCGTATATTAGGTTGTAAATATTCATGTTGTTTAGAGACTTGAAAGTCTTCCGCTCCGGTATGATGTATGTTTGTAAGGAAAATTTTTGTAAGGACGCATTTTGGAGCGTCTATTAATGATATATGAGTATGAGGATGTAGTTGCTCTGTATTCAGCATATGATTTTGAAGGTGATTATGACCGATAACTCAGCCCGGTGATGTCACCAGGGTTGAGGGTGTCGCACAGGGGATCGCATCTGCCCCGCCGACAGGAAACTTATCGCTGGCAGTGCCAACCTCTGCGATACCACCACCGGCCGACTGCACATCAACCATACTAGAGTGCATCGACAACATTATATCACCAGCATCCACTACCAAGCCTGACAACGTCTTAAGAACAGGCCCTGCTACGGGTGGAACATGTACCTCACGCTACGGGGATGAACGCACAATAGGTGTGTGTGTAGCAGCAAAAACATGATGAACTCCATGTGGAGCGTCTGGCTCCCTAACCGTCCACCAATCCGACCCCTCGAACATGTGGGAACAGCCCATCTGACCGCCCAACGGGGACTCGACTGCCTCAACTAGTACGGGTGACGGACTCAGATGACTGACTGGCTTCGCCACATACTCGGTCGCATGCTCTGCTGCCACGGCTATAACACCCCAAAATTTTAGAGGTGCTCAAATATTACTTGTTCGATTGAGAAAAAAATTAATGATGATTTTAAGTGACAATTAGGATTGACATTGCCGTGCTTATTAGGTGTCACGATTGTGCGAAGACACCTAACAAGCACGACAATGTCAATTCTAATTGTCACTTAAAATCATCATTAATTTTTTTCTCAATCCAACAAGTAATATTTGAGCACCTCTAAAATTTTGGGGTGTTATATTCTTCCCTCCTTAGAAGAATTTCGTCCGCAAAATTCACCAACCTCAAATATGAATCAACAACTTCAAAATGCGAAGACACCTAAAAAGAACTACAATGTCAATCTTAATTGTCACTTAAAATCATCATTAATTTTTTTTCTCAATCTAACAAGTAATATTTGAGCACCTCTAAAATTTTGGGGTGTTACAACGGCCCCCTCAACAGCATCAGTGTCCATAAGACATACCTCATCAACAGTCTCAGCACATGGCTCATCGACCCCACGGGTCCCTTCAGCAGCACCAGCACCCATCTCACCATACTCATGAAAATCATGAGCAGTCTCGATGCCTATCTCATTGGCGTTATTGGCTGCCTCTATGTCTGTACCATCGATCTCATCAGGTGTCTCAACATCCATGCCTCTAAACTCATTAGTCTCTGGCTCAGTGTCCTCCGATATACTGTACGACTTGGCATCCAAATCATCATCAAGCTCCTGACAAAAAAGGGGGGGGGAAGAAAGATCTTAGCACATGACTAACACAGTGATCGGGGATTATGAAATAAAAGCAAAAAAAATGGTAATACTAACCTCAAAGTCAGAATACTTTGATACCTCTCACGGCCTCTACGGCCAGTGACTGCTGTCTGCTGAAGAACCCGCGTCGTCGCATTGCACACTCTCCATCATCCCCACTCTCACAGACGAGAGGGGACCCTTGCCTGCTCCCGGCATCCTAGGCACGTGGGCTGGCACAGGCGCATGTGCTGTAATACCTCTACCATCGCCGCCTCGGGGTCTAATGTCGCTGTGTCTGCCATGACTGCCTCTAGCCGCATCAACTTTAAGAACACCTATGATCAGTGCAGTCATGCCAGACTGCTTCACCACCTACAACGACACTAAGCCCAATCCTCTGTCACTGACGAAGACATCGACTAGCTACCTGTCAGCTGGCCTCTATACCAACCACTCGGACCACGTAGTCCGAACCCTCTCCCACCAACGAGCATAAGCAGCTGTGACCACCCCGGTGGACAACGAACCAGGCCTCCTCCACTCGTCGATTGGTGTCAGCCACAAACGTGCCTTCCTCAATAGGGTATACCAGAAAGCCGTATCAATATTTCAAGGTCGAGAATAACTGCAAGGGGCTCTAGATCATAGCCAAAGGAGAGAGACAAGCGGTCAGGACTGTAGCGTGCAACATAATACTGACACAGCTTCTTGGCCTTTGTTTGTGTTATGCCGCTTAGCCGGCTTCCCGCCGTCAGCAGTCAGTACTGGAAGCCATCTAGGGAAAAAAGCTACCAACAGAGATATCTTGAGGTCTGTGAAGTTGGCTCTGCCATGTAACCGTGAATCGATATCCCGCAAGTGCATCCAAGGAGGAGTCCCGTACGAAGAATGCATGTTGACGTATAGACGGCTGAGGTAGGCGTCTCATATGTCAAACACCTACGATAGCTCGCATGCAGGCCTCTTGCCACCGGCACACGCATATGGTAATACCCCGAACCTAGATTTACTCGGTTATCATTACTTTAGCGACAATTTTTTAGGAGTGATGTTCGTTCGAATTTTTAACAACGTTTTGCTTGGGCAATATTACTAGTAGCAAATTTAAAATACCACTAGCTGCAGATAAGAATGGGTGTAAGAGAGAAATAAATGAAACGTAGCCGATCACTCTGAAGAGGTTATAATTAATTAGGGTTTATTATATTTATATTTAATCTCTAATCTTAGTTATTTAAATATGGCAGATAGGGTGATTTATGGAGAGAAAGTGTGGCATTTTAAAATGACCGAGAAAAAAAAATAAAAGAGAGAGAGAGAGGGGAGAGATTAGAGGAAATTGAGATATATATATATATATATATATGTGTGTGTGTGTGTGTGTGTGTGTGTGTGTGTGTGTGTGTCTGTGTGTGTGTGGAATAAGATAAAAGGAGTCAAAAAAAAAGAGAAAAGAAAACTAGGAGAGAAAGTAAAAAAAAAAGAAAACAAAACAAAAAAAGAACAAAGAGAGAAGACGGGGAGAGAAGATGAGAGATGGCAGCCGACCCCAGATCGGCGGCGCCACCCCCACCTCGAGATAGCCCCGCTGCCGGCCGTGTACCCCATCACCGGCGATCAACTCCGGTGCTCCTTCACTGAGCACCATCACCAACGCCTCCTTGACCACTTTACCGTAGCCAATTGTGCCGCTGCCATCGCCGTATGTGACTCATCACCGGTCTTCACCGCTGCGATGGCCTTGGACCCAACCGCTACCGACCACGCCTTCGACCACCGACGATCAACTTCGTCCAATGTCTCCACCAAACGGATATCCAAGAGCCTCTGTCAACTGCCGCCACACATAGGCCGCAACCTTCTATACCACCAAAGCCATCGTGCCACTGCCACCACCTCACGGTTTCACCACCGGCCAGCCACAATTCCAGTCACACCAGCTGTGGACCACCACGGTGCCACACTGTAGTGTCACAGTGACCCATGGTTTGATCTGTTATTGGGTAAACTGATTTGGGTAGTCTTCTCTTGCGATGACGATCAATAAAAATTATGAACTTCGTGATTTATGAGAGAACTTGTTGGATGCAATGGTTGATGGTTGTAGCAGTTGTACTGGGATGGAATAGATGTTGGTGGAATGTGTATGATTTTGTGATTGTGGTAAATGGTGGTCTGTGTCCGTACATCGGTGGGTGTACGATGTATGTTCTTTTTTATGCATGTGTATATATTGTATATGTTCGCTGTTGTTGGGCGATAGTGTGTAAGAGCGGTGCTTGTGGGGCACGGTCACATGGGTGCATATTTCGTGTAGGGCATGGTTATATATGTGTTGATGTGTGGGTGACTGTGTGCAGAAGGAGTGTATATGGCTGTACAAACAACGTGTGTAAAGGAGGTGTAGTAGTGTGTGTGTATGTGTACAATGGTTGTGTACTCTGCACATATAGGGGTTGATATAGCTGTGTGAAAATTGTTGTATCTTAACGTGAAGTGTGAGTGTACTTTGGAGGGTGAAGTGGTTTGTATAGCAGTATGTGTTCTACTGTGTGTTAGGATGAACGAATGGTGAGTGCATGGCACATATCGTTGTGTGAAGCAGTGTGCAAATCGGTGAGCTGGGCATGTGAATTGGTGGGTAGGCTTGAGTGTGCAGTGAAGGAAATTGCCTAACGTCGGTCAAGGAAATTGTTACCAGACTTGAATTACTTTTGCATTATTGAGAACCACGGATGAGCAAAGAAAGTTTAGTAATGAAAAGAGGCATATTTAGTTGAGGATTAAAGATTGATGTTCAGTTATTTTGCTAGAGGTAGGCTGTGCATATGTTCGGTGGTGGGAGTATGGTCATGTGGTATTGTACTATTTCGTGTCTATGTTGGTGGTGCGTTTAGAGAATGGAGGTTGAGTATAAGGTTGCTTGGTTGGTTCTTAAAATCGGGGGAATTGAGGAAAGTTCAGCAACGATAATGAAATGCCGAGAATGACATGGTGAACTAGGCACGATTTTAAACGCGTTGTGTAACAGGCAGTTGGATGCGGCGTATGATTTGTTTGAGACAATATCCGACATGAATTCTGCATTTCATCAATGATACCCTTCGGGTTATAATGAAGTCGGACCTATGGAGATGAAAGGAATGGCATTAACAGTTCTATTGGCCAAAGATAACAATTGATCATCACACTGGATTTTGAATCGAGGAAATGTGTCAGCGACAAGTAAGTGACCCTTTGATTCAACTAGTATTTTTATATGCAATGTATATGTTTATCTACTATTAAAAATGTGTTGCTTATTAGTATTGACCAATTTAATTATGTTTAACTGCTCTGGCTTAATTTAACAAAAAGCTTTTAGTGATTTATTTCTCGTTAAAAACCGGACCAGCATGTAACTGATATTTTGCTTAGAAAATGCAATGAAACTCAGATTTGAAATGTTTTGGCATTTGACGTATTTGTGATATTGAACATTTTGAAAGTTATCGAAAGGGGTGTGTAGATAGTTTGTTGAGTGGTTGTGTTTACGATGAACCAAAAAGGTAGTTCTTGTTTATTCGATTGCTGTGCCCCATATCCACGGGGGAAAGTTGGATTTTGGGCCCTGGTCAACGGGGCTTGTACGTTGATGCACAGTACTCGTGGTTCGCCCATCCGTCCACAAAATTTTATCCCAGATGGAAGAGGGATTTCGGGCCCTAATTAGTGGGGCCTGTACGCTAACCGCAGCATATCATTGAGCTAATGTTGGAATCGAACTGGTTGTTGTGAGTTTTGTGCTAATGATTTTATACTTCAGTTTTTGGTTTAATGTACTCTATTTTGTTTTACCTGATGATTATCAAATCTATGATTTTTAGATATCTTAATGATGCTATAATATAAGTGAGTTATTTTCTGAGATGCTGTGGTCCAGCTAGTTGAATCATTGGTTACGTACTGAGCACGTTGAAGCTCATCCCTTACTTATCATTTCAGGTTTGAAAGTAAGGTGATAGTGAGGAGCATAGGAAGGGGAAATTTGGCGCGAAGCTTCGGACACTATTTTGAATAAGCTGCTAAACATTTAGATTGTTGGTTTAACCTTAGTTGTTGACAGATCGGAGTTATGAAGAGTTTTAGCATAAGTGTTGTATTCAAATGAAAATATGAAAATGTAATTAAGGTTTGTAGAAGTTTTAATTTCCACTGTAGATTATATGTTGTTTTAGAGAGTAAGGCCTGGCAGAGCCCTCGGTTGGAGACTATTGGGTTTGCGGCCGGTCACATGCCTAGCTCGCGGGCCTGCTCGTGGGTTCCGGTCGTGACACATATACTCGTCCTCATGTGTTCCACTTAGTTACTACCATCGACTTCCCCGGACGCATCACCGTCACCTTCCTGGGGCATGGATGTACCTTTGGATACCCCAAAGGCCTGTAGTCTACATAGCACTCGAACAGATACCTTTGTAAGAACATCAAGTCGACGTAGGTCAACACCTGATACCGCCTATACGATCTCTGCATGTCGTTCGCAAACTAGTCGAGTCCTGTCCGTTGTGTCCATGTGCATTGCATTTGATTTTCTTTTGATGTTGATGATTTTAATGATTTGTATTTCAATGATGTTTATCTTTACGACCTTGGATTTCGAGTTCACTTGCATGGTCAGTCAATCAGTCCAGTCCAGTACAGTCCATGAGGAGGTGGCAGTAATGTTGTTCTGTTGGGCCTTAAAGCAGCTCAGTCTAACGAAAGCAAAATTATCTTTTGACAAGTTATTTTGATGCTGAAATTTATTGACTACTCTTGATTCATTGCTATCGTTGAGATGATTATTATTCTTCCAAGTCTTTTGAATCATTTGTACATGATATTCCTCGTCTTGTCTTTACGGGGCGATTTGTGCTCATTCCTTATGTTGTATTGTGTAGGCTGTAAGGTTGATCAAATAGTACCCTCTAGAGAAAGGAAGAGAAACAGGTTAGAAAAGTTGAACAAGGAGATACGTTGTGCGAGGTAAAGATTGAGCTGTAAGATCGGTTGTTAAGAATCCTACGACTATAGTCGTATATTAGGTTGTAAATATTCATGTTGTTTAGAGACTTGAAAGTCTTCCGCTGCAGTATGATGTATGTTTGTGAGAAATTTTTTTGTAAGGATGCATTTTGGAGCGTCCACTAATGATATATGAGTATGAGGATGTAGTTCTCGATATTCAGCATAGGATTTTGAATGTGATTATGATCAATAACTCAGCCCGGTGATGTCACCTAGGTTGAGGGTGTCGCACTAAACACCAAAATTGGAAGTCCCGTTCACATCCCCACTTGAACATGCTCATCAAAATAATCATCTGCATGGAAAGGTAAATGGTGGGGGGTGAGTCGGGTAGCCCAGTAAGTGGAATAATCATATCACCATAGGATCATAATCAAACACGATAAATAATTTTAGGATCAGTCAAAATATTCGACGCCCAAACCGTCAAAGCAATCATGGTTTAGTACTTCGAACAATTAGTAAACCAATTCAATATCCAAGTTGCACATCAAACATACCACTTCAGCATCTTGCTTCCGGTATCCTCAAAGGGATCCGCCAAAGCTCAGCTGTATCATAACATACCATGCCTACAGACAAATCACTGGAGCACTGTCATTGATCAAAAGTACTTAAGCTACATCCCGCAAACATATTTCAAAAACAAGATATTTATCAATATTCACAACAAAGCATTCGAGCAAGATTTCAGAAGAATAGTGTTTTGGGGTACAATGAATGTTGAGAAATAAATTACCATGTGGCATAAGAGAATAGTGATATGAAATTCCCCTTACCTAAATCATGAAGAACACACGTTTACAATTGCTCCAAATCAGGCCTTGTTATTCCCTTTTCATAACCGCGGCTAATCATCTTCTTTCACTCTTTAGTTTCAATCTACTGATGAAAGTCAAAGATAACTTAAAGTAATTTGAAAAGATCAAAGGCCTATTTATAGAAATTTTCTAGGGAGCACGAGGTGGAAAGCAACATGACGTGGCGAGAGAAGGATATGCCACCTAGCAAGCACGACAATGCTAACCAAAGCACGACAAGGCTCGAAGCACGAGGTGGCAAGATAAGGTTGTGCCACCTAGAAGCAGAACGATGCTAACCGAAGCACGACAAGGCTCGAAGGATAAGGTGGGAAGACAAGGTTGTGCCACCTAGCAAGCACGACAAGGCTTGAAGCACGAGGTGGCAAGACAAGGTTGTGCGACCTAGCAAGCACAACAAGGCTAAGAAAAGCACGACAAGGCTTAAAGTACGACGTGTCGCAATAGCATAATGACATGCCACAAGCACGAAGATGATAAACAGCACGAGGTGTTGATCAGAGAAGTAATCAACACTGACTCCTCAATAAGCACGAGGTGTCACGATTGCGTGAAGACACCCAACAAGCACGACAATGCAAGTCCTAATTATCAAAGACCCGAGATGGGCATGATTAGGTATGGGTGATTGTGGATAGATTGACGAAGTCTGCTCATTTCCTACCTGTGCTTAAGACGTACTCATTGGATAAGTTAGCCCGAGTATATGTACAAGAAATAGTTTGATTGCACGGAATACCAGTAAGTATTGTAAGTGATAGAGATCCAAGATTTAGATCTCATTTTTGGAAAGGTTTGCAAAGTGCGTTAGGTACAAATTTGAAATTTAGCACAGCATTTCATCCTCAGACTGACAGACAATCTGAGAGAACTATTCAAACATTGGAGGATATGCTTCGTGCATGTGTGATGGATTTCATAGGAAGTTGGGATCAGCATTTGGCATTGATTGAATTTGCTTATAATAATAGTTATCATGCTAGTATCAGTATGGCACCATATGAAGTTCTATATCGACGAAAGTGTCGATCACCAATTTGTTGGAGTGAAGTCGGAGAAAGAAGTTTAATTGGGCCACAGATAGTTCAAGAGAACACTGAAAAGATTCAAATTTGGCCAAAGATTTATACTACTCAAAGCCGACAGAAAAGTTATGCTGATAACAGACGAGAGAGTTGGAATTTTTAGTGGGAGATTTTGTATTTCTTAAGGTGTCACCATTCAAAGGAATATAGCAATTTGGAAAGAAAGGCAAGTTGTCACCGATATATATTGGCCCTTATGAAATATCGGATCGTGTTGGGAATTTGGTATACAGAGTTGCCTTACCCATATCTTTGGAAGGAGTACATGATGTGTTCCACGTTTCTATGTTGTGAAAGTATAACTCTGACCCATCTCATGTGATAAGACCTGAGCCAATATCAATCCAATCAGATTGGTCATATGAAGAGTTACCGGTGCAGATTCTAGCTTTTGATGTGAAAGTTTTGAGGAACAAAAACATTCCATTGGTTAAAGTTTTGTAGCAAAATCATGAAGTGGAAGAAGCCACGTGAGAAAAAGAAGAGGATGTGCGAAAAGATTATCCGCACCTATTTGGTAAGTTTAAGTTATGAATTTGGGGACCAAATTCTTTTAAGGACTGAAGGGTGTGAGAACCCAACATTTTATATGCTTTGGTTACATATTTAAGTATGATTAGATAAATCACTTTATGTGAAAATGGTGAAAACTCTGGCTGGGACTAACCGGTTGTTGACCTGACTGCCTGTGAATTATTTTGTTTTTTTGCAAAGAATTGTGCAACCTCGTGCTTGTGACGTGTCAACGTATTATCGCGACATATCGTGGTTCAAGCCTCATCGTGCTTTTAGCCTTGTCGTGCTTGTTAAGTGGCACGACTGTGTCTTGCCACCTCGTCCCTTGAGCCTTGTCGTGCTTGTTAAGTGGCGCGACCTTGTCTTGCCACCTCATACTTAAAGCCTCGTTGTTCTTGACTTTTCCACCTCTTCACCTCCACTTGACACCTCTTACTTGCTTCTAATTTGATTTAAAAGACCCAATTGACATGCTTAAGTTCTCATACCTCATTTTTGAGAGAAAAGTATGAGAAAAGCAACCAAAAACCCTACAAAATTTAGAATTGAGGCTTGTTTTTTAAAGGGAATCTTAAGCGGTTGATTTGGAAAGTTTCTATGAGCTTCAAACAGTGTTCTAAACGTGTTTTGAGGAGTATTTTGAAGGTATTTCACATCTGAAAATTTGGTTCTTTCATCTCTTACTTAAGGTAAGATAGTTGTTCCCAACCTATTCTGGTCGAACCCAATGGCCCGTCTGGGGTCCCGTTTCGCGCAGACACGTCAACATAGTGAACGGTCAAATTTCTAGTGCATCGAACCGGTCACTTCGCACGCTTCATGCACGACTTAGGCGCAATTTATTTCGCGTTAGTGTGACTCACCAGAGCGCGTCCATCACGCCGAGATCACCTGAGCACCTTTTCACCAAAAAAAGCTTCAGCCGACGGCACAACCAGAGCGACGGGTTCAAGAGGCAAAGGCCTTGGCCAACCCCTTGGGGTCAGCCTCGGCCTCCCCCAAGGCCATGGGGTCGGCCTCGGCCTCCATAGGGGGTCGGCCTCGGCCTCCATGGGGGTTTGGCCTTGGCCTTCCCCCCGGTTGTTCCCTCCTCGCGCAAAGTCCTATTCGCGCTTTGTTCGCTTCGTACACTTCGTACGTGACTTTGGCACCTTGTTCATCACGTGGGTACGATTCACGTTGATACGCTCATCATAACGCAACTTCTGGATTCGTCTTTGCCTAACAAAAAACCAACTGTCGGCACGCTCGAAGTTCACCAAAATGAGGAAGGTGGCCTTGGCCTCCCCGAGGGGTTGGCCTTCCCCCAAAACCCCCTGCTTTGCCCCTTTTTTTTGCGCACACTGTTCCGAACCATGTTTTGTGCTGGCGCAAAGCTTACTAACGCATACACAAAAATCTCGTGGCGTCCGTCATCCGATGTCCGTGACCGTGCATCGCTCTTGTGACGTTCGTCGCTCAAAGTCACGCGCTACTGCCGAATGACTCGTCGCCGACGAACCCCGTGTCATCATCCTCAACTTTGTCATCACTACATATTGCACTCATTATTTTGGTATAACAGGCACACTCAACTCACGTCCCGTCTCCTGGACACCCAACGCGGGCCCATGCGCGTTCTCCGCGACGTTCGTCACCTCTCCCGTGCGCCATTCTCTTGATGCGTTCCCCCGGCACCAAGTATTGCACCGCGACATTCGTCGCCGCGCCACTCTCATGATGCGTGCCCCCAACACCAAGTATTGCTCCATGACGTTCGTCGCCGCACCCATGCGCCATTCTCATGATGCGTGCCCCGACACCAAGTATTGCTTCGCGATGTTCGTCGCCGCGCCCGTGTGCATTCTCATGATGCTTGCCCCAGGCACCAAGTATTGCTTCGTGACGTTTGTCACCACGCCCGTGCGCCATTCTCATGATCCGTGCCCCCGGCACCAAGTATTGCTCTGCAACGTTCATCGCCGTGCCTGTGCGCCATTCTCATGACATGTGACCCCGACACCAGGTATGGTCTCGCAACAGTCGTCACCTCGCCCATGCGCCACAATCATGATACTGGCCTTCAGGCATCACACTTATTCACCACACCATGTGCCCCCGCCATGGACGTGGAACATGCTTCGACCCACTTTCCGGAGTGTGCAACATTCCGGGGGCTTCATTCGTAGTGCTCTGGCACGAGGACCCCTCGCAGCGTGATGGACTCGTTACCACAAAGTCATCGCCACCACGGGATGGGCTAGTTACCACAAATCATCACCGTCATAATCACGAGGGGCTCTGTTTGTAGTGCTCTGGCACGAGGACCCCTCACAGCAGGATGAACTCTTTACCACAAAGTCATCGCCGCCACGGGATGGGCTCGTTACCACAAAGCCATCGCCATCACAATCACGAGGGGCTCCGTTTCGTAGTGCTCCGGCACGAGGACCCCTCACAGCAGGATGGACTCATTACCACAAAGTCATCGCCACCATAGGATGGGCTCGTTACCACAAAGCCATCGCCGTCTTCATTCTGTGGGGCTCCGCTCGTAGTGCTCCGACATGAGGACCCCTCGCAGTGGGATGGGCTCGTTACCATAAAGCCATCGCCGCCACGGGATGGGCTCGGTACCACAAAGCCATCGTCGTCACAATCACGGGGGGGTCTGTTCGTAGTGCTCCCGTGCTCCAGCACGAGGACACCTCGCAGCGAGATAGGCTCGTTACCATAAAGCTATCGCCGTCTTCATTCTTGGGGGGCTCCATTCGTAGTGCTCCGGCTCGAGGACCCTTCGCAGCGGGATTGGTGACTCCTCTGGGACATTATCTCTGCCAAGGTGCCTACATGACTGGCCTACGTGCTCCGGCACTGGGGGCTCGCGTCAGCACCCCTAGAGACTATGACCCCTGGGTCACTCCGAGAAGGGAGCAGGTCTTCAGAGGGCATCGTACCTATTCCACCTGGCCGCTGGGTGTCGGGTCTTCCCCACCGCTTCCAGGCCTGGGGATTGAGTAAAGGCTTGGATGGGGCAATGGGCTTACTCTGATCATGATGTCACGGTGTGGTCAGTCTTCTCAGACAGGTAGAGCGACGCTGTGCGAGGCAGGCAACGCGAATTTGGGAACCGACAGTCCAACGAAGAACGGTATTTTGGACCCCCTGGTGACGTGTCACTCCCAGGGGATGACATGTGGCATTTTATGACATAAGCACACTATTTCCTATAAATAGTGAACTTTACAACTCCAAAAAGGGACTTTTGCTCATTTTACAAAATCACTTTCTCACTCTAGAATTTGGGAGCTCTTGGATTCTAGTGAGAGAAACATAACTTTGTACCGTAACATTGGACCCCAACTCGAACCTTTACTTGGACTGTCGACTGCCGGCCTTGTTCGTCTCGGCCTAGTCTCCGCAGTACTGCCACTCCTCAAGGCCTGTTTGGGAAGCCTTGCTCTCAGCCCTCACTTCGCCCTTGCTGTCTCTCATTTTATACACTTGGAAGCTGACTCAGACTCCTTTGTGGCACCTCCGCATAGACACAAACCCACTTTCCTTGGCATCATTTTGGCGATTCCACTGGGGAGGTGAGCATCGTATTGCAGTTTGCCTATCTTCCACACTTAGGCACCATGCCTCTAAGACGAAGAGTTACGAGGGCTACCAGCCAAGGCCTCATCTGCACCATGCAAGAGGAGGATCACCTCGGTGAACAAGAAGGGACTAGTGCCATGCGTCTCTAAGACCAGCCATTAGCTGTCACACCTGACATACAAGTTGCAATCAATGCGACCATCCAATAGTTCACGCCCGTTATAGCCAACCTACAGGACTCGCAGGCTACTCTTATGACAGTCACCATGGAAATGCAAAAATCTATGCAGACGATGGCCCCCCAACAAACGCTTGCACCAGTCCAACCTTTCGGACCTGGGTTGGCTCTTGACGTCGCTTAGGCCCCAGTGTCGCGACCACTACCACCACAATCATCTAGACTTTTAGCGGTAGAACTTACGACATCTTCGCCTCCTGCAGCTGATGTGCTGCATCCTGTCAGGCCATCACGAAGACCTCAGGTAGACCTTGGTCCTATACTGCAACCGATTCACCCTGTCACTGCCCCCTAGCCCATGCCGACACAAAGCTCATCTGAAACCCACGACTCCATTGAAATGGAGCCTAACCCTTACGCAGCTGCCTAGCTGAACAACACCAAACAACTGGTCAAGTGGTGGATATGCCTCGCCCACCCACCTATGCCCATATACAATTGCCACTACCAGCTCCTGTCATATATCAACCATCTGTTGCACCTGCCCACCAACTTGTTTCGTCTGGGGGCTCAGGAGCCCGCGGCGTCCCAGCCAGCCACCACCCCTTGACCATCCATGAAGACCCCCTCCTGACTATGTCACCCGTTCAGACTTGGAAGCACTCATGCATCATTTGTCACAAAGCTCCACACCTGACTCTTCTACCAACCTGACACGCCATGCCGCCTACGCCAACAACATTGCCATCACACCCTACCCCCAAAGTATAAGCAGCCCACCTTTGTGCTCTTCAACGGACGCGAGGACAATGCCTGTGAGCACTTGACGAGATTTGCAGGCTCATTGGAGCAATATGGTTCGGGAGACAGCTTGAAGTTGAGGGAATTCTACAAGTCCCTTACAGGCTTGGCTTATACTTGGTATCACCAGATCCCTGCGGGGACTGTCTATGAATGGAAGGACATGGTTTGACTATTCCTAGACAAATTCCATTACGAGGCTGAACACGTTACTATCATTGACATTGTCGGCATCCGCCAAAATCGAGGGGAGGACTTAAACAAGTACGTGCACCGTTTCCATCTTAAATGCCTCGAGTGCACGGACTTCAGCAAGGACGAGACCCTAGTACCCATATGCATCAAGAACATGAGTGATGTATATCGAGTACACATTGAGAACCTACAGTTGAGGTCATGGGGACACCTCAAAGAAGCCGCCCGCCGCACTTATGAGTCGACTGGCCCAGTCAAGCTATGGAAGCCCCATCCGCAGAATGCACTATTGGCCACGACCGAACCATCTGGAGCTCTACCCCACAACAACCATGACAGCACCACTAGTACCAACAGCCACAACCCCTACAAGCGTCAGCTCCAAGAAGGGGATTGACGCCCTGACAAAAGGAGGCAACGGGAGCCTGCCCCCGAGTACCCATGTGATTTGAACATGGTGAAAGAGCTTTTAGTGGAATGGGTAAACAATGACAATAACTTCCACCTGCCACCGATGGAAGCCAATGTCACAAAAACGGACAAAGCCCAACCTAACTACTTCCCTTACCACCGCGCTGTCGGCCATCATCTCAAAAACTGTAATGGGCTGCGAGATATCTTTGCAAGGAAGGTCGCAGGAGGCGACCTGCAGCTTAGAAAGAACAATGACGTACGTCAACAGCCTTACCCGCCGCACAACAACAACAGAGAGCATCAAGTACTCATGGCCATCACCGACCATGTTGAACCTATCATCATGGAAGCCTTTAAGGAGACCACCCCGAGGGTCGTACCATGTGTGCAGCCAACTACCCAACCACAGTCCTCGGTAGGCCAAATGACAAAGATCAAAGGATTTTTTGATGAACTGGAGTTTTCCCCCGTCGCAAGAACTTACTTATCCAGCTACCTGAATGAGGTCACCACAGGCCTCGACCCCGAGTGCTTTGTTGCTTAAGTCGATCTGTGACACATCCCCTCTTTTGCATTGCTTTTCTCGGACGAGGACCAGCCACCAGTCGAACAGCATAACCGGCCCTTATTTTTGGAATGTACTGTTAATGGCACGGGCTTTCGCCGTGCCTTGGTAGACTGTGGAGCTTCGGTAAACATCATGCCCCTTGTTACCTTGCAACGAGCTGGCATCCCCACACAGAAAATCATACAAGACCCAATCAAAATTTTAGGCTTTGGGAACGGTCACCAATCAAACTTGAGCCATATCACTGTCGACCTTATGGTCGGGCCCGTATGTCATGACACCACTTTCCATGTGATAGACAGCGAGCCGGCATTCCACATCCAACTCTGCCATCTGACCATGGATTCACATCAACAAGGTTGTCCCCTCAATGTACCATCAGCGTGTCAAACTGGTGGCCGGTCCCACGGGACACCAAGTAGCAGTGACAATACCAGCCACGAAGGCCCCGTTTGAGTGCGCGAAATCATACTTCACCGAGGGCTCCTTTTTCACCGAGCTTGCCGAGGATGGTGAGAACGCTGCACACATCCACTCTACAAAGCTGCCAAATTGGGATGAGCTATGCGGCAACAAACCTCCCAAGTCCAAAACAAAGAAGGGTAGAAAGATCGTAGCATCAATCTCAGTCATACTACCTGTTGCCAAGGCCAACTCCCCTCCTGCATTCCCCAAGTCTAAGAAGCACAAGCCTGAGCCAACCTTTCAACGCATCATCAAGGATGGTAAAGTGATCTACCAGTTATGACGGTGTGTGGGGGCTCCAGGTGGTCCCTCATCTGACCCCCTCAACCTCGACCCACTTGAGGAGACTGAGTGGTGCTGCACGGCCAAGCATTGCCCGCCAGATCCTGACCTCACCCCCAGCGCAGCACCACCTTGCTATGAAGATGGTCCTCGAAGACAAGCTGAAGATCTTGAAGAAATCAACCTGGCCGACCCAGGCGAGGAACCACGGCACACTTACATTGGCACAAAACTCGCCCCCAGCAGAAGAGAGGAATTGGTTTCCCTCCTACACGAATATCGTGATGTCTTGGCATGGAGCTACAATGAGATGCCCAGACTGGATCCTGCCTTAGTCACACACCATCTTAACGTTGCTACCAGATCCATCCCTGTCCGACAACACCCGAGAACATTTTGCCTCGAGCTCGAGTTGAAGATCAAGCAAGAGATTGAACGCCTTCTACAGGCAGGCTTCATTGAACCTATCACTCACCCAATTTGGCTGGCTAATGTCGTCCCTCTACAAAAGAAGAATGGTCAAGTCCACGTTTGTATTGACGTTTGGGACTTGAACAAGGCGTGCCCCAAAGATGAGTTTCCACTACAAAATATCGACATGCTTACATAGGCCGCCGCCGGACATGACACCTTATCTTTCATGGATGGATTCGCAGGTTATAATGAATTCGCATGAACCCTGACGAAAGCGCCAAGACAGCCTTCCGCACTCCTATGGGTAACTTTTGTTGGAAGGTCATGCCCTTCGGCCTCAAGAATGCGGGTTCTACCTATCAAAGGGCGATGACAGCCATATTCCATGACATGATACACCGCACAGTGGAAGACTATGTCGACGATCTCATCATCAAGTTTAAGAAGGAAAGTGATCATCTCACTGACCTCCGAGCAGTCTTTAATCGTTGTCGCCAGTACAATATACGGATGAATCCGCTGAAATGTGCCTTTGGAGTCTCATTTGGCAAATTCCTCGGCTTCTTGGTCAGTCGACAGGGCATCAACGTTGACCCTTCTAAAGCCACCTCCATCCAAGAGATGCCCCCCCCAACGAGCACCAAACAGTTGAAGAGCTTCCTCGATAAGGTTTCTTACCTCCGTCGGTTCATCCCTGCCTTGGCCGAACTCATCACACCCTTTCAGCACTTGACAAGCAAGAGCGCACCATGGAGTTGGGGTGCGCCCCAACAGCAAGCCTTTGACAAGATCAAGTTGGTACTCATGTCGCCGCAAATCATGGTAGTATCACAATGAGGTCTGCCCCTCTTACTATACTTGACCTCCATGCCCAAGTCCATAGGGGCTTTACTTGCTCAAGAGGTGGATGGGGTGGAGTGTCCTATTTATTATCCCAGTCGATCAATCAGGGGCTCGAAGCCAATTACTCCGAGCTCGAAAAGCATTGCTTAGCTTTGGTTTACGCCTCACAGAAATTCAGACACTACTTCTTGGCACATCACATCACACTCGTCACCAAAGCTGATCTACTCCGCTACATCCTTACACGTCCAGCCCTGTATGGTCAACTCACTTGTTGGTTATTGCTATTGGCCATGTTCGGCTTATCTATCAAGAATCCTACAGCTCTGTGGAGCCAAGCACTTGCAGACCTCCTAGCCTTTTTCCCATGCCAACAATATGAACCGACCTCAGATCAATTGCCTGGGGAGGAGACGGCCCTAATCACCGACATCCATGAATTGTGGACGCTTGAATTTGACAGTTCATCCACTAGCAAAGGGCCCAATGGAACACCCCTCCGACAAGGGGATGCCGGTATAGTCCTCCAGAATCCAAATGGTGTTACCACATCCCTATCCTTCAAGCTCGCATTCCTAGTGTCTAATAATGAAGCTGAGTATGAGGCACTTATCACTGGCCTCATGCTTGCCGTCAATATGGGGGCTAAGGCCTTGTGTGTGAAAGGAGACTCCAACTTGATCATGAAGCAGGCTGACGGAGAGTTCGCAGTCAAGGAACTAGCCTTGGCACCTTATCGTGCCTTGGTGCAACACTTGGAAGGAAGACTTGGCCATATCCAGTATGAAAATCACAACAGGTGCCACAACAGACATGCAGACAGCTTGGCCACGATCGCGTCAAAGATGGAGGTTGATGGTGAGCAGCGAATGCTAACCATCATCAAGAGAACGGAACCATGCATAGCATTGAACCTAGTCCCGAAGGACATTACTGCAGACGATTGAAGGCGGCCTATCGTCGACTAACTTAAGACGCGATCTCTTACTTAGGCCTCTACTCTTACAGACTTTTTGATGTTGGGAGATGTCTTGTATAGACGATGTCCCGGAGGCACTCTAGCCAGGTGTTTGGCCTCGGAAGAAGCAAAGCATAAATTATGGCTTGGCCATCAGAAGTGTTGTAGCCTCGACGGTCCTCCTCTATACCGTCTCCATCCAGCGTATGAGCCTCTATTGGCTATCCATGGCCAAGGATGCCTTAGATATCCAAAGGGACTGTCCCGAGTGCTTGTATGCACCGAACAATGCGGAAGCTCTTGTCATTGACGTTGAAGGTGACTGACATCAGCCTTTCATCCAGTACTTATCCCACGGGGTTCTACCACCTGACCGCAGCTCAGTACGATCCGTCAAGCACAAGTCAGTTAAATATTTCATGACGGAAGGCAAGTTGTTTCGCAATGGATTTTTGGGATGCACCCTGCGATGCTTGCAGGGTGCCCAAGCAGTTGAGGTGATCAATGAAGTACACAATGGTGATTACGGTGAGCATCAAGGCTCTCAGAAGCTGTATGCAGAATTGCTAAGGTTGGGGTACTACTGGCCGACTATGGAATCTGACGCGATCTCTCATGTCCGACACTGTCAACCCTGCCAGAGATACGCTGACAGGATGCACACACCGACATTCGCCTCCGTATGATCTTGGCCCCTTGACCATTTCACTCTTGGGCTCTCGACCTCATAGGCCCCATCCACCCAACATCAAGGGGTCACACTTGGATTATGGTGGCAACAGAATGTTTCACAAAGTGGGTCGAAGTCATACCTCTACAACGAGCTACGGGAGGCGTCATTGCCAACTTCTTGTGCGATCACATCGTTTGTCGCTTTGGTATCCCCCGGTGTATCATATCTGACAACGGCCCCCCATTCATCAACAGGGATGTCCGAGCTTTCATGGAAGGATACAACATCAACCACGCTACATCTATGCCTTACTACCCACAAGGAAATGGTCAAGCTGAAGCTTCTAACAAGACTCTACTACGGGTATTGTCACAAATGGTCCATGATACGAGTGGTTCATGGTCTAAAAAGCTAAGCCTTGCACTTGGGGCTTATCAAAACCTCCAAGCACACAGCAACAAAAGCCATACCATTTTCCCTTGTCTACGGGGACGAGTGTGTGGTACCAGCTGAGATTGCGGTCGCGTCAGCCAGACTCTCCCTAAGCAGTGGCCTTGGGGAGGAAGAAACCAGAATGACCACCCTTGAAGGACTTGATGAAAAGAGAGCCAATGCCTTGCGCTGCATGGAGAAGTACCACGAACAACTCACCAAGGCATATGGAAAGATTGTGAAGCAACGGACATTCGTCGAGGGCGACCTTGTTCTCCAAGCTGCCAAACATATACGCACCAACATGTCAGCCCCCAAGTTCACACCAAATTGGGAAGGACCACTTCAAGTGCATGAAGCCAGAGACAACGGCTCCTACCTCCTACTCAACACAGAAGACGGACAAATCACTGCACCTATCAACGGCTGCTATTTGAAGAAGTATTATGCCTAACCACCCGCCCAAAGCTTAGAACATCCACACACATAGCATTTTTTTGTCTATGCACACCTATTTATGAATGTAACTTTTGTTGATTATCACAAGTTCTTACTTTACTCATGTATTCGCACTTTGGCCTAAATGCTATCAATGCAAAGATCATTTACTAGCCTCAACTAATGTATGTCATGCACTCTTTCACTTACACATT
>JAVXUP010001220.1:0-262456 GCA_033070095.1 Escallonia herrerae | reverse complement strand
CTCGTAAATATACTGCACTTTGATGATCTTTTTGCAGTTAGTATTTAAATATAATTCAGGGATATAAATGCTATTGGAGTATGTAGTTCTGAAAAGTATGTGCAATTTAAGGTATAGCTGAAGGGACTTGCACACTTTGACTTTTCCATTTGGCCTGCTTACTGTGACTGCATTGTTGATAAGCAAACTGCTTGTTGACGTGCATCAGTTGTGCTGCTTTTGACATCCCATTCTTCTTACTCATATTGGAACTTTTGCATTGCATTGCATTGGTAACTCGAGATTACGGTTATGTCTTTTAATTATCAATTACTCTTTTATCCTGCGTTTTGGTTGAAGTTGTGGTCCCTTCAGAAGTTTGCACTGCAATCATCTGCTCGTGCATGAATTATCGTCGTCATATCTAATTTTGGGCTCTGTCTTGAACTTGCAGTGCCTCATGATTGATGAAGCTGACAGGATATTAGAAGCAAACTTTGAAGAGGAAATGAAGCAGATTATTAGAATATTACCAAAGGTATAATATTGCTAATGAATGTGATGAAAGCGTGATGAATAACAGGCATGAGTGATATGAGTTTGTGTTGTTAATTGTGGTCTTAAGATCGACTTGAGTTAATATCTTCTTTCCAGGAAAAAGGCCATATCGGCACTTTTTAGCTTCTTCTCTTTTTGCTTCCCATTTGTCGTAGGTAAAACGTTTTTCTGCTAAATTAACTTCAGGAATAAATGGGAGCAGAAGTGGCCTCTTCTTCTCCTTATGGATACATGTAATTTGGACTGCATATTTTCCTGCCGAAAAAATTCAGTTATATCTGCATGCAGATGACTCGAAGATGCGGTATTAAGCATGACTAAGGTAGCTGATTAGACAATTTCTTTCGCATGCAACTCTAGGTTGAGTTGATGAATTGGTTTAGTTCACAACTTTATAGCGTGACTTGGATCTCGTAACTGTGTGACATATTTACTTATAGTTTGACCAGATATGTCGCGCCAACTTTTTCTTTTCTTTTTTTTTTTCAAATTTTAGGCGATAAAGTTGCCCCAGATCAAGTTTGCTGGATCACTAGCTCCCATCTAAATTGCCAATCAAGTTTTATTGTACTCTCAACGTTGTAAGATATGCCATACATGTCTAACGTTACAATAGGTTTCAGACATTAAATAAACTGTACGCTATATCTTGCAATATTGATTATTATACTATACGCGATACATGAATGGAATTTTGAAACACAGTGCATATCTGGATTTGACAACTCTGCCTACTCCTAGTTGTGTTTCACCCTTTGTAGCTTCAGGTCAATAATCATTGTGTTGGTTAGGGTAAGTGTTCTCTTTTTATCAGTATTAGGATGACATGTAAGACAGCTAATTGAAATGCTACTTGATGTGCAGACAAGGCAGACAGCTCTTTTCTCCGCTACGCAAACTAAGAAGGTAAAAATGTGCAAAGCTCGTGCTTGTTATTTGTTCATTGTTGGCATCAACTGCTTTGTTTGGTAAAACCATTAAGTTTCCTCTATCTGCTACCCTTTTCCATTTTTAAAAACATAAGTCATGATTGTAAGATGGATTATTTGTAGTTGAAATGGCTCCATATTTTTCTTTACCAATTGTTATTTGAACTTTAACAAAGATTGCCATCGTGATCTGTTTTATTTTCCTATAGGAAAAATGCTATAATATGTGCTTTTAATTGAAAGACTCAAGTGCTATACTGTACTTATGTTCCAGGTTGAGGATCTTGCACGCTTATCGTTCCAGACCACTCCTGTTTACATTGACGTGGATGATGGAAGGACGAAGGTAACAAAACAGTTAATGTTTTAACACCCTAATCATAATGCAGTTCGAATCCCATTTGACAGAATGTCGGGCATTGTAGGTAACTAATGAAGGACTACAGCAAGGCTACTGTGTTGTGCCAAGTACCAAGAGATTTTTACTTCTCTATTCCTTCTTGCAAAGGAACCAGTCAAAGAAAGTGATGGTCTTTTTCTCTTCTTGTAACTCTGTAAAATTCCACTCAGAACTTCTCAAGTACATTCATGTGGATTGCTTCGATATCCATGGAAAACAAAAGCAGCAGAAAAGAACCTCTACTTTTTTTGACTTCTGCAAAGCAGAGAAGGGCATCTTGTTATGTACTGATGTTGCAGCTCGTGGTCTTGATATTCCTGCTGTGGTATGCTTCATCCTCTAAAAATTGCCACCATTGTGTTTTTCATCTTCAAGCCCAAAGAAAGCAATCAGTAATTCATAATTAAATAAGAAAGAGTCCCTGAGTGCTCTATTCCTAATCCCTAAAAAATCTGAGGTATTGGAAAAAGGGGAAGGGAAGGCATCTGAGGAGTCAAACCTCAGTGTATGTAAATTTTTACTGTTTGGCTCATTAGTACCCGTGTGAAAATTACGTATAGAAGTGACAGTAATGAGTATGATGGAAATGGAAACAAAATTTTAATGATGATTATGTCACTTAGAAGGACGATATTGAGGGCACAAACATTGATTCAATCCTCTTGTTCTCTGCTTTCAGGACTGGATTGTGCAATATGATCCACCAGATGAACCCAAGGTGCGTAGCACGTTTTTCTTAGTGCATTCGTCATAGTTTATATTTGTTTGCATCCCTATTGTCATTGTACTTCCAGTTAACAATGGACCATTGGATTTCTACTTCAGGAATATATCCATAGAGTTGGTCGGACAGCACGTGGCGAAGGTGGGAAGGGGAATGCACTGCTATTCCTGATTCCAGAAGAGTTGCAGTTTCTTCGCTATCTTAAGGTCTGGCATTTAATAAATAGCTAAATGCTGAATTCATGACATTGCTGTTAGAACGTAAACATCAGGCACCATCTACTCTACAACGTTTTATTTTAGGAGTCTGTAAGGTCTGAACATTGCTTTGCTTGATATTCTTGTAACAAACTCGTTTTATTGATAATGTCAGGCTGCAAAAGTTCCTGTCAAAGAGTACGAATTCGATGAGAAGAAGCTGAAAAATGTGCAGTCTCAACTGGTATTCTTGCTGCTTTAGCAATATAAATGTATATGTGTGTGTGTTAGTATTGTTATCTTTTTATCTTTTTCGAGATAGCTGCAGCGGCCTTAGAGACTATCTGGTTTGGTGCAGGAAAAGTTGGTAGCCAGCAACTATTATTTGAACAAGTCTGCTAAAGACGCATATAGATCCTACATGCTGGCGTACAATTCACATTCTATGAAAGACATCTTTAATGTTCACCGCCTCGATGTGCAGGTACAATCCTCCTCCTGGCCTCTTTCACTGAAGTAACGTCTATTTATCCTGAGAATTTGTGCTTGGATAGGGGATTATGGTAAAAAAAAAGATTCACGTTTCCAGCCTTAACTTGGTTGGAGAAAAGGCTTAGTAATGTTGAATAATGTTTTTACTTGTATGAGCACTTAAGGGTTGAAGAACATCTTGCATAAACTTATGTACAAAGCTTAGTAATTGGTTAATAATCAGCTTTAGCACCAACATTCTACGTAAGGGGTAAAGGTTCTAAGATAGAACTCAAAAGTATGTAGTGCGTTTCAGGATGATAAAAGCATATTTGGGACTTTGAAATGCCACAAAATTCCTAGAAGAATCTACCGTCCATGTTATTTAGAGAGGGTGAGGACGAAATAGCAATTAATCTCTTATCCTATTTTCACTGTCATTCACTCACAATTGCTCTCTCCATAATCACATCCTAACGAGCAATTACCTTCGTCCCTTTCTACCTCCTCCCCCGCCCGGAGAGTACCCATCCAATAGTTATTTCACCCTATCTCACCAACTTGTTGCGAATTCTGATAATGAGATCTTACTCTGGGCTTGTTCCTAGGGGTGAGGGTAGTGTCTAATGCCATATAGGATCTCCATGTGGGGACTGGTGATGGTAGTGGTACTTTGCCTCAGGCAGTGGCCTTCCATGAGAGAAAGCTTTGAACTTGAACGGTGGGGAGGAGGTGTAATTTGGTCTATGCCTCAACAGCATGACCCAAGTGAAATAATTTGAGGGCTGATATAAAGCACCTTCATGTCCAACTCTAATGGCCCATGTATTTGTTACATTGTCAAATATCTCCAAGTCGACAAAATATAGTCATTCTTTATATGCCATAATATTACTACTTAAGATCACTATGAACTCCAGATATAAGTCCCACTAACATCCCCGCTTGTAGTAGCTTGCCAAACAGTAATCTGCATTGGAATGTTAAGTAATTGGGGGTAACTTGAGAAGTTCAAGCAAGTTGAATAATTATAGCACCGTGGAATAGAATAAAACACACTATCAATTCTGGAGGAAAATATTTGCTGATCAAACAACTATTATGACTGGGGCTGAGTACCATGAACAATTTGTAAAAACCAATGTTCTATCCAGCTAACAAATCACTATTTTACTTCAGCATCTTGCCTCTGGTATCATCACTGGGCTCCAGTAAGCTAAATAATATTATGCACGTTTGCATTTCACTGGAACACCGTCATTGGTTGACGTACTTAAAGCCATGTCACAGAAAATCATGTAACAGGATATATATCAACATCCAGGACAAGTATTTAAACAAAAATTTCTGGAGATAAATAGGAGTAATAAAAAAAAAGGAATAGGCAGCCTAGTGCTCAAGGTTTTCTTAATTTCTTGTGTCTGGGGAGGATTGATAATTAGGACCAATAAAATGCTATGACATCACCATGAGGTATGAAAGATATGGTGCTATGAAAGTCCCCTTTATTTTTAACCATCCAATCGATATAAACCACAATTGCCACTTACGAAAAGCTCAATGATCAACCCACAATAGCCATGGCTACTTTCTCCTCTTGTTTCTGTAACCCAACCCACCATCTCATGGATAACAAACTTTCTCTTCCAGAACAACTCTCTCACTTTCTTTGTTTCTTTCTTCTGTTACCATTTTCTTATTCTTCTTCCTAACCTTTCAGTCTTCCAATTTCTCCATTTATCTCTTTGTTTTCTTTATCTTGGACTATCAACCATTTTGTGTGCGAAAGGTGCAAAACCTCAAGTGGGGGAATGGTAACTCCATTTGCTCAGTAGGCATATATCTTTATCCTCAGGGACCATTTGATACTATTCATGAAACACCAATAAGATGACCAACTCTAAAATTTCCACCTTAACCCCATAATTTCGTAACATTACTTGGCCCAGAGTTTAATCTTACATTTAATAGCAATTACTATTCTGGGTGTCAATAAAGAATCATCAACCTTTTTCTTGTAAAACAACCTGTACATATTAGTTAGGCACCTCTAAAAACTCAAGGTGTTATACCTATAGATGAAGTTGCAGCTTCATATAGTTATAGTGGCCCTGTTGTATTCGATATCATATGCAAATCACGCCGGGCATGAATATTTAAAGCGGATTAGAATGTCTTTAAGGGGTGTGCAAATTAGAATATAGAAAACATACTTTCATTGTTGGAAAGGGAGAGAGGCTATGTCCGCCTCCTAATAGTCTATTTCACCCCCTTGTTTGTCTCTAAAAGGTCATCAGTTGTTACTAAAGTTCGCTAAATCTGCAAATCATTTGGGTTTAAAGATTGAAAAGGAATCAAAATGTCTTTTAAGGGGACGTGCTAGTTGCATTATAGAAAACCTACTTACATTGATGAAAATGGAGAGGCTATGTCGACCTCCTAATATGCTAATTCAACCCCTTGTTTGTCGCTAAAAGTTCATCCCTTGTCACTTAAGTACAATTTTAGTGAGAAAAGAAGGGGGTGAAATGGCGTATAAGGGGGCGGAAATAGCATTTCCCTTGTAAAAATTCCAGGCAACTTGCATGAGTCAACGAGAGACCTTCATTACAGATGAATTTGAAGTTACAATGTGATTAAGTTAATCAATATCCGAAACATTGAGGAATCTACTTACAAGTAGAGGTTCTTCCGTCCACATTTTCTGTAGTATCTCCATATTTGATTCTTTATCTCACATCATGAGTTTATTCAAATGGAGCCAAAAAGTTTGAGGCTCTGCTTAAAATTATGTGATTTGTCAACTATATATTGCTTAAGAGAAATTGTTGAATATTGGCAGGCCGTGGCTGCTTCATTCTGCTTTTCTTCTCCTCCAAAGGTGATTCTAAGCATCGATAGTAACGCATCCAAATTCAGGAAGAAATCGCGCAAGGTGGAAGGAAGCCGGAATGGATTCAGTGATGACAACCCTTATGGGAGGACCGGTAGTAAAGATAAGCGACAATTTGTCAGATACTAGCACTATCTCAGGAAACTAGGCTGAATGATTCTGCACCAATTTTGTGTTCGAGGTTTTGTAGTTGAAACAAATTTTCACAGCCCCCCATCATTCACCCCAACCCCGATGAAAAAATCGGAAGTCTTCTCCCCTTCTCTGGTAAATTTTGAGGTCTATAATTATGCATACGCGGAGAAGCTATGCTTTAAATTCCTTGTCTCAAGTTTGGGAACCCAAGCAATTTGGAGCCTTTCCTCGTAGTTTGAACTCTGACATAAAGGCTTGTTCTTCCTAGCGTCCATACAAACTAGGTTTATCCATCCGAGGGGAAAACCCACATTGAGAAGTGCTAGTGGATTTGCTGCATGATATCTGTCAGTCTTGCCTTGTGTCGTCGAGGCCTTCTGCTATATCTTAAAACTGTATTGTGGGTTACTGGTAAAATCAGAAAACAAGATAGTCTCTACAACATACCTTTTTTACTAGTTGTAGTGTGCGAGTGCATTGCACGGGGACATCGACATACCTCCACAATCCACAACTAAACTAGCCATCTTATGAAGGTCCAAGCCATAGAGGGCATATGTACAATATTTTTGGGAGAAGTGGTTCTCAAGATCCGACTGCTGATTTGATTTCCACTTGGTTGATTTTTTTTGAAATTAGTGAAGATTCCTCAGTTTAGGTCGTGAAGGAAATCAGGGATGACTATGACCATGTGGTTACTTGAGAGAAGCTAATGAGCGGGGTTGTAGTGAGTGAAAAATCACAGAGCAAGTAGAGAGATGGTAGACGAACTAATTACGGAAAAGAAAAGAACACTTGCAAGGTAAAGCGTAATACTGAGCTAATGAGGCAATAATAGAGTAATTGAGTAGTTGTTTACATGCATGCCTTTGTTTTTCCTTTTTTCTTTGTCATAACACGCGTGCCCACACACGAAAAAGGTCAAAGGACGACAATCAGTTCAGATGTAGCAAGTCCGTCAGGGGTGTTTGTGATAAGATACACCTGAACTCATGGCGATTACCCAACATCAGATCCACTGAGTTGAGAATATTGAATCAGCTATTGGAAAATGCACCTAGGTCTGACTCTACGGAACCAAATAGAGTTGTGTGGAAGTTGCACCCAAAAGGTGAAGTTACTACCAATAAAGCCTGGAATGGTATCAAAAGTAAGGCCACTAATGTTCATTGGTGGAAACTAATTTGGTTCTCAGGTAACATTCCAAGGTGTGCTATGATTTTATGGCTCCTTTGCAAAAGTTGTGTATAAGAACAAAGAGAAAACTAAAGGCCTAGAATATTACCCACGAGGACACGTGTTTATGTGTAATAAAGATCCTGAGACCATTGATCATCTATTCATACAGTGCCCATATGCACAGGAATTAT
Organism: Escallonia herrerae; assembly: GCA_033070095.1. NCBI lineage: Eukaryota > Viridiplantae > Streptophyta > Magnoliopsida > Escalloniales > Escalloniaceae > Escallonia > Escallonia herrerae. The sequence continues at coordinate 254,800 of JAVXUP010001220.1, read as the reverse complement.
GGAAAGAGATATTTAGCAAGTTGCAATGTTACCTAGTTCTGGATTCTTGGCCTGCATTTCTATAAGAAGCAAGTAGAAGGTTTAGAGGGAAGAGCTTGAAAGCTAAGTTAAGTAAGTTAGTAGTAGCAGTCACTGTCTATGAATTGTGGAAGGAAAGGAATGCAAGAGTTTTTAACACAAAAACAAGAAGCTAATTAGGAATTTCTAAGATTCTAATGTCATGAAATTGGATTAATTACACTCGATGCTCATGAGGTCTGTCTTTATTAAACTCTGCTCCTCTTATTGATTGAAATACACTAAGCTACACTATTTTATTATTTAGTTCACAAAGTTAATGTAAGTATTAGAAAGATAGTAATACCCCTTATAACAAATAAAATTATCTAACGCGCACGTTGTTCATAACTGTTCACCCCCAACACACTAGCCAGACCTGACATGGCACCCTCTTGCTGTGGCTCGACAAAGGTACACCACAACAACCATTATCCGTCACCACCACCATCGCCGCCGAAAACTATCCCACTACGGCGGATCTACATCACAACCACCGCTACCCCGCCATCACGATCACCAAAAAGGAATGCATCACTGCCCCGCCATCACCACTTAGAACAAACCCACCACCGCCAATCTACACCACAACTACCACTGCTCTGACACCACAACCACCATAAACGAACTCACGACACCGATCTGTAGGTCTCTAAACACATTGGGATGGGGGGGGGGGTGAATAGGTGTTTATGGCTCTAATTAGAAATTTAAAAATTAGCAAGATAACAACAATCATAGATCGACACAAAAATTTATACTGGTTCAGTCCCACCTGCCTACGTTCAGTCTCCGAGCACTCCACATAAGGAAGACCTATTCGAGCCTTCCACTAATCAGCTAGCTTCGGGTGCTAACTCAAAGTTTAGTACAGATCTGAAACCTCTTTAAGGTTTTCAACGATTACAAGTGAAATAAAGAATACAATTTACACTCCTCAATGAGTAGATATTACTATGAAAACAGATAAGCTAAGCTTTCTTTGGTGAGAAGATCTGAATCTTAATGAACTTGACCAAGAAGCTTGCTTTTCAAGATCTCAAGCAAAGAACCCACTCAAAGAATTGTATAAAGATGTATGAATATGTTGAGAGAGACTTTATGAGAAAAATGAGAGATTTTTCAGAGATCAGAAAAGTTAGAAGTAAACTCTCTAAGGGTCCCTTTTATAATTGAAATAATATGACCGTTAAAAGTATTTAAAGGGATAATACAGAGATTATTTTAAAAGAAATAATTCGAATGAATGTATAAAATCATTCGGAGGAATTACATTCAAAAAGTGTTAAGTTATCTCTGAAGGATTTAGTCGAATGAATATTTAATTAGAAGAGTAGAGATATTTTAATGCCAAGATTCAATCGGATGAAAAGCATATGCTTTGAATGAAAAGTTTTTCTTCGAATGAAAAACTTTATTTTTGAATGAAAACAAATTTAAATCCAGACATATGAAAGCTGAAGGATTCTTTCGATTGAAACAAAATTTCCTTCGAACGAAAAGATGTCTTCAAATGAAAAATGAAAATTTTCGAATAGATATATTTTAAGTTACAACAACGAAATTTTGATGACTTTGATTGAAAGCTTTAAGAAAACTTCAAATGGAAATCTTTTCCAGCTAAAAACTTTAGATTTTGTCCTTTTTATTTTCTAGTAGATCTTTAAGAAGGCTTAGCTTAATATCATAACAACAATCTTGGATCATCAGGATAACGAATCTAGACCTTTTAGGTCAACAATCTCCCCATTTTTTTTATGATGAAAATACATTAATCTAACATATCACAACATACTCCCCCTGGAAAGAAGCTTGAAAAATAATTAAATCGCAACTGAAAGTAAGATCATGACTTGTTCAATATATACTACAAGAAAAACCACCTATGCCGGTGGTCGAAAAATGCCGCCATAAGCAAAAAAACAGCCGCCATAGGTTTAGCTGGCGCTAGCTCACCGACGCCTTTAGTCGCGTTGCCCTAGACATATGCCGGCAGTCATAGGGGTCTATATTGGCGGTCAAACGCCGGCATATCTCCCCCATTATCCACCCTCTAATGTTGTTTTCGCCAGCGGTGGCTATCTAAGCTAGTGATCGTTAGCACGGCCATAGCTAAATATTTTTTAATTTTAAAAATAACCTAGAAGATATAGGCAACGACACTTGCCGCCGCTATAGGTTTCTTCATATTTTTAATTTCTTAAATAAATAGATTTAGGCTGATGTAGGTACTTATTTCTTTCTTCTAATTTAAATAAAACAAGGCCTACACAAAACTAAGATCAAAGTAAAAGAATAAATCACATTCGTCAAACCATTAATAAAATTATCAAGATCCATGATTCATAATTCAAGAAATCAACAATTTGACTATTGGAATTAAATGTTAAACAATAAATTAAAGTGGAGCCAAATCAGATTTGTTAGGCAGTTGTACACCGTCTTAAACTCAGAAGGCTCCTCTTCTTCACCATGACCTTTCTTAACGAAGACAGTCAAATGCACAGATAAAGTGGTCAGAAATCAAAATGTGTTCCTATTCCATAACATCAGCTTGAGCTCTCAATGGTAGCTAGTGGCTTGCAACTCACACTTGACAATAGCTTCTTTGGCTTCTCATATTCTCATCTTCCTTCAGGATTTCTTGATAACAGCCTTGTCATCAGTGATATGTGAGAGGTCTTCCATGATAGCAGCTCTAGAGCTTGCAATGACAGGACTGCACCTTCATCACCTCATGCTTGCTTGCCTTCCTCCCCAAATCCATCTGCCAAAAGAACAAGGGAAAAAAATCATCAATATAGTCAATTCCAAGACAATATCTGTGAGATAACAACTTGCATGGAGCATTGCCTTCTTACATTGAGGTTTCCTGTAAGAAGGGTCATTTTGCCTTTCTTTATTGTTTTTACAGCATTAGCAAGACCAGGACAGAAATGACCTATTTCCAGAAAATTGCATATCAGAAACACACAACAACATGCCAATTAATCAACTTCATACTACTGACACTCTTGAACAGTGAATACCACTCCATCTGATTTTTGCAATCAAAGTTCCATCCTAAAGTCGAGCTTCATGCTGGACTTTATTGACAAGATAAAGAACTAAAGAACAGATGACGATACAATACACCTAAAGCCTTTATAAATAAAAGAACTGGAGTAAACACGTAACTAATACTTACTCAAGGTCTTTCTAGTTCTTCCAGTTCTCTCCTTCCGCAAAAACCTTCTTAAAGATTCCACCATCCTTCCATAAGTTCTTGACGCTGACCCAATAAATTCGTTCTTCAGAGAGTAGCACTGGGTGGAATGCTTGAGGAGCCACTGCGTCAAGACAAACACTAAAGGGGAAAGAAACGACAAGAAAGGCCAATTGAAAACTAGCTTAGCTTAACCAATGATCCCTAAAAATCTAACTTTTGCATTCCCTATTTCTAACGTTAGGAAGTCGTTTAAAACTCTTGAAAATATATGGTTACTAAACATGCCACTGGTATACCCTTGACCAGAATCTCCCCAGGAACTACGCAAAATTAAAATGGTCAGCTATGAGATGTTCAACAAAAGGCATTTCCTTCACAATTCCTTGCAGAATGCCATGTATCAATAAACTCAGCTAGCGTAAGCTTTGTGGACTAGAAGTTTATAAACCCACTTAGTAAATGTCTAATTATAGTACAACCATAATAGAACACTACACAAATAATTCAGACGCTTCTCAAAACAAGGAAGTACCTCTACATAACTGGTATAGCACCACTGCAGAAGGGAACTTCTTTGTGAATCCTGGTCTTGCATCAATTTTTCTAGCTCCTGTTTGCGACTTTCTCGTGTCTCTAAATTATATTCAAAATCACGAATCTGAAATAACACATGGAGGGTCAAAATGTAGAATTTTTTGAGCTAAAACAACCACTCCTGCCAGCAAAAAAAAAAAGTTTGAAGACCGTAAGTCTTATATTCTGGAGTAAGGAAGAGAGAAAAGTCTTAATTTTTTGTAGATATGCAGCGCATCTGCCACAAACCTCTGCAGAAAATACGACGGATCATTGACAACAAAATGAGTTTAACACTGCAAACAATATTTAGTAATTTACTCTATCATAAACCATCTTGAGGGTCTCTAAATAAATGCAATTCAATATACAGTTAAAAAAGACAATAAAAACCAAATCAATTTACTGAAGAGAGATAATCATGAACCCTAACTAAAAAATGGCTTTTGCTACTTTGTAAAAGACTTAAAAATGACTACTAAATGAAACTTAAAAATTAATTTAAATAAGAGATACTGACATTAAACGTTTAGAAGACTCAAATACCTAACAAGAAATAGTCATATGTTAGTATATTAGTCTCAATTAAAACTATCTTGAGGGCATTTGCATAATTTCAATTCAATATGGATAATCATGAACCCTAACCAAATCTAACCAAAGCAAATTTCTGGAAAGAGGAAATCAAAATTGACAAAAGAATACAAACCAAAATTAAAGGTATATACAATTATAAAATCATTTATTGGGATGGGTAGAGATAAACACTTACCTGATTTGGATGAAAGACTGAAAATCAAACTCGATACTGGTGGTTCATGGTTCGAAGGTGGAGAAAAGCTGGAAAAAAAAATGCTACCGGCCACGACAACGGTGAGAGGCACTGCCGGCGGCAGCGACGACCCTGCAAGACCCAAATGTTTGAACATAGAAATTAAAAATTACAAACTTTCTGTTCCCAACCTATTCTGGTCATACCCAAGGGACCACTAGGGGTCCCATTTCATGTGAACACGTCGACATTGTCAACAATCAATTCTTCAACGCTTCGAACCTGTCAAAGTGCACGCGCCCAAGTCACGTGCATTCTTTGCTTCACACACCTCATGCGTGACTTAGTCACCAATTATTTTACGTTAATGTGACTCACGGTAGCACGATCATCACGCCGCGACCACCCAAGCACCTTTTCATCAAAAACTTCGATCGACAGCGCAACCAGAACGACGGGGTCAAGGGGCAAAGGCCTTGGCCAACTCCATGGGCTTGGCCTCGGCCTTAACCTAGGCCATGGAGTCGACCTTGGCCTCACCCAAGGCCATGGGGTAGGGCCTCGACCTCCCATGGGGGGTTGGCCTTGGCCTTCCCCCCGGTTTTTCACTTTTCGCGCAAAGTCCCTTGTGCACTTTTTCACTTTGTACATTTCATATGTGACTTTGGCACCTTGTTCGTCACATGGGTACCACTCACGACAACACACTCGTCGTAATACAACTTTCGAATTCATCAGTGCCCTTCAAAACACCTACCGTCGGTGTGCCCGAAGTTCACCAAAAGGGGGAGTGGCCTTGGCCTCCTTTCATGGGAGTTGGCCATTGGCCTTGGCCACCCCCTAGGGTCGGCCTCGGCCTCCCCAAGGGGTTGTCCTTGTCCTTCCTCCACTTGTTGGCCTATGGCCTCTCCTTTCGTGCGCACTTATTTTCTTGAGTCCTTGCACCTCCGCGATGTTTACAAACGTCCGTCGTCCATCAACCTCGCGACGTCCATCGTGCATTAACCTCGTGACGTCTGTCGTGCATCAACCTCGTGACGTTCGTCGAGCATTAACCTCGTGACGTTCGTCGTGCCTCAACCTCGCGTCGTGCCTCAACCTCGTGACGTCCGTCGTGCCTCAACCTCGAGACGTCCGTCGTGCATCAACCTCGCGACGTCCGTCGTGCATCAACCTCACGACGACGTCTGTCGTGCCTCAACCTGGCGACGTCCGTCGTGCCTTAACCTCGCGACGTCTGTCGTACATCAAGCTCGCGACGTCCGTCGTTCATCAAGCTCGCGACGTCCGTCGTGCATCAACCTCGCGACGTCCATCGTGCATCAACCTCGCGACGTCCGTTGTCCGTGACCGCTACCGCTCTCGCGATGCCCATTGCCCAAAGTCGCACACTACCACAGAATGACCCGTCACCGACCACCGCATACCATCACTCCCTACTTTGTCATTACTACATGTTGTATTCATTATCTTGTTATGACAGGTACACTCAGCTCACATCCCGTCTTCAGGACACCCGACACGCGCTCGTGCACCGGCTCCGTGACGTTCGTCGCCGCACCCGTGCGCCATTCTCATGATGTTTGCCCCCGGAACCAAGTATTGCTCCGCGACGTTCGTTGCCTCGCCCATGCGCCATTGTCATGACACGTGCCCCCGGCACCAAGTATTGCTCTACGACGTTCGTTGCCACGCCCGTGCACCATTCTCATGATACGTGCCCCGGCACCAAGTATATCACCGCGACGTTCGTCACATGTGCCCTTGCACCATTCTCATGACATGTGCCCCGGCACCAAGTATTGTCTCCACGACGTTCGTCGTCATGCCCATGCGCCACTTCCATGACATGTGCCCACGGTACCAGGTATTGTCTTTACGATGTTCGTCGCCGCGCTCATGCGCCACTTCCATAACATGTGCCCCGGCACCATGTATATCTCCGCGACGTTCGTCGCCTGCGCCCTTGCGCCATTCTCATGATGCGTGCCCCCGGTACCAAGTATTGCTCCACAACGTTCGTCGCCGTGCCCATGCGCCACTTCCATGACATGTGCCCAAGGCACAAGGTATTGTCTCTGCAACGTCCGTCGCCGCGCCCGTGCGCCACTCTCAGGATACATATCCCGGCACCAGGTATTGTCTCGCGACGGTAGTCGCCGCGCCCATGCCCCACAATCATGTTGCATGCTTCCGGGGGCTCTATTCATAGTGCTCTGGCACAAAGACCCCTCGCAGCGGGATGAACTCACAACCTTAAGTCATCACCACCACGGGATGGGCTCACAACCTTAAAGCCATCGCCGGCATAATCAACGGTGGGATGGGCTCACAACCTTAAAGCCATCACCGGCACAATCAACGGCGGGATGGGCTCACAACCTTAAAGCCATCGCCGGCACAATCACTGCGGGATGGGCTCACAACCTTAAAGCCATCGCCGGCTCACAACCTTAAAGCCATCGCCGGCTCACAACCTTAAAGCCATCGCCGGCACAATCACAGCGGGATGGGCTCACAACCTTAAAGCCATCGCCGGCACAATCACAGGCGGGATGGGCTCACAACCTTAAAGCCATCACCAACACAATCAACTGCGGGATGGACTCATAACCTCAAAGCCATCGCCATCTTCATTCCGGGGGGCTCCGTTCGTAGTGACCCGACACGAGGACCCTTCGCAGCAGCGGGATAGGTGACTCCTTCGGGACACTGTCTCTGTCAGGGTGTCTTCGTGACTGGCCTACGTACTCCGACACTGGGGGCTCACATCGGCACCCTTATGGACTATGACCCCTGGGTCACTCTGAGATGGGAGCAGGTCTTCGGAGGGCATCGCGCCTAGTCCGCCTGGCAGTTGGGCGTTGGGTCTTCCCCACCACTGCCAGGCTAGTGGGACTCTATAAGGGCTTGGATTGAAGGCTAGATCAAGGGGGTTCTCTGGTCACATCAACGCTGTGGGAGCCAGTCTTTTCAGACAGACAGAGCAATGCGGTGCAGGGCAAGGCGGGTGAATATGCGATTCGATAGTCCGTGGAACATTGGTAGCTGTGGACCCCTCAGTGACGTATCACTCCCAGGGAGTGCCATGTGTTACGTGATGACATCATCATCTCAACCTCTATAAATAGAGGTCTTGAGAATTCATTTGGGGAGAGAACATTGTTTGGACTTTGACATTTTCAGAACACTTTCACTTTCTCACTCTAGAATCCTAGAGAAAGAAATATACATGACCCTAACTCTGGACCTAAGCATCGGACTGTGACTGTCGTCGTGTATTCACCCTGCGCCATCGCCCTCGCGACACTGCCACCCTCAGGCTCTGTCTGGAAAGCTTTTGGTCTCTGCCCTTGCTCCGCCCTTGCTGTGTCTCACATCAACATACTTGACATTTGACTCGGACTGCATTTCTTGTGGCACCTCCACGTCTACTGCGAACCCACTTTCCTTGGCATCACTTTCTAACTACCAAAATAGAGACAATTTAGAGTAGAAATCAATTGATCAGAAATCATGGCTTGCTGACAAAAAAACTTACCTGAATTAAAAGAATCCGAAGGTGTGGTCAATCTTACAACATCTTATAGGATCGATTGAGAGAAAGACTAGAGACATTACATGGGAAAAATAGAAGAGAAGAGAAGGATTCAGCAAGGAAGGAGAATAGAAGAATCAGACTAAGGGAAAGAGGAAGGAGAAGAGAGAGGACGAACCTGAGTGTTATTTTTAGAGCAAGAAAAAGTAAAGAGAGAAAAATAGGGAAGAAAAATGAGATATAATGAAGCATATTTTATCCCCGCGGTCGCGACGCCGCTTAAAACAATTAAATTGTCCATATACCACCTGTTTGAGCACTAAATTTTGCCACTCATATTTTGATATGAAAATTTAGCCTATGCGAACATTAGACATGAGACCGCCGGCTTAGAGGGCTGCTATAAATTTATATAGCAACAGTCGTCATGAAAATCATATTAGTACATCTATTTAGAATGGACAAGTAAGATACTTATTTTTTATTTATTTTCTTATTCTCACGAACATTGTATACCGTTTGCTTTGCTCAAATTGTATTTATTAATTCGTAAAAAAGAGCACCCCTCAACATAGTATAAGTATCTGAACAATTCGGAAGCTGGCAATTGAACAAATACCAGAAAAACTTACTGTGTGGACTTGGGTTTGGGGTTTTTACGCTTGGAAATATCTTTCAACAAGTTGACCAAAACTTAATAGGTGCCCTTATTAAAAGGTGGAGAAGTGAAACGAATACGTTCTACTTCCCCTTGGAGAGATGACAATAACCTTAGAATATGTAGGGTTCATCTTATGGTTACTAGTGATGGGGTGGCCGGTAATTGTTCCTCCATCGAAAGTATCAAGTAAGAGAGCTGCTAGGGACTTCTTTACTTCGATACCTCAAGATCAATTTAGCACTGATAGTATAAAGTTGAGGTGGTTGTTAGAAAACTACAGGGTTCTGCCAGAGAACTACACGGAGGAGATGCTTGTATTGCACACAAAGGCCTTCCTAATGTGAGTGATGGGGGCAATTCTATTCCCAATGACGTCGAAGAATACAGTCACCAGCAAATATTTACCGTTGTTAGCTAACCTGCAAGAGGTTGGGGAGTATGCCTGGGGTGCAGCAACTTTTGCGTACTTGTATCGAGCATTGCACAAGGCAACGAGGCCCGACTCCAGAGCTATATGTGCATGTCTCTCACTGTTGCAGGTATATCATATAACTCTTTGTGATTACATTTTTGATATTAGTCGGTGCATAATAAATTTTGAAGCTTGGGCCTAATTTGTCTTTGTTCTGAGGTATGGTCTTATGAACACATTACTACCTGCGCACCCCAACTGTAGGAAAGGAACCGATAACGTGTGGCCTCAGTTGTGCGCTTGGGAGTACAGCTGGAAGGAGAGCCATTACCCGAGGAGATATGATCCCCATCACTATATTATACTCTATCGGAGGGAGTTCAACTCTCTATTTCTGAGCCAAATGTGTTAGGCACCGTACAAATGTTTGGAGCGACGGTTGGCAGAGTCATTCATCTTCACGTTCTCTGGATTGCAACGCATATCATTGGTCAACTTCGAGATCAAAGAGTGCAACTACCAAATCACACAATGCGCTATTTTGATTGCCTGTAGGGGTTATCAGCGGATGCCCCAGATATGAGGGTTAATAGGAACCGACCGGGTGTCCACGGTTCGGTAAGGTGAATGCGCACGAATTGTCCGCAGACAAAATTGAGCTTTGGAGTTCTTGGCAGAACATGCTGACGGCCATTATGTTGAAGCCTAACCCCCTGATCAGCATCGAGCAGTACAACGACTGGTACTTCCACATCATGCGAAAGAGAATAGCCCCGATAAGGTTTGAAAGAGGGTAGAAGTACCACCCTAGGGGTCAGATCAATGAGCGTAAGACATATGATCTCGTAAGTTGCCTAACCAATGCTGTTAATTGGACTTCATTGTATTTAATAAAGTTACTTATTATCTCTTTGGATGTAAATTAATTACTCTCTCGCCTTCTTCAAAAAACTGAGTGAGCACCGTGGATGCCATATGAGCGAAACTTCGCTCCCAGGCTAATGCCTTGGCATTTGGCTGCGGGAAAATTTTGCACCATTATACGGGACAGCCTTCGGGCATCAGCCCAGGAATGGATTATTGGGGCTGGCAGCCTCCCCATATGAGCGAGGGATACAGTGATCGCTAGAGGCAGACTTTGAGGGTGAGCAAGGGAGTTGGTGGTCCCTCTGTAACGGGAATGGATAGTGCTTGGGGGCTGCCATCGGGCATGGGAATGGCTCATTGGGATGATTTTAGCGGCCCCTCGTTTTCTTTGCTTCGGGACTCTGAAGTACTACCCCTCTCTCAGAGTTAAGTCACACAAGACTTCGACTTTGCAAACTTCAATCTCTCTGAGTCACTGCTAGTCGTCTCGTGGGTGGGACATTTTGGCCCCCCTAGAGGGCAATATCCCCCTATCGACCCCCCCCCCCAGAGGGCAATATTAGCCGGTCGACCCCTCCGAAAGGGCAATATCCCTTGGTTGACCCCCTTTCCCCCCGGAGGACAATATCTCCTGGTTAACCCCCTATTTCTGGAAGACAATATCCCCCGGTCGACCCCCCCGTATCCCAAAGGGCATCCATTAAAGCCTCTAGCGCCGGTAAAATACCACCTAACCCACGAACTTTACTTTAGAAGGCCCCCCAACAAAAAGGGGCAAGTGGTGTGAACTGCCAAAATGGCATTGATTACAATATCTCATGGGACGACATGTCCACCCTAAAACCGGGGTCTTGGTTGGGCGACACTGTGATCTTTGCCTTTCAAAATTTTGAAGCGTCGGGGTTGGGATAGGCAGAATGTGTATCCCCGCATTCTTTTGTTGGATGTGTATTTTCATGGCATGCTCATAGCTGAATGGGACGATTAGATCAAAAGGAGGGGGATGAAAAGTTTGATCCAGTGGAAACCAAAAGATTCACTCCTTGCATTTCTTAATAAGGATAGTCCGGTGAGCGCCCTTGATGCGAACGTCTTTCTATTACCATTTTGCGGTAATAGGAACCACTGATACTTGGTTTGCTATGAACCAACGAACATGATCGTATCAATTCTCGACATTCTCCATGACGATGCCATCGCGATGCCTGTGAAAGATCTTTTCAAATACCAATTGGATGCTATGGTAATCTTGCGATTGTTGTTTTTTTTTCTTATTGTAATTGTTAACTCGTAGCTTACGTTGTTGTATATTTCTCCAAAGGATCTATTTTGTGCCATGGTCTACTCTTTCCGTCGACTAAGAGTATCAGGGAAACTGAAGCTCCAAGTTTGATTTATGAGGAAGAGGCCCAAGCAAGCTAATCATTCGGACTGTGGCGTCTTAGTCTGCATGTATATGGACTACATTTGTCAGCGTGAGAGCCTCAAGGCGGCCATCCGGAGCGAAGCAGACGTAGAAGCCTTTAGATATAGAATAACTTGGCAAATTCATAGCGGCCGACCTAGAGCAGTTAGGTATACTGTAAATCCGGCTAACGATGAGAATCTGGCTCAAGATGAGGCCCAATGATGACATTGTAAATGATTATTTGTATGACATAACATTTTTATTTTGACCTCCTTCTTTGAGGCATGTATTTTTGTGCGTTGTGATTTTTTTGGGTGTTGTGTGGATTTTTGCCCTTGTTGAGACAAGTTTGATGGTGGTAAGAAAATGTTATGGTGTGGTTTTTTTGCCCTCATTGAGACAGGTTGATGGTGGGAAAGAAAATGATGGTAATGTCTTTACATCTATATTGGTACACCGTCCGCTACATAGTATAACAGATGGTTTAAAACACCAAAAAAAATAAAAAAAATTAAGTAATGAAGTTTAATGTTTTTGTTAGGCTATCTGGTACAATATGTAGCAGAGAGTCTAAAACACCAAAAAAAAATTTTAAGTGTTAAAGTGTAGTTCAAGATGGCCAAAAACAAAAAAAAAAAAAAAACTAATTGTTGAAGTCTAATATCTTTGTTAGGCCGTCCGCTACACTATGAAGCAGACTGTCTAAAAAAAAACTAAGTGATGAAGTCTAATGTTTTTGTTATCCCTTCCGCTACACTAAGTAGCAGATGGTCTAAAAAAAAACTAAGTGATGAAATCTAATGTTTTAGTTAGGCCGTCCGCTATACTATGTAGCAGACATTCTAAAATACCAAAAAAATTCTAAGTATTGAACTGTAGTTCAAGATGGCTAAAAAAAAGTGTTGAAGTCTAATGTTTCTGTTAGGTCGTCTGCTACACTATGTATCAGACAGTCTAACACACCAAAAACTGACTAAGTGATGAAGTGTAATGTTTTTGTTAGGTTATCCGCTACCCTATGTAGCGGACGGTCTAAAACACAAAAAAAAAAAATTAAGTGATGAAGTCTAATGTTTCTGTTAGACCGTCCGCTACAATATGGAGCGAATAGTCTAAAATACCAAAAAAATTCTAAGTGTGGAAATGTAATTCAAGATAGCCAAAAATACCAAAAAAATAAAATAAAATAAGTGTTGAAGTCTAATGTTTCTGTTAGGCCGTCGGCTACACTATGTAGCGGACGGTCTAAAACACCAAAAAAAGACTAAGTGATGAAGTCTAATGTTTTTGCTAGGTTGTCCGCTACCCTATGTAGTGGACGATGTAGCGGACGGTCTAAAACAAAAAAAAATTGGTGATGAAGTCTAATGTTTTTGTTAGAACGTCTAAAACACCAAAAAAAAAAAACTAAGTGTTGAAGTCTAATGTTTCTGTTAGGTCGTCTGCTACACTATATAGCGGACGGTCTAAAACACAGAAAAAAAAAAAAACCAAGTGTTGAAGTGTAATTCAAGATGACCAAAAACACAAAAAAAATCTAAGTGTTGAATTGTGTTATGTTTCTGCTACACCGTCCGCTACAAAGTATAGCGGACGGCTTAAAACACAAAAAAAAAAAAGAAAAAAGAAAAACCATGTGTTGAAGTCTAATGTTTCTGTTAGGCAGTCTGTTATACTATATAGCGGAGAGTCTAAAACACAAAAAAAAAAAAGTGTTGAAGTGTAATTCAAGATGGCCAAAAACACCAAAAAATTCAGTGTTGAAGTGTCTATTTTTTCTGCTACACAGTATAGTGGATGACTTAAATCACCAAAAAGATTCTAAGTGTTGACGTCTAATGTTTCTGTTAGGCCGTCTGCTACACTATGTAGCAGACAGAAAAAATAATTTAGAATTATATTGTAATGCTTCTGGCTTGTAAAAGATTATTATAAAAAAATTATTACAAAAAGTCCAACAGACTTGGTACCTCATAAAAGATTATTATAAAAAAAATTAATTAGACTAAAGGTCGACTGCATCTTCTTCTTCCTCATCTTCAGCATCATCTTCTTCCTCGTCTTGCATATCCCTTGGACTTATCCCCAGTGCCTTGTAATGGTTTTGCTTGTCATGGTTGGTCATTTTGTTGCATAGTGCACACCTTCTCAACTTTTTAGGTTGAGTTGCTTGTTCAATAGAGCTCTTCATCCGTGTAGATCTCTTGCAGCCTTTCGTTTGTGATATAATTGGATCCAAAGGCAGGATATCATTTTTCGTCTTCCTCAACCGGCTCATCATCTTCTGATCCCTGTGTAGGCACAGTGTCAACCCCATTGCTGACTGAAGCTATTCAAATTGGCCGGCGATGGGCTCTTGCTGCTTCGCTATCTCGAGGAGATGTTTATATCCGACCATCATAACAGCACCCTTTATGGACAAACGAGTAAACATTGTCACCAGATGATTATACTGCAGCGTCTTTGATTCTTCAAAGTCAGTATATGGATGCTCTGGAAAGGCAATGGTACCCTGCAACCTGCTTGCAACCTTCATCCACCACGGTAGGACGTATTTATCGGGAATTTCCGTGATATTCTTCTGGGTGAAAAAGCACATAATGTGTCTACACAGGATGCCATGGAACTCAAACTTCTTGCAAACATATGTCACCAAATTCGTCAATGTGTGATGGATCACCGTATACATTCTACGCAGCTTCTCATGGACGAGATCGTTCATCAACGAATAAACCTTGTACTCACATGTAGACTTTTTTGCCACCTTGTTTATACTGTATAGTTCCGATTTTTACAGCTCTACTTGGTATTGCATGAACATCTCCTTGGTATAGACTTTTGCACCGTTCATCTCCAGCGGGGTCTCAAGCAGCCTTCTCCTTTGTTTGTACGTGCTTGCAAAGTATGTAGCCCTTTCTTTTATGAATAACGAGGCAACCACTTTTTGGGAGATGTGACGAAACTCTTCAAATTGGTAGCTGTACCTACATGGCTATCGAACGTGGCATTCATAGATTCACTTCTATCCGTCATTTTCATGCCCACAAAAAAAATACCTTCTCGTGTAAATGCCAATCGATTGCTCCTTGAGCTCATACAAGTGTTGGAGCCACTCGTTGTCTTGCAATGAATAATCATCAACATGCTTTTCCCACCTCTCCTCAAATTCCTCAATCGTTAACGACTTGTTAATGCGCTTGTCAAAATCCTATTTAAAGTCTGGATACTTTGCATACACGTGATGTAGACGTTCAGGGTATTTGTTGCTTATGTGCCAAGTGCACAAGTTATGTCGAGTATCTGGGAAGACGGTAGCAATAGCCTTCCTTATTGACAAATCTTGATCGGTCATGATAACTTTGGGTGCTTTGAAGTTAATTGCTTCCAGCCACGCCCTAAACAACCATACAAAAGAACTCCTGCTCTCGTCCCTTAACAAAGCGAAACCAAACAGGATGGAGTGATAATGATGATTGATGCCTGTGAAAGGAGCGAATGGCATCGAGTACTTGTTGGTACGGTATGTGGTGTCGAAAGTCACAACATCACCAAAATACTTATAAGCAAGTCTCGAACTACCGTCGAACCAAAAAATTGTGGTAACTCGATGCTCGTCGTCAAGTTTATAATCGTAGGTAAACTACGGGTCCTCCATTGCATCCGCTTCAATAGGCTCATTGTGGATTGAGCATCATTGAGGTCATACGCAACTCGTCTTTGGATTCGGACCGTGTTACAAACGTCTGTCATGTTAAAATTTAGATTCTGAATTCTCCTAACCTGTTCAGCAAGAACATTAACAATGTCGATAGGTCCTATCCGCGCACTACTCATTGTGTGAATCAGGCTCTTTGCAACATTACCCATCTTCTTGTGTTGATGCATCTGACTCAACTTAGAAGGGGTTACTAATAGGTGATTGTGTGCCAATTCCAAGCTAGTAGTAAGCCGATGTTCTTGCTTGGGTTTCTGGCTTACGAACATCTTGACCTTACAATCCGTGCGAACAAAACACAGTCCCATCTTCTCCTTGCATAACCTATTTTGTCATTACTATCATCATTACCAACGTGTGTCTCATTTTGTGATGGGTGTCTGCTCCTATGACAGTTGAATAAGCGAGAGCATTTTTTTTTGTTATATTACTTGTTCTTGTAGTCTTTATTCTAATGCCAAAACCAACCCTCAACGAATATGCTCGAAAACATTCTTCGGCTTCCTCCAATGTTTGAAATGTTCTTCCTAGTTACGGATTACTACTGGGGTGCTGGAGCTTGACACGAAATCAGACATTGTGAAACAAAACCTATGTAAAAATAGATTACGCTTAACTATCAAATGGCGTTTCTAAAACATAACAAATCAAAATTACCTTGATGTTTAGACCAATTTAGCATGAAAAATATAACAAGCATAATCTCAAAAATATCACAAATTTAACAATTATTAATTTCTTGAACATAATAAATTAAAATTACTAAGATGGATAGACAAATTTAGCATGCCAAAATACGACAAACATAATCTCGAAAATTTCAAATTTAACTATAACAAATTTTTTGAAGTTAACAAATTAATTTCTTGAACATCACAAATTAAAATTACTTTGATGAATAGACTGATAAATACAACAAACATAATCTCAAAAAAAAATTTATATATTTATCCAAAAAAGAGAAACTTCATCATTCAACTCATAAAGAAAACTTCACCATTCACAAACTTACCTTACTTGAGCGAAGCTTGAAGCAAGTGTTACTTGAAGCTTGGAACTTGAAGGGAGCTGAAAATGGAATCAAGTGGATCTCAAGGAGATGAAAATGAAAAAAGAGCTGGGAATTAGGGCACTTTTTGGGTATATCTACCACGTTGTCCGCCACACTGTCTGGTGGATAAAGTGGGGGATAGGATATGACGTGTAAGCCAAAAGTCGTCCGTCACATTGTGTAGCGGACAACTTTTTGACTGACAATTGTCAGGGTCAAAAAGTCGTCCGTTACACTGTGTAGCGAACGAGTTATAAGGGAAATTTTGATAAAAGAAAAAAAACGATCTAGGCCGTCCATGACGGCCAGATTGCGTGGGCAACTTCTCTCATTTTGCTTGCGGAGCAATGGATCAGCTCCTACACACACACACACACACACACTACGAGCATGCTAAGATAGTTGTGAGAATGTAGTTTGTGTTCAAGTGCGTGCAGGTGTGTGGTGAAAACATAGTGTGTGTAAGGAGGTAGTGCAACGTTGGTGAGGTGTGCAAGTGAGTGAACTGGAAGACCCATTGCCGTAAGGCCATGGGTATGTGGAGAAATATGAGCGTGTGTGTAATTAGTGAGTGGAATGAAATGGTGGGTGTGTTGGAAAGGAAAAAAAATGAAAGAGAGGAGGATATGTGAGGTGCAATGAGAATATATGGTGAATATGTGAACCTCTATGTGTGGGGTGAGAATGATGGGAGTCCTGCGTGGGTTGTGTGTATATTTGAGTGTGTGAAATGTGTATGTATGTAGGTGAGTGTAATAATAATAATGAGAGGAGAGGAGGGGGAGAGTGTGTGTGTGTGTGTGTGTGTATTTGAGTGTGTGTATATATATACACTTGAGTAAGTAAGTATTGTGTGTAAAATTGTAAGGTGGTGATTGGTAGAATACTATAGGCTAAGTTGGAATTTCTGGAAAAAGTTTGTAATTTTCTGAAACGTATGTATCTGTATAATTTTTTGGAATTTCAAATATGCAAAAAATCTTTTGAAGCCGTAAAACTCATGGAAAAGTTTTGAAAAATTTTTAGTAGTGTTTTTACAATATAGATGGTCCCTTTTGAAGTTGGTCATTTTAGAGTAGAACTCTAAAATTATTATCGTTTTCGTATCGCATTGAATTTAACAAAATAAAAAATAAAGAAAAAGTTTTAATGCCTTTTTAATTTTGATTTTTATTTCTATAATTTTTACACATACATTGCGGCTTTTACAAAAATTATGAGCCTTTATTTCCAACTAGAAGCAATTATGGTAATTTATGAGTTTTTAGTGTATTTAAAGAAATTATTTTTAATTCAAAAATATTCAAAAATTATATTATTATTTCATATGCAGTATTAATCCATTAATCCATGAACCTAGTAATGAATTTCTTATGGGTCTTATGACTAAATGAGGAAAGATCAAGACTCCCAAGGAAACCTATCCTAAGGTTGAAACCCCCCAACCTTCTCCAAAGCATGTTAATACTATAGGAGATCTAGGTAGTGAATCTGAGACAGATCCCAATAAGTAGAACACCAATTTGTTACAGCTATAGGATCATCCAATCCCAGACCTCATTTAAGGAATTACTATCACCGCCCTACTCCCATAGATATGCAACTAGAAGAAAAGAATTTCTCCAACCCTACTTCTTTTAATGGATCTTCCATTTATGAATGGAACCTTGATGGCATGACTGATTGTCAAACCATTACTCTTCTTCAGCATATGCTTATGGCCACAAATAGTACGCGTAACAGAAACCCCGGAGATAATGAGAGTGCTATAGCCAGGTATCTTATTGCCGATTTTACTGGCCCACTCCAAGGATGGTGGGATTTCGACCTTTCCACCACTGAACAGGATTATATCCTAAATTCTATCAAAATGGAACCTAATGGTACCCCCATCCAAATTGATGGACAGAATCTTTCTGATGCAGTTACCACTTTGATTGCTGCAATAACTAAGCATTTGATTGGAAATGCTAATGCTGTCCTTAAGAGAGGAAGAGACCTTTTCGTCAACCTTCGTTGCCCTACTCTCACCCATTTTAGATGGTACAAGGATGTCTTCCTATCCAAACTTTACCAAAGAAGTGATGGACATCAAGATTTCTGGAAAGAACGTTTCATAGCAGGGTTACCTAATCTCTTTAGTGAATGTGTTAGGAATCGTATCCGGAATAGGCACAATGGTGCTTTACCTTTCTCCCTCTATACTTTTGGTGATCTCATCAGCAAAGTATGCATTGAAGGCCTTGTCCTTTGTAATGACATTAAGTTGAAGAATCAACTTAAGAAAGAGCAAAAGTTTGGAAGGACTGAACTCGAACAATTCTGTTATCAATTCGGTTATGACAACCTCCTTGTTCCTAATTTTGGAACAAAAGAGAAATCTTTCAAACCTCGAAAATATTTTAGGAAATCCAAGTATTCCAAGAATTTCAAAAAAGATGATTCTTCTAAACCTATCAAAAGATTTTCAAAACGAAAGAATTTTTCAAAATTTTCCAAGACCAAAGTTATTTGTCACAAGTGTGGCAAACCAGGCCATTATGCCAATAATTGTCACTAAGAAGAAGATCAATGAACTAGCCGTTGATGAGGGCCTTAAGAAGCAATTGAGTGCTATTCTTCTCAACCCCTCTGATTCTGAAAATGGTCTTCCCAGTGAACTCAGTGATATCAATGGAGATATCAATAGTCCTAGCAGTTGTTCTTCCCCTGATAATTCTGACCAGGAAACTGCTTGCCATGATTACAGTAGTAAGACTGATTACTACAAGGCAATTCTTCAAATAAATGGACTAAGTATTAATGTAATTACTACTGAAGAGTCCATAATCCTTGACCTTCTTGACAAGATTGATGATCCTGAAAAGAAAAAAAAGGTCCTTTTCAAATATCTTCATGGTACCCCTAAGACATCTACTCCTAGTACTTTAAAGCAATTACCTCCTATGGGTAATACTTTCAATTTTTCTTCTGTCATAAACAGACTCCAAACTAATGAGCAAAAGGGTCCCACCATTCACGATCTCCAAACCGAGATCAATTCTCTCAAAAGTGAGATGAAAATTCTTGCTAATCGTGTTTCCCCTCTCGAACTTCAAAATACTGAAGAAACCACTAGCGAAGAAAACAATGACTACCTTAAGCATGAAACCAATAATGAGGCTAATCTTGAGCCAAAGAGTCCAAGTCATACTAAGGATCAAGAAATACTCAATCTAGACAAAGTCATCTTCCAGAAATGGTATGTGGCATTGCTCTTGTTAATTCAGACGCTGATCTCAATTGCATCAAGGAAGGATTAGTTCTTACAAAGTACTGTGAAAGTACTATACATGCCCTCACCACCGCAGATTCAAGCAGAATGAAAATCAACTACAAGATTTCAGATTCCTGGGTATGCAATGATGGTATCTGTCTTAAAACTCAGTTCATTATTGTTAGAGGACTTAGCCAGTCCATCATCCTAGGAACCACCTTTCTTTCTCTCCTCAATCCCATGACCATTAATGATAATGGTATTTATTCTAATGTTCTTGACCAAGAGATCTGCTTAAAATTCATCAATCCTCCCCAGGAGTAGGTAATTCATTCTCTTAAAAGAGAACTTATCTTCAGACAAAACCAGATCTGTTTCCTTCAAGAAGATCTGAGGTTTCAAAAAATTATACGTTACATTAGCCAGAACAGTGATAAAATTAAATCTTTCCAAAATCAAATTGAAGCTGAAATTTATGCTAAGGTTCCAACCCAGTTTTGGCATCGTAAGCAGCACATCATTGAATTACCTTATGAAGCTGATTTCAATGAGAAACTCATCCCTCCCAAGGCTCGTCCCATTCAAATGAGCTAAGAGCATCTTACACATTGTAAGAAGGAAATTCAAGACCTTCTAGATAAACGACTTATCAGAAAAAGTTATTCTCCTTGGAGTTGTCCAGCTTTCTATGTCAACAAGAATACGGAGAAAGAGCGGGGTGTTCCCCGCCTTGTTATCAATTATAAGCCTTTGAATAAAGCTTTAAGGTGGATCCGTTATCATATCCCTAATAAAAGGGATTTACACAATATGCTTAATAAAGCCGCTATTTTTTCCAAATTTGATATGAAGTCTGGGTTTTGGCAAATCCAAATCAATGAAAAGGATAGGTATAAAACTGCTTTTACCTTACCTTTTTGGGCATTATGAATGGAATGTTATGCCTTTTGGATTGAAGAATGCCCCTTCTAAATTCCAAAACATTATGAATGATATTTTTAATCCTTATTTTGGATTTCTCAATAGTCTATATTGATGATGTTCTCATTTTATCTCAAAACATTGACCAACATTGGAAGCATATAAACATCTTCTTTATTTAAAATTGTCAAACATAATGGTCTTGCTGTTTCTGCCAAGAAAATTTGCCCGTTCCAAACAAAAATTAGATTTCTTGGCCACAACATTGAAAAAGGATCCATTATCCCCATTGACAGATCTATTGAATTTGCTTCCAAATTTCCTAATGAAATTAGGGAAAAAAAACCCAATTACAAAGATTTCTAGGAAGTCTTAATTGTATTGCTGATTTCTATCAGGACATGTACAAAGATACAAGAATTTTGTATCAAAGACTTAGAAAGAACCCTATTCCTTGGTTCTCTGAACATACTCAAGCTGTTAAGAGGATTAAACTTAAAGCAAAGTCTTTACCTTGTTTATGTCTACCACTACCTGAGGCTTATAAAATTGTTGAAACTGATGCTTCTGATCACGGTTATGGTGGTATACTAAAACAACAAATTGACTCTAAAGAACTTCTAGTTCGCTTTACTTCAGGTGTCTGGAATCCAGCACAAAAAATTACTCTACTATCAAGAAAGAAATACTTTGTATTGTTAATTGCATTCTCAAATTTGAAGGAGATTTATTAAACCAACAATTTCTTCTAAGAATCGATTGTAAAGCTGCAAAAGATGTTTTAGAAAAGGATGTTAAAAATATTGCCTCAAAATAGATTTTTGCCAAGTGGCAAGCTTTACTCTCATCCTTTGATTTTCATATCAAATATATTAAAGGAGAAGATAACTCTCTTCCTGACTTTCTAACCAGAGAATTTCTACAGGGACAATGACTCCACCAAGGAATACCTTGCAACGATCTAGCAAAGGTTTTAAACCTCGTGGCAATACCCGCTATAATACCTAACAATCTATCGGAGCTTCATCATCCTCAGGAAATATGCTAGAAAATTCTTCCTACAACACTCGTGACTTTTGCCCTGACATCTTCATAATTGAGAATGAAGAGCAAGATCTCCCACCAATTGAGGTGGCCAATAGTTACCTTAGCAAAGGTTGGTCTTTTCCCCAAAGAACCTCTGGTAAATCTAGAGATTATTATGAAGAAATTCTTCGAATAACAAAGTTTGAAAATTTTACCCACAATTATGATGACTCTGTGGAATTCTTACGAGAGGCTAATCCGCCTTTTCAATTTTCAAAAATGGAAATTTTGAGAATTATCTTAAAGAAGCAATGGGAATAGACCCCACAAGGGCCAGAGACCTTCCTTCTCGTGTCTCTCCCAGATATTTCAACTATTTTGTCTCTACCCTGTCAAAACCCCAAGCATAAACATTCATGGTTTATTTTTTTCTCCCAAAGTTTTGACGGACTCTTTCCAAACTGTATTGGTAATTGGTGGCTCCAATATGGACCACAGTTTGAAGAGTGGCCTTCACAGCAAGTAATGATGCATATGAATTATATGCCCCAATGGTAAAAGGATTGCCCAAGTTACAATTTATAGCAGATTTCAATATTCCTTGGATTCTTTGCTGGCAATACGCCATTCAGAAACAAGTTAATTCATCAATTGAATACCCTCCTAGATTAGTCAGACAATTTGGGTCTAAATGGTGGCCAAAATTTAATTATGATCATTGCACCATTGAAACAATTACTTAAATCTTTCCAACCTTAAAAGTTGCTGCTTCAACACAAAATTTGTGTCCTGATACTCGGACCCATACTTTGAAATCCGAAGCAGAATTCACAAAAAGGAAAAATGAGATTTTCCTTAGACTGGCTGAAGAAAAACCTTTTCTTAACAAGCGAGAATTACTTCAGGCGGTCACTTTAGAATTACTTAAAGATGAGGGAGACTATGAATCAGACAAATCTGAGAAGCTATCTAAAGGCTTACGGACACAGACTATCAATTCGGACAAAGACTCGGATGATCATATGGTAGACACTTTGTCTAATAAAAGCATCCCTCAGACTAGATCGTCCAATAAATTGAAATAGGTGGAATTCTACCCGCCTCTTTAAGAGAAATATAGCATAATACATGCTTCATCTGACAACCTAAATGCCAGAAATGACAAGAGATGCATAATATATGCAAAAAGAAGAATCTGCTTTATTAAAGCTACTTTTGAAGGAATCTGCTTTTCCAAAAGCAAAAGAAGATGTGAAGTCTGACCGACTCCAACCACCATCCAGGACACGCAGCTTCAACTTTCCTTAACCATAGTTACTTTAGAAAAAGTAACCGGGGTCATACTTCAACCCCTCTCATCATCTGCCTATATATACTCCATTCTTTCCATGGAGAAGGCATCGAACAATAGAGAGAAGTATTCTCTTAGTCTCTTGTTTTAAGTGTTTTAGTGTGGTTTTATTTCAAGAGTGCTTCCGTTCCATCTCTGTAATCAAGTGTGCTACTTCAATATTGTAAGTATACTCTGTATAAGTTTGTGTTCTATATTTTCAATCTATGTTCATTATTCTACCTACTACCTACTACTTATCTGGGTCAGTTGTGGTATCAGAGCCATATTAGTGGCTTTGAGATTTCTTTATCTGTCTGTTTCTAGCAATTTGAAGTGTGGTATGACACACCCAAGTCGCCTTTAAGATAGGTCTCGGTCTTCCGCCAGTAGAGCTTTTTGACCACTTTTACCTATTTGGTTGACAGTCGTGCATTTTATATTGTTCTAATGGCCAGATTTATTAGATCTCTTTCCACCAATGTGTCTAAGAGCCAATCTAGCTCAAGTAGAAATGTTCATGAATTAAATATAGAAAATATAGAAAAAGATTTGAACAATTGGTCTATTCCAAAAGTTAATCCTTCTTCTCTTTATATTCTCCAATTTGAATTAAAGCAGACTTATTCTATCAAGTCTGTAGAACAAACATTGGATATCTTAAAAGACAATCAGTCTTTCCAATTATTTTCTAAATCAGCTTTAGAAAAACACAAACAAAAATTTCGTCATATTCATATTGGTCTTGTGCAAATTGAAATAACTTCTCTTACCAAAGAAGGTTTGGATACTCATGTTTGGGCCGCTTTACGCGATGATCGCCATCTGAGTTTTGATGATTCTTTACTTGGTATGGTAGAAACTAGCTTATGCAATGGTCCCATGTATTTCAATTGT
This sequence comes from Escallonia herrerae, assembly GCA_033070095.1. Taxonomy (NCBI): domain Eukaryota; kingdom Viridiplantae; phylum Streptophyta; class Magnoliopsida; order Escalloniales; family Escalloniaceae; genus Escallonia; species Escallonia herrerae. Next base: position 231,108 of record JAVXUP010001220.1, on the reverse strand, counting down.
TATCCTAATTTCTCTGTTTCTTTATCAGATCCTCATATTATGGATGTTCTAACTTTAGATATTAAGACAGAGATACAACATGCGACCTCAAGCCCAGAATCTGGTGTTAATTTATCGCATTTATTATAAAGCGATGTCTAACTAGAGAATTTCTACAGGGACAATGACTCTACCAAGGAATACCTTGCAACGATATGGCAAATGTTTTAAACCTCGTGGCCATACCCGCTATAATACCCAACAATCTATCGGAGCTTCATCATCCTCAGGAAATATGCTAGAAAATTCTTCCTACAACACTCATGACTTTTGCCCTGACATCTTCATAATTGAGAATGCATATAAATATATATGTATATATATATATATATATATATATATATATATATATATATATCTGTATGTAAGCATTCATCTATATGATTTTTATCTATATCTGTTAGACAACAATTTGTTTTTTCGAATTTTTCTAATAAATCTGTCATGATATCTAATATTGACATAGTAAATTATTAACAGATAAATTAGATAAAATAAAAAATAAAATTTGTGATGAATGTAGTTTAGGAAAAACAAATTGTTGCCTAATATATATATATATATATACAAAAGTTTCAAATCCGTCGTCTAATATTGCACTTTTTCTGACGGATTTATTTATTAATTAGCGACAGAATATCCGTCGCTAATTATATTTTATCTATTTTAATTTATTTTCTATTTTGTGAATTTAGCAACGAAATAAATTTTTTAGCGACGGTATGTTCCGTCGCTAAATAAGAGTTTTGGCGACGAAATATTCCGTCGCTAAAAAGTTGATAGAAAAATACTTTTAGCAACGGAATTAATCCGTCGCTAAAAGTCAATTTTTTTAATTTTTCTATTACCCAGACCTGTAATAAAAATTTTGATTCTCAACAATAATCAATACACAAACAAATATATACAATCAATTATAAAAAAATATTTATTAGAAAAAATACTCATGATGTACAAGCCGGGCGGGGGGGGGGGGGGAGGGGGGACAAGCTGGGACCGGGCACGAGAAGGGGCTCATCAGGGGTTGCCGAGTCCCGAATCTGGATCCTGCTGATCCGGGGCCTGCTCGGCATGTCCAGCAACGGTACCCTGCTGATCCTGCTCCCTGATCATCCTCAACACCACCGTAGCAATGCGCTGGATCTCCTCGTCGTCCAACGGATGCCGAGGAGCCGGTGTCTGTGGAGGGGCAGCAGGGGGTGAGGACGCTCCTATCACGGCACGAGCAGTCGTGCTAGGCAGGCCGCGTATGCGGCCTTTCGGCCGATTGACGACCTCCGGCGTATCCAGCCATCGCTTCAACGCCCCAGTACTCGCACCCGTACTAGTGGACGCTGATGGCTGTCCGGACTCCCTAAGCTGTTCATACGAGGCCTGCAAAAATAGTGATTTAAAATATGTTAGGGCATTAATTAACATAACAGACATTGAGGATAGAAAGAAAAAATTAACAACTTAATTAAACACATCGACTCACATCGATCCGCCGGGCAATATCCGAAACATAGTCGCCGGCCCGGTGCGCCTCGTCCTTGTCCTTCTTCCGCACGTGCGTCTGATTATACGTCAGAGCTACGACCTCATCCTCCTCCAGATCCGGGTGCTGGACCGCATTCATGTGTCGGACGATGTCGTGTGGCACCGACCCCCCCGTGTGCGTCGGATCTTTGTTCTGTCTGTTCTCGGCCCCGCTCTTACTCTTGGCGTCCCAGCCTGGATCCGCAGCCCACCGATCTATCATCTCCCCCCATACAGTCAGAGATATCCAATGTGGGGGATATCTCTTCATCTCCATCATCGGGGCACCATCGCGGGCAGCATCTTCTTCGCCCGGTCCCTTGCGTCGTGGAGCCATCGGCGGTAATTCTTGGCGATGTAAGCAAAGAAGGCCTGCCGCCCCAGTGCCTGCTGCTCAGGCGAGTCAAACGTGAACCCCTCCTGCAAGGCATTCAATAACACAAATTAATTTAGAAAACAAACTCTAATTAAACAAATACTATCGCTGAAAAAAATACTTCAACGTACCAGCCACTCCTCCCATAGGGACTCCCTCGCAACGGCATCCCAGTCCTTCCAGTACAGGCGTGGCTCGAAGAATCGGCCCTTCACAAGAACGCCGATCTTCGTCCTCGCCTGATTCTCCAGGATCCTGCCAAAGAAGTAAATAAATAAATTAATACAGTTCAAATATAAATTAACATCCCAAATGTACAAAATAAGGCATGATGTGATTTTTTTTACTTAAGGCATGATGTGATTTTTTTTACTTACAGGCCCTCCTGGGTGAGCGTAACTCTCTGTTTACGCTGGGGGTCGATGCGTACCCCGCGTGTCGGCCACGGCCTCATCGAGATCCTACAAAACACAGACATTAATACAGTTCAAATATACTTCAAATATAAATTAGCAAAAATGTACTAAATACCGTTATCAACTATACCTGAGGTAGAACCCACGAAAGAAGGAGAATCAACGCGCGTGTGGGATGAATCTGTGTCGGGCTGGGGCGACTGCTAGGGCCGGGTCGACTGCTGGGGCTGGAGCTGGGGCCCCATTTGCTGTACGCGATCACTCTGTGCCTCGTCATCAGTGAGCAATGACGAGGTGGGTACCAGGGAGGAAGTAGCTCGGCGTCCACCCCGGCCACGAATAGCTCGTATCCTATCCATATCTGACTTCGTATAGATAAATTGCAAAGACATTAACACATTAAAAATAATAATTTGGCAAAAATCATCATTGGCACTATATATATGAACAGAGGTGCAAAAACACATCAGCATGAACCAAGTTCTAAAATGTTACTACATTTTTTAGTGATGTTACAACATTACAAGTCAATCATTTTCAGTTTGGGAATCATCATCGTCTTCCTCACTAGACTCGTCGTCCTCTTCATCTTCTAATTCATCCTCTTCATCAGTAGACTCAGTCACATCATCTCCAACACTTTCTACATCTTCCGCGTCATCATCTACGACTTCTTCTCCTACATGAAGTGTTGTTGGAAGAGGAAGATCGTCCTCCTCGTTGTTGACCTCAACAGGTAACAAGACATGTGGTTGGTCGGCTTGAAAGGTGTCTACCTCACTGTCATATGTCACGGGCAATTTCTTGGACTTGATAACTGTATACCAATGAGATTTGGGATTGGCGATGTCCTCTGTGTAAAAGACTTGTCTGATGCAAGTCTTGACTTGACATTGACATCTACAATCCCTTGAGAGCTAACACGGATTCCTCTACTGCATGTGACATCGAACCACGTACACTTGAACATTACCAGGCGGTTTTGGGAACCCAGATATGTTAGCTCAACAATCTCATCTAGCTCTTCGTAAAAGTCCATGCAATTCTCAGCATAACAGTCGCCGTTGACCAAGACTCCACTGTTTTGGGTTTGTTTTGTTCGGTCATCATCTTTTACGTTAAACCTAAACCCGTTGATGATATAGCCTCCATGACAGGATGCTTGTTTGTAAGGCCTTCAGCTAGTAATTTCAAGCAGAAGGCCACTGGTCTATCCATTGACTGAACCTATTGTAGATGACGGTAAAAATTAAGGATAAATCAGTATACTAATTGGCCACAGAACTGTATATAACACATAATATAATTTTGTTAAGGACTTACACGCCTTTTGAACCACTGTACAAATTGTGATTTCCGATGAGATTCAAGTCCAGCGGGATCAGTGATTAAAGATTTCGCATCGAACTCACTGCAAACCAATATAGTTGACTCGCTTATCACACACTTTCAATTATGTACAACAATGTAAGTGAATTAAGACATTAACTTACTCAACGAATGCCGAAACTTCATCGCAATTTAGAAGGGCATATATTGTTGCAGCACTGTACTCTTCATTAGTTAGCCATCGAGTATACGTTCGGCCGAACAGACTGCCAGACTGCTTGAATATTGACAATTGCCCTTCCAAATTTGTGCTCGATCCGGGCTCATTTTGGCCTAATTGATTTAACCTTGTATCAACATCAGGCCCAAAATATTGACTACAAAAGTTTACAAGTTCTTCCATTACATAAGCCTCCGCAATTGAGCCCTCAACCCGAGCCTTATTGCGGACTTTTTTCTTTAAATGGAACATGAACCTAGAAGTTTAGCAAATCGAGTTAGGTGAAATATCAATGATAACAGGTGTCGCATTAATGTAAACGAACAACTGTAACAATTTAAAGATTACCTCTCGAAGGGATACATCCACCGATATTGCATGGGTCCACCCATCTTAGCTTCATATGCCAAGTGAACAGGCAGATGCTCCATTGAATCAAAGAACGAAGGTGGGAAGATTTTCTCCAGCTTGCAAATCGTCACCACAATGTTCTTCTCAAGCACTTCCATGTTACTCACCCGGATCGTAGAAGAACATATATCTCAAAAGAAATGAGATAATTCAGTCAAAGTCTCGCAAACAACCCGTGGCAACAGTCCCCGGAAGGCAATAGGAATGAATCTCTCCATGAATACGTGGCAGTCGTGACTCTTCATCCCTTGGAACTTGCATTTCGATACATTGCAACAACGAGATATGTTGGACACAAACCCATCTGGAAGCTTCAAATTCTTAACCCACCGACAGACCTTTTCCACTTGTTTCTTGTCTAGACAGTAAGGTGCTTTCTGAAGTATCGTCCTCTCAGTGACTGTCCGAGGATGCAATTCAAGGCGTACACTCAACTGTTGTAGATCCCTTCTCGCTTTAAGGTGATCTTTCGATTTACCCTTGACATTCATCACTGTGTTGAACACATTATCAAAAACGTTCTTCTCAATATGCATCACATCCATGTTGTTTCGGATAACGAGCGTCCTCCAGTAGGCTAACTCCCAGAAGATACAAAATTTTTTCCAGTTGTGCTCTTTCCCGTACCCTGGAATCTTCTGATCTGGCACACCCTTGCAATGTGGTATGTCAGTATCAAGTGCCTCCAGGTGTGAGAGCACTTCTTCACCAGATGGGTAGTCCAGTGTGACAACCTCACGCTCGATTGTCCCGTCAAATTTATCCTTCTGCCTACGAAACTGATGGCCCGGTGGCAAAAGCTTACGGTGACATCCGAACCACGAGGGATTTTAGCCGTGCTTTAACATGTGACCGGGGTTCACGTCCATACAAGCAGGGCATGCTAGCTTCCCATGTGTGCTCCAGCCACACGTCATTCCCAATGCGGGAAAATCATGTATAGTCCACATCAAAGCAGCCCTCATCTGAAAATTGGTTTTAAGGGATGCATCATATGTTTCGACTCCATAATTCCATAACTTTTTTAACTCATCAATCAACGGCATATGCCTGGTGGAAGGTTGTACGGGACAATAATAACAGGCCAACAGGAGTAAGGCGTGGTAGACTGACCGAAAGGGTTGAACCCATCGGTTGCCAGACCAAGTCTAACATTCCTAACTTCTTGAGCAAAGACTGGATGCCTGCGGTCAAACTCCTTCCACGCCTCTCCATCAGCTGGGTGTGTCAGCACATCGGCATCATTGCTATAAGTCTCACGGTGAGCCCTCATATGTTCAGCCGTATTGGAGGAGTAGTACATTCTCTGAAGTCGGGGTGTGACTGGGAAATATCGCAATATCTTCCATGCAAAGTTTTTCTTCTTCCCTTTGTCCAGTTTGTACCTCGAATGATCACATACTGGACATCGTGACAAATCCTTATTCTCTTTCCAGAACAATACACAATCGTTATTGCACGCATCTATCTGCTCATAGCTCAACCCAAGTTTCCTCATCATCTTCTTCGCGTCATAGTACGACGGCGGTAGCTTTTCACTTTCGGGCAGAATTTCTTTGATTAAGGTAACAAACTCATTAAAACCTTTCTCACTCAGCCCGTGGTCTGATTTTAACTGTAATAACCTACTAACCGCAGACAACCGTGTGTGTTTCGGAGCTCTATCCCACAATGGCTCTTCCGCAGCTCTCAACAACTCATAAAACTGATGATCCCCCTCGTTCGGTGGTTGGGGACCGTCGTCACCAACGTCGTACCCCTGTCAACATTAGCATACCCAGCATCCATAATCATATCTCGGTAATCATACCGTGCCTCCTCCCTAACTTCAGTTTGACTAGCCGGGTTGGAGGACAATACTATCGTTTTCCCGTGCTGCGTCCACCTTGTGTATCCACCCATAAAACAGTACCAACGAAGATGCCATTTTACTTCAATTCTTTTTCTCCAATGCAACAACTCATCTATCGCACATACACCTTATCTTATCAAGGTCAACATGTGCAGGATGTGCGTAAGCGAAGTCGAGAAATTCATCAACATGACACTCAAAATCTTCAGCATTCTTCCTTTTCATCCAACTTCGATCGATCGACATGACGACTGAATTATCGTACTGTATACCACCTTCAATTAGGACCAGTCATTAGGTAGGGTCGATGTAAATATGAATGAATGTGACAACATGTCTATATATTTCTCCTTCATTCTCTAATAGGTAGTGGTCCTATCCTATTCAGAAAAGCACATGTTTATAAAACAGTGAAGAACTCATGCTTAGTCCTATGTTTGCGGAAAATTCGGCAGCACTTCCCCGCATTTCTCCAAGTACACGACATCGATTAGGTGTTCTAACATTCATCTAACCTTGCCTTGCAAGGTTTGACGGATGTTAGAACACCAGATCTGTATGCACCTGGAGAAACACATGAGAATGTGTACCAAATATCCACGACATAGAACACAGAGCATGAGTTGAAACACTGTTTTATAAACACATAGCTTTTCCAAATTGTCCAAACTGGACATCCAAAGGCTCATTACAAAGCATTACTTTGTAATGAGTACCTTTGAACGGGAACTAAGGGTTTTTATGCATGCATGCGTTCAGAAATTGATAACATATGCAAGAATCTTTCTGAAATATCAAAATTACAAAAAGATCGTTGCATATGTTACCAATTCCACTTTAAATAGAATTTGTTGGCAACGAGTTGAACCATCTCGTTGCCAATGGACTTCTCAAAACAACAACTAATATAAAGAAGGCAGGATTTATAAACAACGAATTAATTGAACCTTCTCGGGATAATATGGAGTAATTATGGGATGTACAAAGGCTAATTAGGGCTAACTGGGTTATTAGGGTTAATTACGAGTATCAAGGTTTATGGTTTAGCGTTATGGGTTTAATTAATCTAATTAGGATTTATTAAGATATGTTAGGGTTTATTAGGACTAATTATGGTTATTTAGTCCTAATTAGGGCTTAATTGTGCCGAGTAGTGCTGATTAGTCCTAATTAGCGCTAATTAGGCTTAATTGGGTTATGTTAGGGCTAATTATTGTTAATGAGTAGTTTTGGATAATTATAGCTAATTAGGGTTGATTATGACTAATTAGGGTTTTTTAGTCCTAATTAGGGTTTAATTGTGCCGAGTAGCGCTGATTAGTCCTAATTAGGGCTAATTATTGTTAATGAGGAGTTGTTTCGGATGATTATAGCTAATTAGGGTTGATTAGGACTAATTAGGGTTTAATTGTGCCGAGTAGTGATAATTAGTCCTAATTAGGGCTAATTAGGTTATGTTATGGCTAATTATTGTTAATGAGGAGTTGTTTCGGATAATTATAGCTAATTAGGGTTGATTAGAACTAATTAGGGTTATTTAGTCCTAAATAGGGTTTAATTGTGCCGAGTAATGTTGATTAGTCTTAATTATGGCTAATTAGGCTTAATTGGGTTATGTTAAGGCTAATTATGACTAATTAGGCTAACTATAATCAATATGCGCGTAATTGGGTTCATTTGGGCTAATTTGGGGTAATTACAACTAATTTGATTTTCATTGGTTTCTTAGGGTTAATTAAAACTAAGTAGGCTCGTTAGAGCTAATTAGGGTTAATTAATTTATTAAAATATTGTTAATCAAGACTAATTATGGCTAATTATAGCTAGTGCTGGAATCACAATGAGATTCCAGGGGGTGCATGCTAAAAATGTCGTGTTAACCTAATTAATCTAAATTGAATGCACAGTCAACAATCTCAATTCCGACACCTTATATAGGGTGTCGATATGGTGTCTGATACATGTCTGACACCTTCGCACACGTGTCCGACACATACGATACCTACAGACACGTGTCCTAGTCCTCCGGACACATGTCCGACACATACCCGACACGTGTCTGACACATACACGACACGTGTCCGACACATACCCGACACGTGTCCGATGCCTCCGGACACGTGTCAGACACCCACCGACACGCACCTCCGGACACATCGGCATACGTTGATTTATTTTTTAAATGTCGGACACCGTCGATCAGACGTGGTGTCCGTAACTGCGCTAACTAACAGGTTTCTCAATCCAATTGGGTCCCATCCTCCGCCAACAATCTCAATTCTCAATTCTCAAATGCTCAATGTAATAAAAATTAATAAAAATCACACATTCAATCCAATTGGGTCCCATCCTCCGTCAACAATCTCAAATGCTCAATGCATGATTAACAATCTATAATCATCAATTAACAACCTAAAATCATCAATTATTAATCTTAATTACTTCAAATGCACGGCTAATAACCTAAAATCATCAATTAACAACCTAAAATCATTGATCAATAATCACAATTCTCAAATGCACAATTAACAGCCTAAAATTATCAAACAAATGATCAATGTTCAAATGGAAAAAAATTGTTCAAATTGCATATATCCGATGCGCTTGAATTATTTCAATTTAGGGTTCGATTGTATTAGGGCATTCAATTTAGGGTTCAATTAGTTTAATTTAGGGTTCGGTTTGATTAGGGCATTCAATTTAGGATTTTATTAGGGCTCAATTACTTCAATTTAGGGTTCAATTAGGGGGTTCTATTGAATCAATTTAGGGTTCATTTGATTTGGGGCATTCAATTTAGGGTTCAACTAGTTCAATTTAGGGTTTGGTTGGATTAGGGCATTCAATTTAGGGTTCAATTAGTTTAATTTAGGGTTCGATTCGATTAGGGCATTCAATTTAGGGTTTAATTAGGGTTCAATTACTTCAATTTAGGGTTCAATTAGGGGGTTCTATTGATTCAATTTAGGATTATTTCAATTTAGGGTTCGATTGGATCAGGGCATTCAATTTAGGATTCAATTAGTTTATTTTAGGGTTCGATTCGATTAGGGCATTCAATTTACACTACAACAAAACCAATCTATAGTGACAAAACAGCCTACGGCTTACACGGAACCGTAGATACAAGTTCCCCTTAGACCGACGGTTAACATTGAATCGTGGCCATTGCTTCTTCTCCAAATTGGAACCCAATTGCAACGGTGCTTACTGTGGGAATTGGGTGGAAAATCAGGTTACGTTGGAGAGCTTTGGCGATCAGCAATCTCTTAAACGCAAACCCCACGGCTGATTACGATGAGGATAGGAATTGACGATCAGGCGGGAGAAATTCGCGGGCATAATATTGGCAATTGGAATTGCACAAAACCTATCTCGAATGAGATTTTGTGTAACATCCCGGAATTTTCCGGAACGTTAACACTCGCTCCATCATTTACACTAAGATAATATTATCTCAAACTCAATCAAATAATACCATCAATCTGCTAGAGCAACTAACCATCAATGAAATCATACTCTTATATGATTTCATAAATAAATACCAAATTGATATCCTACAAAATTTAAACAATACTACTTACCCACGCAGGGGTTCTAACGATCAATACTAAACTTAAATTTAAATTCCTTAGCTAGCTCGGCTCTAATCCATGCTCAGGTAACCTACGGCTAATGCTGGCTATCACCTGCAGAAAGGAAGTCAAAGGAGAGTGAGCTTTCGAGAGCTCAGTAAGGTCGATCGAAGATTTAAAAACAGTAAAACGATTTGGACAAGTTTTCATATAAAACTTTTTAAAGAGTATTTTCAATGAAATACAGCATTAAGACAAAGATGAACAAAACAAACGATTTTACATTGAAGTCCAACAACATCTTTTTGAGAGGTTTTGCTTTCAATGAAATCACTACAATACGATATAAACATAGGGATAAGTATTTAACTCAATCCCTTAAATAATAGTCATTCGAAACACTTCGGGCATAATAAAGCATGAATGGATAATATTCAAAACATTTCATGTGAAATAAAACATAAACAGAAACATTGAACATGAGCAGTACAGAAGAAAAGCCACCCCGGCAGTGCTCGATTGCTTTACATATGCATATGTAACACTGATTAGTCCATCTAGGTACTAGTTAAACCCATCCAACAGACCATCCTTATAACGCCAACAATACAGACCATCCTTATGGCTCCCAAGTTACTAACTCATGTCAACATTGATAAACAATAAATAGAATTCAAAACATTTTATGATAATTGAATCAATAAAACAGATGAGAATAAACAAATTACGAATTCCAAACGATCGCTAAGGTTCAAGTTAGGCTTTCATGGACAGGTTTAAAACATCTTTTATATCAGCATAAAATCGAACCGATTTAGTTTGTATAAGCATTTGAAAATAGAATGTCGAAATAGGGTTCGGATATAATTCCTTACCTCGGTTCAAGCTAAGCGATACTACCAACCTCGATCAGTATTTTCTGAAAAAACCTAGATTAGCAATTTATTTGTTAGAACATAATTTATGTCAAATACGCTATAAACCCTAATATCAACTACCCACTGCGTACCCACTCTCTCCGAAATCGCGCACTCAAAACGGTTCTCGCACACGGCCAAGCTAACCGAAAATCCTATACACTCCTTAACATGTACCGACACTCTAGAATTTATAATAATTTACACTAAAACACTTTTTTTTAGCTTAAAACATTATTAAAAGTTAAAATATAAATTTTCTGAATTTTTGAATATTTTCGAATTAAAATAATTTCTTTAAATACCATAAATGGCAATAATTATTTCTAGCTGAAAATAAATTCCCATAATTTTTATAACAGCTTTAGAATACCTATAAAAATTATAGAAATTAAAATAAGAATTTAAAATGCATCAAAACTATTTTTAACTTATTCATTTTGCTAAAACTAATGCGATACAGATACTATAGCAAATGAGCTCCAAAAATTATCAAATTCAAAATGAGTCTTATTTATACAATATAGACATTACTCTAATTTTTTTCCTGAACATTTTCAAGGTTTAAGAGCTCCAAAAGAATTTTACGAATCTAAAATTACAGACAATACTAAAAATACATTTGGTTTCAGACAATTGTAAAACTTTAACAGAACGTTTATTATAGATTAAGGTGTTATACTGTAAATTTTCGTGTTCTAACGATAAGCGTGCACTAACATAAGTACATACGAACTTAACGTCAAACCCGATCCTCATTTCCCTTCTTCTCTGTCACAGCTCACAAAATACACAATACTCTCTCACACACACCCTTCTGTCCCTTTTTACAATTCATATCACACACTTAAACTCTATGTTCCCACACACTTTACATGTACAAGCTGGCACAAGAAAAACACCCAGATGGCATATTCAAACCCAATGCCAACTCACACACACACACACACACTAACTACACACACCTACACAAAATTACACAGACCCACATATGTTTGCAGCTACTGCCGGTTCTCTTCTTTGCTGGGTATACACACATACATATCCTCCAGTCCCTCACACATCACCTACACAAAATATCTACACACTCATGCACACGACTCCCATTCTCACAGTTCACTTATGCACACACATATACACAAAACACCTATACACCACTATCACATATACACCTCCTTCTCTCACTGCATGTCTTCTTTTTTTTTTTTCCATCACTACATGCACCCACACCTGAACACTCAACCACCCAAACACACGCACATGCACTTTACTCATACGCACGCACTCTCTCCCCATGGCAGCCATGGCTGCTACACACCCAAACCCTCAAGGCCCAGCTCCCCTTTTTCACTCCAATCACCCTCTCGCGGCAACATTTACACACCAACCCACGCACATGGTTTCACGACAGTTTCTCCTAGACATCTACAACCATCACTATGCAGTCCACCACCACACATTAAACCCACACAAGTCCGCACAAACCCTTACACACTGGCGGTTCCCTTAATCTCGTCCCTTGCATACACCAACACACAACACACTACGTTATATCTTACACCAACTGTCCTGACTGTCCAAACCCATGTCCCTTTTTCCACTTCACTACACACACCACCATGCACACCATGGCTGCCACCATGGCAGCCCTTCCCTTTCCCCTTCTCATTCATTGGTATGCACAACACACGCACATATTCCACACCGCGGCTGCTTATTATCTCCCAATGCACAATATCTCAAAGTATAAACTACAACCTCCAAAAAGCTTATATTTACCAAGTCCAACATTAACAACCAGCCACTGCCTCATGGCAGTCGTTTCTTCTTGCAACCGTAGACCTTTTTCTCCTTCAAACCCGGACACATACGCGCACAAGACACACAACTGCATGCACACACCTCCGCACAACACTCACGCACATACAGAACACACATATTCGTTCATGCACAGGTCATACAAATTCACACAAACACTCACTCTCGCACTCAAACATCTACGGCAAATTCATTCTCTCGGTTACAACCCACACCCATTACGCCCAAAACACATTACCGTAACCCACATACCCAATCCCAAAGATAATTTGATTCAGAGAAAAAGTAGAGACCTTACTTGAGTTTCGCCGGACGAGAGTAACGAGGGGGACGGCTGCTCACTCTTATAACAGGGTATAAATATAAAACCCTAAAAGCACAACTATCAAACCCCCCCCCCCCCCCCAAAAGTTTCGTTAATCATTTTAAGTCTTACCCGAAATTTTCTATTATTTGCGAAATGGTTCAAAAAGTATCTACGATAATTTAAGTGCTAGGACAATTATTACCTTGTTGTTACGGTTCCCCGTTAGACAAATCGTCGCTAAAAAAAATACACCGATACTAAAACTAATATTTTAATTATCGCTACACGTATATCGAATGCTAAGGTAGATATTTCATTGCTAAAAATTTACGTCAATCCTAAGTATTTAGAAAATATCATCGTCAATTAAATTGTTAATATAAATTCAACGCTAATGATAAAGTATGAAATTGTCGCTAAAGGCTTCTAAGATAAAATTAATGCTAATTGTCACAAAGTAACTCGATAAATATCACTCATCCTTAAACTATATCTTATAATTTCTTAAATTTGTCTTTTAAGATAGCCGTTAAAAATTTGATCACGCTAATCGACGCTAAATGTTGCTAATAAAATTTCATTAATGAAAATCAACATTAAATCTCACGTATAAAAGTCGTCCCCTAGATAATAAACTAACCGGCCAGACATATCACGGTTCAGGGTGTTACATTTTAGGACGCAACAAGAACTTCAGTGAAGATTGACTTCTAGGTATGACGTTCTTCTTGCTTCTTTTTGTCGATCACTCACTCCATGCCGATCTTTTTCTCTCTTCTTCTATCGATCACAACGTATGGTAAAACAATTAGTTTTCTAACATGAAACAATTAGTTCTTCTATCGATCTCTCTTCTTCTTTTTATTTGGCTTTGACATTAGTTTGCTGATTACACAAAGTTTTCTAGCATGAACCAGAAATAGGTTGTGGTTTAACATTATGGGCAGATCGTAAATCTCAGAGAACTGAAGGTGATATACTGAAAGTGAACTTAAAACCTGTTCGCCGGCCATTCGAAGTTATCTTGAATTTTTACTTGTGATTCTGATAACAGAGATGAGAAGAATAAATCCATGTCTGCAAATTTGTATGTAGTGGTCATGCTGCTTATTCCCTCGGTCCCCTTGGAAAGAAACTTCTCTAGTTTGGGTTTGTCCCAAAGGAAAAAAGCTACTTTCTAATAAAAAAATGAGATATATGTAACCTGTGAATATAGTATATCATGACTGCTGTATAGTGAAATCTAATGTGAAGCTGTAGTGGACGGCCTAATCGAGAAACCCGTGTATGCTTGATTTTGTTTGAAGAACTGGCTAGAGGTAAGTTGATTTTTGTGTCTTTAGCTGAGAGTATTTACGCACAAGTATTCTACATTTTTAGGAGATGTGAGCTGAAGGTAGATACTATTCACCGATAATTTTAGGAGACGTGAGCTAAAGGTAGATACTATTCATCGATAATTTTGTAAAATACCTCCATTTAGCCATAAAACCAGTGGATTAGTAGAAGAACTCTGTGGGGACTCGACAAAGTAATAGAACAATGCCCTTCCAGCTTTGGGTCAACGGTGACATAGCCAGCGTACTGATCAAAATCAACACCACCATCAGGTTACCCGGGCAACGAGTCAATTTTATCAGCTTGCATCAGCCCATCTTGTGGTCCAATGTACACGGGAGAGTAGGCTTGTCTCGTATCAGCTGCAGGTTGTGCCCAAGAATCTGAAACAGGTGGGTTTTGTGAACTCCTGGACTTGAGCAACTTGTAGAGGTTATCGCTCTGGCCAACATAAGTAAAACTACAAAAAGCCAAAAGACATAGAGAGAGCGCAGGTAACAACGAGACCTGTGCTATTTTTATCATCTTGTAGTTCGAGTTTTAAATGTTAGTTTCCAATGAGATACTCCATTTATTGAACCAGGGGGACGACGATGTTTAGGCATTTCCTTTGTTTTGTGACAACTCCTAGAAACAGCTACTTTCCAGCCATATTATCCCATTCTCATCTTTACAAGTTTTGAGGGAAAAAAGAAAGGCGAACTTTCTAAAATATTGATTGAAATGTTCTGTTGTGGACAAAATCTGGGGAGTCGCATAGAGCTCGTGAACGAATATGCACATAACAAAGAAGAATTTGACGATTATTTAGGTAAACTGATTCGGTCTTTTTTTTAGATTTATTATTCTTTTGATTTAGCAGTTACTTGCCAGATAAGCATCCAGCAGGGATTCACCAATGCCTAGGGTATACAGGAGAAGAAAACTCAATGGAGCTATGCATTGGGGATTAAGAAGTACCTTATCCTCGTGTCTAACGTGAATATATAGTGAGGAGAGGTTACCTTCTTTTTTGAGGAGACAATCACCTGAAGATTATCCTGACAGTGCAGTGGATCTTTGATGACCTAGGTTACTCATCATATTAGGAGATAGAAATAACCTTGGGTTGGATGACAAGTGCCACACTAATAATTGCAACTATTTATTTTTTCAATATCATTTGCCCCCCATTTCATGTTCTTTAGGAAAAGAAGGTGGGAGTTACGTAGTTTCTCCTTGGAGAGGTAAAAGGAGTTAGTGGCTAGCGAACGTCTCGACCGAGCAACCTATTTGAGCAAGCATGAGATTCATGCCTAGAAAAGGGACTTAATCTACAACGGTCAAAAGTATTCACCAAGAATGATGTTTGATTGGCCACGTATTTCCGAGCAATATTTTGTATTAGTTAAAGGAATTCTCAATTTGAAACAATCACAACATATGCTGATTACACAAACTTTTCTATGCATTTTTTGCATGAACCAAAAATAGGTGGTTTGATATTAGTTTGCAAATTTTTAGGTGAAATTGCTCGGATTGGCAATTTGATTGCCCATTTTGATTTGGGTTTGTTTTGCCTTGTCAGTTTTAAGCTGAAATTTCGGCTAGTTACCTGAGTAAGTACCATGCTATTTTCCATTTTAGTCAATTGTTACTCAATCCCGAATACGCTTGGTCATCAGGAGACATGTAAGCCAAGAGAAGGGTGATTTCTTAGTGATACCGTAGTTACATGACTTCCAGTGCAGCAGACTAGGGAATGCAGTGTACGGCTTTATAGACCTGAGGGCCTAATCTAATTGCTGTACTTAACACTTTGAATATAAGTAGAAGATTTGATTAACACACAGAGACAATTGGAATTGGAAATTTTAGAATTGTCATCATAGTTGGAGCTTTGGGTTAATAATATGTATCTTGTAGTTCATCTAGTTTGAGCCAGGCCATAGTAACTAGTACTCAACACCAAAATTCCATGTTTAGACTTGAACCCAAGAAGATATGGTGATAGGACTTTTTTGAGCTATTATATTGTTGTATTTAGGTTTTCTTGACATATAAATTTAGTTAGTGTAATGTTCATATTGCCAGTGTTAGCCAATGTTTTGAAATGCGTAATTGAAGGCATACGCCACTGTTAACAAATGTTGAAGCTTGAGTTTTAGATATCATGAGAGATGTTATGCTTATGAATCGAGAACACCAATTCTTCTGTATAGTTTCTTTCAAGGAAAAACAAACCATGATTGTATATCCCTATATTTGTCCATGCCATGTTCCAATTGTATGACATGATCACAGCACATTCAGTTTCTTTCAGTACTGGCAACATTGCATGAATGGTTTCGCTATGATTTGAGAAGAGGGCTCTCTAATGAGTAACCAGTTGCATACACCTGCATCCCTCCTCTGTTTTCCAACAAGAACACCAACTCTTCTATATAGTTTCTTTCAAGGACACATAATATGCAGGAAAAACAAACCATGATTGTATATCCCTATATTTGTCCATGCCATGTTCCAATTGTATGACATGATCACAGCACATTCAGTTTCTTTCAGTATTGGAAACATTGCATGAATGGTTTCGCTATGATTTGAGAAGAGGGCTCTCTAAGGAGTAACCAGTTGCCTACAACTGCAGTCAGTTATAACCTTAAATCAATCCAAGAGACCTCATATCTCATAGAGTCTAGTAGGATTTTCAGAGAAGTCTTATTTGACTTTAGGTTTTTCCAGAAAAGTCTTCTTAGCTGAAATTAGATCAACATTCTGGGGCAATGTTGGCCATTTTGATTGGTGTTACGTTGTAACTCTTGCAACAACTTAGGTTGTGCTTAGGCTTTGAAAAATTTTAATCAGCTTATTAGCTTAATGGCTCTAAAAGGTTGATGCTTACGCCTTCACACACACACACACACACACACACACACACACAAACACACACATTCACTCTCAATGTACTATGATTTGTTTAGTCACACACTGTGGTGTGCTTTAAGTTTGCTGGAATCTCACACACTGCTCAATTTGCTGAATTCTCACACACATGGAGAGAGTTCAATTTGCTAAAATTAAGCCCACAAAAATACACATACACACACACACACAGTTCAGTTTGCTGAAATCACACACACATGCACACAGTTCATTTTGCTAAAACCTCTCTTTCACACACATTGTTCAATTTGCTAAAACCTCTCTTTCACACACACATATATAGCTCAATTTTCTAAAAATTTCATGCAAAACAATGATGAAATCACAGACACATACTCTACTATTGGCTAAATCTACACTTACACAGCTCAATTTGCTGAAATCACAGACTCAAACACACACATACACATCTTAATTTGCTGAAATTGGTTGAAGCTTGGGGTAGATTGATGGTTTGAGCTATCTTTCTGTCTCTCGATATGTATGTATGATTGGTCGGTGGCTGTGTTGATCGATCTCCACATATCTTGAGTGACATTGATACCATATGAAGTTTTTGAGTTTGCAAATAGGCCCTTGAAATGATCTGCTGTAGTACATATGGCTATCGTCTGGCGAGAAATTTTCTATCCTATGTGGTAGTTAATTTTCTTTTTTCCTTTCTCTAAGAAATGTTAGTTTGTAAGAAGCATGCCTCGCAAAATATCAAACTTTTTTTCTTCATAGATAGAGATTGTGCATCTTTAGATTGGAGTTTAAAAAAGTTCAGATGTTTTCTCTAATTTTTTAATTTATTTATGATGTTTCATCTAATGGGATGTTTGTGTTTTATTTACGCTTATAATTTGCGGACATTTTTGGTTTTCTTCTCTTCACCTTTCCTCCTTTTGCTAAGAACACTTAATTCAAGGTGCATGCTTGTTATGATGCTTGCATAAGGCTTAGGTTCTTTTGTTTCAGGGCTTGGCTTGATAAGGGAAAATACATTAGTGTGTTTGGAATTCGTTGAAAGTGGGGCTTCAAAACATTTAAGCACAATTGAAGGTACTTTTAATTCACTTACTATTTTTTACATGTACATTAATATCAATTAGAAAATGGATTTTTATGTTTGATGCCTCTTTCAGTTATAAATCTGATTTTTGATATTTGATGCCAACTGATTATAGGCTTAGGTTCTTTTGTTTGATGCCACTTTCAGATAGAAATCTGATTTTATGTGCATACTGTAATGTTCTTGCTTAGCATGTCAAATATAAGTTTACACATAAACATTCCTCTCAGGTAAGCCGAAATTGTGTTTTGTTCTTGTTTTGTTATTATAGAAAGTGGAGAAACTTCTCTAAAAATAGAGTGAACTGAATTTTTGAGGTTGGATCGTCCAATTAAATTGGATTCCATGGTCCAATGAACTGAAATCCTCACATAAGCCAGTAGTGTGGCTTGAGCAGTTAAAATTCTGTGGCCAATAATCTGAAATCCTCACATAAGTCAATGGTGTGGCTTGAACTGGTAAATTAGATTCTGTGGCCAATTAATAAGTCATTTTACTACTAATAGAGCGTATATGAGAGTTCTGCTAGGCTACATCATGCTTCTTTTTAAAAATCTATTTGATGTATCAAAGTGGCTCCCTAATCAAATCATTTAATCTGAAATGCTGTAATAATATGGTATCCATAAATGACAACTTATGGAAGCAAAGTCTAGTTACCTTGTGTGGTAGGTGAGTTTGGTATATCTATTACCTTGTACAAGTAACTTATGTTTTCCTTTATTCACATAGATAATGATTAAGCTTCAACTAATTTATTACTTACATGAAGGAACCTAATTATATGGACAAAGAATGGCTTAACTTGCCAAGGGCCTCAGAAGCTTATCATCAAGGTGTTAATAGATTTCTTGATTTCGCATTCCGTAACGTGGGTACTTCTTCTGGAGAGATTTTGTGTCCTTGTACGAGGTGTGTCAATGGTTTATTCCAGAAACGGGAGATAGTCGAGGAACATTTAGTTATGAGAGGATTTGCAAATCACTATAGAATATGGAAAGATCATGGTGAGGTTAATCACGGCGAGGTTCAAGGTGAAGGTAACATGCTTTTGAATGATGTTGACAACAGGGATCCTATACACGAAGTTGAAGTTGATAGAATGCCTGAACTAGTTAACGACGTTCTTAGAAATCAACTTCAAGATGATCCTTGCACCAAGGCTACAAAATTTGAGAAGTACATGAATGAAGCGAACCGAGAATTGTATCTAGGATGCAAGTCAGAAACTAAGTTGTCTTTCATTGTTTGGCTTTTTAATTTGAAGTGTACTAGTAAGTGGAGTGACAAGTCATTTGACAAGTTGATAGACAAATTAAGAGTGATAATTCCTGCCAGAGAGCAACTGCCAGCCAACTATTATGAAACAAAAAAATTGATCGGAGACTTGGGGTTTAGTTATGAAAAGATTGATGTGTGCCCAAACGATTGCATGTTATATTGGAAGGAGAACAACAAGAAGAGATCGTGTTCAATTTGTAAGGGACCAAGGTGGAAGACGGTACAAGGGAAGCCCGATGACACGACTTTAGTTCAAACCTCTAAGTCAAAACATCATAAAGTTGTCGTTAAACAGTTGCGGCACTTTTCATTAACTCAAGCTTTACAAAGGATGTACATGTCGCCCAAAACAGCAATTGATATGGTATGGCATGATAGAAATCAACGAAAAGACGGGGTAAATCACCATCATGCTGATTCTCTGGCTTGGAAACACTTCGATAAAATGCACCCATCATTTGCTTCTGACCCTCGCAACATTAGGCTTGGTTTGTCAACTGACGGTATGGATCCTTTCACCCACGGCTCGAATCATAGTATATGGCCGGTGACTATGGTTGTTTACAACTTACCCCCATCAATGTGTATGAAGGAAGCAGTGTAATATTATGCCATTGTTGATACCTGGACCTACTTCCCCGGGGAATGATATTGATGTTTATTTAAGACCATTTATTTAGGAGCTTAAGGCCTTGTTTGCTGGGGTTGAAACATATGATGCTGCTACCAAGACTACATTCACAATACGTGCAACAGTTTTATGGACCATTAGTGACTTTCCGGCATTGGCCATGATTTTTGGATGGAGCACCAAAGGTAAGTTAGCCTGTCCAGCTTGTCTAGGATGTACGTGCTCGGAACGAATACGTGGTAAGCAATGTTATAATGCACATCGTTCTTTTATAGAGTTGGATCATAAATTTAGATGTGATAAATGAAGTTTCAATGGAGAATGTGAGTTTAGGGAAGCTCCTGTGGTACCTTCTGGTTTTGATGTAGCTGGAATGATAAAAGACATTGATGTCACTTTTGGGAAGAAAACTAAACACACCGTCCCCAAAGCTGCCACGCATAATTGGAGGAAAAAAAGTATTTTCTTTGAATTGTCATATTGGAAGACCCTTCTCCATCGCCACAATTTAGACGTAATGCATATTGAGAAAAACATTTGTGATAGCCTCATGGGAACATTATTAGGTCTGAAAGGGAAGACAAAGGATAATCTTAAATCTCGACTTGACTTGCAATATAGGAATATTAGGGCAAAATTACATCCTAGACCAATTGGCACATCGGGGGATCAATATGAATTGTCTGCCGCATGCTTTACCATGTCAAAGAATGAGAAAACCAAAGTTCTTGAAGTGTTGAAGAATGTTAAGGTTCCGGATGGTTATTCGGCAAATAAATCTAGATGCATCAATGTCAAAGAGCGTAAGATCTCGGGGTTAAAAAGCCATGATGTTCACATATTGATGCAACAACTACTTCCACTAGCAATTAGAGGGTCACTTACGCCGCATGTATGCTCTGCTGTTATTGATCTGTGCCATTACTTTAGAGATCTGTGCTCGACAAACAATCGAGTAGAAGACTTTGAGCGGCTGAACAAGAAGATAGCAGTAATAGTGTGTCGTCTTGAGATGATATTTCCTCCATCCTTTTTTGATATAATGGTGCATTTACCTATTCACTTAGCTGAAGAAGCTAGGCTTGCTGGTCCAGTGAAATATCGTTAGATGTTCCCTTTTGAAAGGTTTGGATTTTAGGTTATATATGATTATTTTACTAGTGTTTCTCTTTTACAATTGTAGATATTTGTGGGGTAATATGTTTTGATGCGATATATATACATATATGTACAAGATTAAAGGGTACATTAGATGTAGAAGTCATCTTGAAGGGTCAATCGCAGAAGGCTATATTGCAGAGCAGTGCCTTATATTTTGCTCAAGATACTTAAGAGATGTTGATGATTCTTGGAACCGAGTCGGAAGAAACAACGATGGATACATTGTACAAAGGGCAAGCTTATCCGTATTTGAACAAAGAGGTCGCTTTCTAGGGACTCCTTTTCATATTCCAATTGATTGTAAGGATAAAGAGATGGCTCATCAGTATGTGTTATCCAATTGTGATGAGGTTGAGTAGTACATCAAGTAAGAATGGGGTCATACGTGTTGTTTACTTATGTCTCATAACGATCTACTCTATATCATTGCCCTTTGTTGATGGATGCATGTTGCATGATTTGGAGAGACACCAGTGAACTAAGGATGAGAAAGCGTAAAAGAATGATGCAGTGGGATGTTGATACAACACAAAAGAAAGAGTTTCCGTTGTGGTTTAGTGATTACGTGAGGATTTAGTATATCTAATTCATATCACACACAGATTGATCGCTAGTCCCATATGCAAACATATATGTATCATAATATGATTTCCTTAGCTTAATATCTTTGTAATCGCAGATTAAATCTGCAGCAAATGGGGCCTCCAAAGAACTTAAAGCCCTGGCACGGGGTCCAAATGATATATGCAAGACAGGGAAGGGCTACTTAGTTAATGGGTACCAATTTCATACGGAAAGCCTTGAGATGCAACGTAAAACTCAAAACAGCGGCATTTTTGTGACTGCAATGACCTGTGGTTATTCCTCGTCCAAAGACACGAATCCAGTGGATCAACTTTTGGAATACTTTGGTGTTCTTGAAAGCATATTAGAGTTAGATTACTATGGGGTTGGTAAGGTGGTGTTGTTTAAGTGTAGATGGTACGATGTTAAATCACGCGATAGAGGGATTAAGATTGATCGCTACGGGTACACTCTTGTAAACAAGACAAGGTTTGCCTTTCAGACAGATCCGTTTGTATTTCCCTCTTAGGTAGAACAAGTGTTTTACGTTGATGATGAAAGGGATAATGGTTGGCGTGTTGTAGTACGAACAAAACCCCGAGACTTGTGTGAGAATGCTGAAGCAGAGCCTGAAATTGATAATGATTTGCCCCTTATGAACTCAAGTCCATTGCCACAAGCTATAGAGGTAGATATAGACAGCATTACTTGGCTTAGGAGTGACATAGAAGGAGAGTTAGTTGACATAAAGGATGTGCCAAACAGACAAAGGAGAGGACAGTCCAGTCACCCAAGTAGCAGAAGAATAATTGGTGCTTTTCTTAATGACGAGGAAGAAGAAAATATCAATTCTGAGGAAGATGTTAAAAAGGATGGTGATTTTGATGATGAAGATGAAGAACAAGAGCTAGTTGAGGATTTTGATGATGAAGATCAAGATCTAGATGAAGATGAAGATGACTAGGAGGATTATATCTCTACATATAAGTGATCGAGTGTTTCAGTTTTGCATGTGTTTCTGATTAAGACTCATTTGCGTTATGTTTTTGCTTGCTTATTTGAATCAATGTCATGATTGTTGAAAAAAGACGTTCCTTTTTGTAACAATGAAGCATACTGCCAAAGGGTTTCTATTCTCTTATGCTCATGTGAATTTTGCCAAATGAGTTAATTTTATTTGATGTATCATGTTAATATATGAGACGCGCATGCATTGTATATGCATAATGCGACCTTTTCAGTTGGTGCTTGAGTTAATGCTTGCCCTACACGCAGAGACTCTTTTCACATGGCTGGACGGTGACGGCGACAGTTACATGCCGAGGCTGATACACCACGGGCTGAAGACCAAGACTTACACACTGATGGTTCATCGACGGAGGCCTATGATTCACAAGTCGAGGGTTCAGCGACACAGGAAGAGGGTTCAAGCACAGGTTTTAATGTTACTTCTTATATATGTAATGATTCCTGAATGTTCTAGATTTTATTACTCCTGATTCACCATTAATAGTTCAGGAACTCTAGCGGATATTTTAGGGGTTTTTTCAATCAACACATGAGTTGTTAAGTCCATTACAGATATACTTGTCAATTTCAGTTTATTGACGATGTTAAACTGTGGACATGTGGTTTTCATATATAGATTGCAATTTTTGCTTTGCGGAGACTATATGAAATTTATTTTTCGTTCTCGATCTTTATGTTTTTCGTGAGAGTGGGTTGTTACAAACTGTCTTCTGTCTTGAAGGATATAGAATCTTTTGGGTGGGAACTTTTCAGTTTAGCACCACACTAGTGTGACCCCCTGCACTTCTTAAGCTTTGGGTTAGAGACATAGATGTGACCATTGCTAATGCTTGCATCTTTCTCTAACACATCTCATAAGGGTAGCATTATTAGTAAATGACCAAGTGAACACAAGCTCTTTCTACTTAAGGTTAGGTCCTCCGAAGAGTATGCAGCTGTGACTAGTCTTAACCTTTTAGAGAGGTTGGAGTTAAATACATTATTAGCAGGTTTTGGAGAGAGGGCAGAGGACACTAATTAGTACTTGCACAGTAGTTGGCATCATCAGCTCGGTGAACTTGTCCGTACAGTCTATCAGGGCCTCCCAAGAGCTCATTCAACTGCTTGTGGTGTGCTTGAAGGGTCAAGAAAATCGAAGGTGGATTGATGTTTGAGTCCTTGCTTTCCGTGGTTTTCCTTGTTCACAACTTACACTAGGAGACAAGCAAGAGGTGAATCACTAAGCTGGTACTTGAGCTGTAGCAGAGCACATATTGTGACCTTCATGTGTGCAATGAAGGTCACCACTCACCAGGTACTTGCAGTGTACATACATTATGTGGATGTTCTGTTGACTGCGAGAATCTGTTCATCTCAGCAAGGTTAGACCATAATCTTTGTTTTGGCAAATTCTTCATGTAGGCTTAGTTGCTGTCCAAACCCAGAGGTTTGCCAAAATTTGCACTGAAAAACTAGAGGTTTACAAATTAGGCTTAGTTGCTGTCCAAACCCTGGTATTTGCATTACAACCTTTGCCTGACCCAACTGCTCGATTATAGCCTTGAGGTAAACTTGAAAATAGATCATGATGCAGAAGATAACGATGCTTCGCTAAAGACCAGAAAGACAACCCATTGCCTCTGCAACACAGAATATCGAAACATAGCCAAGTGGTGAAAACTAGAAGGTTAGCCATTGAAATCATTGAGCTTCATGCTCTGGCTACTCAATAGCTCACGTTTGAGGAAGACTTGTAGAAGGAGAGCCATCTATTGCTCATAAGAGTAGGACAAGAGGGAAGATAAAGTCATTTAAGTTGGTGGCATGGAGGGACCGTATGATTAATGCCCAGCAGCCTACGCACACGCATCACACACACACAACAGCACACACAACAATACACACACTTTCACATATGGCTGCCGAGCAGCCTACACACACGCATCACACATTCACGCACAACAATACACTCAGCACCATGCATGCCCGCACACACACTGGATAAACACACGCTATGCTGCAGTTGTTGTAAAGCTTTAAGCTGCTCTTGTTTGCTGGGGTATGTTGATTCGAGGCACACACCTTGCATCAATTCTCCCCCTTTTCGCTTAGTTTGGCACCCTCGGACAGTTTTTAACATCAATGGTTCCAATACTTTCTTCCAAGGTGATGTTGGCCAATTTCTAAGACCATTTGTTTGGAGTGATTTACTCTTTCTAGAGGTATAAGTTTACACATCGTGTTTTCTATGTGAAGGTTTCTTTCATTGATGAAGTCGTACACTCTCTTACGATAATTTGTACATTCTCTTATGAGAAATCGTACACTCTCTTACGATAATTAGTACATTCTCTTACGAGATATCGTACACTCTCTTACGATAATTTGTACATTCTCTTATCAGAAATTGTACATTCTCTTGCGAGAATTTGTACATTCTCTAACGAGAATTTGTACATTCTCTGTTGTCTAACAAAATATCTAAGAATAACAATCAGAACTAAGTAGCATGTTATTGTCAAAGAGAAAATTCACACATAATTAAGGTAAACATTCAAAGAGTAATTTTAGACGAAGCGGGACCGCTACAAAGTGTGCGCGCGCGGGTGGTTTTTATTCACTTTTTAACATTTTGCACGGCTGAGCATTCGGTGCTTAATTGTGCTGATATAATCTAGTAATTTGTGTCTGTATGTTCACTTATACTTCAATGTCTAGATTAGTTTGACCCGAAATAGTTCCTGGGTTTGTTTCTTGAAATTGAGTTATTGTTGAATTCAATGTACTCTTGCAACTTGTGCTTCTGGATTCATTATCTGGTTTTTTATATGGTATACAGTGCTTAGTATTAAGGGTGTTCTTAAATGCGAGTGCTGATCTAAGCTAGTTAGGAGTAGCTGGGGCATATATAACCGGAAAAAGAGACCAATTTATGGTAGGAAAATGAGCCTAATGGCGTGGTTGTTACCGCTGGGTTGATGTTAAATTGCTTGCATCAAGCGAAAGATACTAATTACATATGATTTCAGTTCGATACCAAGTTTCCTACTCATTCTAG
The DNA here is from genome assembly GCA_033070095.1 of Escallonia herrerae. NCBI lineage: Eukaryota > Viridiplantae > Streptophyta > Magnoliopsida > Escalloniales > Escalloniaceae > Escallonia > Escallonia herrerae. The sequence goes on along the minus strand of JAVXUP010001220.1, from coordinate 205,313 downwards.
GTTCAGTTGGACCACAATGGATGAAAAATGTTTTCTTTTTAGGGTAAGTGTAGTTTACTTTCTAACCATTTGTTGCATGAAATCTCAAATAAATTAGCCATTCAAAGAAATCTTGCTTTGTGTTTAAGTAAATTACATTTTTTCAGCACGAAAGAAGGCTAGAGGACCCACTATGTGCGCAAATGTGTGGGCAAGAGAAACTCAAAAGTACGTGGGGGTACAACAATGTAGGCCAAATGTATACTGGTGCTGTGAAAGAGATGACTGCATGGCTTGGAACCTTAGCGCGAAAGCACAATATCTTTCCGATCTACAAACCTTTCTTCTCTGATTTCAGTAAAGATGATCTGGAGGTTGCTTGGGCTGAAATAATGGTATATTTAATCTTTGAAACACATAACTCTTCCCTACATGCTGCTTTTCTAATTGATTGTCCATCCATTTTACCCTTTAAATGGTAATCACATGCACTAACTATTGCATCAACTATGTTGAATAATCATGATGTAAACTCCATATTGGTTTGCTCTATTTGACTCTTACATTATGCTTGCAGAAACGATACACAACAGACAACCCGATGGCAAAAAAGCAAATATTTGAAAGGCTTACAACATGTGGAGAGGTTGGAAGTATGATTTAAAATAGAAGTATTTTATAGAGAATGATTGAGCCAAATCCCTGAGCAATATGAAAGATTTAAGGGTGGACAAAATCCAGTGGGAGACATTAGTTAACTATTGGTTAACTAGTGAAGCAAAGGTAAATGATTAGTTATGATAATGCACTTAAGTGATTTTGATGCCTCATCTACTAATGAAAATACAAAAAATAGAAAGAGTCAGTCCAAAACTCAAAAAAACGGAAGGGAAACTTGATAGGGCATACACTTGGCTCAAAGTCTTTCCCTAGGAAGCACCATGAACTGGTGAGAACATTTAAAATGCATAAAATATATGCCATGTATATATTCTATGAATGACAGTGCTTCTTTCTATTGTTTTTTACTTGGTAGTTCTTGAAGGATGGAAAAAATCGTTCTCAAACTGAGATGTACGTAGTGTCGCGCACTTGCAAGGATGGGACTGTGCTAGAATCTACAAAAGAGAAGTTGGTAAGTCCTAGTTATGTAAATGAAAGTGTGCAAGTTTCCTTGACTGCATTCACTTCTCAAGTCTGCTTGCAATCTGAACTTCTTCATCTATGAGGCTTTCAACCATAGTTTTTGCTACACTACTTTGCGAAATCGCTACATGAATGCAGGAAGATTTGAACTCATTAAACATGTGTTGATGTTATGAAGTGGCTGGAGCAAAAGCCTTGTAACATAGACACATACAAACCAGAAATTAATGGGAGACTGTAATAAGCAATATGATAAACTCTTTTTCGGTTCTTTTCCTTTCTGTTTTCGTGCGTAAAAATTAACAAAAAATGTGATTTTATCTAAGCTAGCTACTTATAGACAATTCCTGACGATAGAAACGGCCAAGCACACAAAACTGTACATGTTGATGCCAATGACAAGACCTGTTTGGACTTTTTCTCATCTTTCACAGAGAAGGCATGGACGAAAAAACACCACAAAGGGAAAAATGGCACATTGGAATGTAGCAGTTACATACCTCCTTTAATCAATCTTTATAGCTTTGTTCTTTAGTTGGTGCCATCAGTCTTTCTTGAGACTTTCTTGTCTACTCAATAATTTTCAGAGGGTTTCTTGTCTACTGAATATAGTGATATTTCAATGTTACAATCTCACTCCCATCTGCTTCTTTTTGTCTATTCTATTTGACATGTCTCTCTCCCTAAACCCCCTGCCCTCCTCACCCAGCCTCCTCCCTCCCTTCTCTACATTCAAATTATCTGCATATCAATGCATACACAAATTAAGTTAGCTGTTTGTGTGTTCATTTACATACTGATATATTTCATTTCTTTTTATGGCCATAGAAAGAAATGAATTCTGGATTTTACAAATATCAACCTCTAAACCTCTAAGATTAAGGTTGCAAGCTAAAATAAGTTTGTTATGTGCCTTGCCTATAATATCTGGTAGAGTACTATCATAAGCTATTATATTATGCATCTTCTTTGTGGTTGCAATTATAAAATTTTCTTGCTCCATTTATCTTGCCCGATATGTAACTCTAACCGGAAACCTTGCATAGAAAAAAGAGAAGCATTTATTACTAGGCTATTAGACTAGTCTCCTTGTGTATTTGGTTTTGTTTAATAGTATTTAGAGCCTATTCTATGTTTGGCACCGTCTTTACTTATAATATGTAAGGTTTAATTAAACGTTGACATGGTCTGACCATACAATTTACTTATTGTGCTGAATCGGTTGGAGTCTTAAGTCGATTGATTAGCTAGAGGATTATGCCGAGGAGTCGCTTCTTTTAGGAAAAAATTTATGGTGTTGTACATTTATTAGAACAAAGCTGGCAACGTGACATCTATATATAGTTGGCACAATTAGGCCTTTGGTTACTTGACAAAACGTGATTTTTCTCTTGTAGAATGAGATCAAGAGGAAACAAGAAGCCGCTGCAATATACGGGGATGAAAGCAATATACTTGCTACCGGCCGCGATGATATACTTTCACAAACTTGTGGAAAAGACGGCCATGGCAGAGTTCGTTGCATGAGTTTGGGAGCCAACATTACAAACATCTTTGGCACAAACAAAAGGATTATTGCTGAGCCTGCTCCAAGCATTATGGAAGAGCTCATTATGCTGAGAGAGAGAGAGAGAGAGAGAGTGGCTGAAGTTGATGTTATGAAATCTCAAGTAGAAGAACTTCACAACATGAAGTCTCAGCTAGAAGAATTTAATACCATGAAGTCTCAAATTGAAGAATTCAATAGAATGAAGTCTAATATGGAAGAGTTCAAGTCTAAGATGGATGAGTTTGAGGCCAATTTCATGCAAGCCCAGAGCCAAAATTTGAGGCCTTTCAATTGTCAGGCAAGATTCATCACTTATTCTTTTCCTACTCTTAAACTTTATGAACGACCGTGACATTTACTGTTTTCATTATCTCTCAACAACACAAGAATTGTTTATGCTTAAGATTAACAGTAGCAAATAAGGTGAAACTAGTGATAGTAGCCCCTAAGTACTAGTTATGGAGGGAAAAAAGAAACCATTATGTTGTGCATCCCACCCATTTCTTATTTCTGTTTCCTCTTTGGAAATATTAACATAATGTGCATGCTCTTACTAGCTTTTGTTGATTGACTGTTGATGACGCACATGCCGTGCCTGCGAATTAGGGATACTTACGACATAACTACTTGTATCTAGTTAGGGGTAAAGCCATGGAATTGGTTTTAACTGTCAATTCCTGCCTCGTTGTAGTGTTTGTGTTTTTCTTACGATACTCTCAGCTATGATTTACCTGGACCTTTTGAGTTATCGGGGAAGGTGTGTACAGGGAAGAATTGTTTTGACTTAGTATTGCTCAACAGTTAGAGCCAAGCTAGTGGGATGACCTGATAATGTCATTATATGATAAGTTTAAGAGAGTCCCAATCAATTTTTTCTACTTGCAAAGATCATCCCCTTATTCTTATATTTGTTTGCTCTTTGCAAATATTAGCAAAATTTGCATGCTCCTACTAGCTTTTGTTGATTGAATGTTGACGATGCACATGCCTTGCTTGCTATTAGGGATGATTACAGTATATATCTCCTTAACTTAAAATTTAACTCCAATTATTTGGTAAGCTCTCAGTCATTGATGATGCTTTGTTTCATTTTGTAGGATGGTTAAGATGGCCAGGAGCAAGATGCAAGCCCTGCGAATGAGGACTAGTTCCCATGAGTTGCTTGTGGTTCGCAACTAATGTGGGTGGATGTATATATATATATATATATATATATATATATATATATATATATATATAGTACCAGCTTGGACATGATTATGACATGGAGATAGCTTTTGAAATCAAGTGCTAGGACAAGAATATGATATGGAGATAGCTTTTGAAATTAAGTGCTAAGACAGGATTATGATATGGAGATAGCTTTTGAAATTAAGTATTGAGATTGACGCTTTTGTAAGGAATTTGGTGCACAAATTATTGTTATATAACATTGCACTATTTATGCAATTGAAAACATCATTATCTTTCAGTTGCAGAACATGTTTATCATATTTCAATTGTGTTTGCAGGTTATTGTGATAAAACAAGATCCAGCATTCGATTAAAAGAAGAAGAAAAAAAGAGCACATGTACCTACGGTATAAACCGTAGGTAAAGGTTTGTGTTCTATTTTCTGGGCATTAAAAAAAGGCTACGGTTTAACCTTAGCCTACGGAATGTACCGTAGGTATAGCTTAAGGTACCTATAGGGTAAGCATATCCCTACGGTATTGCCTGTAGGCATAGCATTCAAAAATAAAACTTATTCCTACGGTTATACAGTAGGCTAATCCTCCAAAAACCGTCGCTATAAGTGGGTTAATACGAATTCGGCATAGGTATATAGGCTACGGTATAACCGTAGGGATAACCTTCAACCCCGTAGGCATAGATCTAGGGCATCGCCACTTCTAGCTATGGTATAGTACCGTAGGATAGGCTATGCCTACGGTACATGGCACCTATACCTACGGTACTGTACCGTAGGCATATCTTGATTTTCTTGTAGTATTAGGATTTAATTATGGTTCAATTACTTCAATTTAGGGTTCAATTAGTTCAATTTAGGGTACGGTTAAATTGGGGCATTCAATTTAGGGTTCAATTAGGAGGTTTAGACTATTCAACAAATTCAAATTATACATGGCAGAGAAAACAAATTAACAACAAATTCAGATTATGGCCAAATGCTTCGTAATCAACAAGTTTAGAAGACAAAATAATGGCCAAACGTCTAAATTAACAACAAATTCAGATTATACATGGCAGATAAGACAAATTCGAATGTTTTATGCACATACATTGAAATTCAGAAGAGCTTATACAAGCAGAAGTGTGATTATGGCCAAATGCTTGATAATCAACTTTGAAAAATAAACAACAAGATTAACTTAGGGCAATGGACATACAGATCTCGAGGTGGGTACATGACGGCGGCGTTGGTGGTGAGGCGGCAGTGGTGGGCTTCGTGACGCGGCGACAGTGGAGGGCTTTGTAGCACGATGGCAGTGGAAGGCTTGGTGGCGCGGCGTCGGGTGGGGGACGGGGGTCTCGCCGGAGGTATGTATATATATATATATATATATATATATATATATATATATATATATATATATATATATATGTATATATATATATATATGTATATATATATATATATATATATATATATATATATATATATATATATATATATATATATATATATATATATATGTATATATATAGAGAGCATATTCGTTGAGAGCGCTAGCAAAATAGGAGATCTTGCAAACGGGATCTGGCCGACCACGCACGATCTGTGGACGGTCCAGATCTTTTTTTTTTTACGTTTTTTAAGTCCGTCCGCTATATTATGTAGCGAATAATTTTTTGACAAAAATAACCTCCAACTTAAAAACAGCCCATCCGATACATTATGTCGCGACGGACTTTTCTGACATTTTTTTTCTCTTTCTCTCATTAATGCTCTGACTTCTTTCTCTCTCTCTCTCTCTCTCATCCGCTACATTATGTAGCAGACAAGTTTTCTGACATTTTCTCTCTCTCTCTCTCTCTCCTTTCTCTTGGCATCAACTCATTCCGGTAGTTCTGGAAACTCATTCCAGAACTCATAGGAAAGAACGATTTCGTTGTATCTTCAATACTTTCTTCATCAAAACTACCACTTGGGTTTTCACTCATTTGCTTAGGTAGCTAAAATTCATACCCACAAGAGGAAGGAGGCAACTCTATTGGCTCTGGCCCCAGTGCAGTGGAAGGTTCACCAGGAATTGGGTTCCACTCAGGCAGTTCATCCAGCTTGGCAATGGCATTCTTGGCCTTGTTAATGAGCCAATCTACTGCTTTGCTGGGTCGGTCATAGCCCAACCGGTCCTGCACATCGTAGAACTGAATGGCAAAGCCCCATGCGACTCAAAACCTGCACGTAGCTGTATTTATAAATGGTTTCTTTTCAACGATTCCTCGTGTTACAGGGTTCCTTGAAGTGGACTGTGTGCTTTATGTAGACTTGAATTGCATCTCGGTCAAGCATCTCTAAAAAGCAGAGGGCATGAATTGCAGCAATCTGTTTCAAAGCTTTTCTTTTGATGGTTATCATATGAAAGGAGAAAGAGAGGAAAAGCGGGGAGAGGAGGACGAAAGAATAGAAAAAATTGGTGAGAGAAAGAGATAAGTCAGATTGAAGAGAAAGGACATAGAGAAATAGGTAAAAAAGTCAGAGCATTAATGAGAGAAATGAGAAAGAGAGAGAGAGAGAGAGAGAAATGAGAGAGAGAGAGAGAGAGAGAAATGTTAGAAAACTAGTCCGCTACATTATGTAGCGGATGAGGGAAAGAGAACAGAGAAAAAAAGTCAGAGCATTAATGAGAGAGAGAGAGAGAGAGAGAGAAAATGGTCAGAAAACTAGTCCGCTACATAATGTAGCGGATGAGTTCATTTTAAGTTGAAGGGTATTTTATCAAAAAATAGTCCGCTACATAATGTAGTGGACAGACTAAAAAAACGCAAAAAAAAAATCTGGACAGTCCACAGATTGCGCGTAGACGGCCAGATCGCGTTTGTAAGAACTCATATATATATATATATATATATATATATATATATATATATATATATACATACATACATACATGTATGTATAGATATATACATACATGTCTTTACCGGCTACCTGTAGGGCCAGACTAGCAGTTCTTTCTCCCAAACTAATGGGATTTTCAGAAATTTTTAGCAAATTTTCAGCTGTCACAGGATTTGATGTGTCTTTACCTGTAACCTGTTGCACAGGACTAGCTACGCCTTTAACCCCGAACGTAGAGGGTTGTGTGGACTTGAATTTTAAAAGATTGTTGTATTTTGACTTCCAATCCATGGATTCTAATTCATAAACTCGTTTCTAATGCCATAAAAAATTTATTAAAAGTGTCTAAAATATGTGAAGTTGTCTGTTGATCTAGATTAAAATTATTAATCATGTCTTCAAAATTAAAAGGTTCTTGATAGGGTTCAAGATCTGAGTTTCTAAGGTCCATTCTAGGTCTGTGTATACTATCATAGTTGTCTATACTATCTCTATAAGCTCTCTAATTATCTTGTCTAAGTTGTCTTAATTCAGAAGCTGAATGACCGTTTGTTCTTACAAGCTGTCTTCTATATTCATCATGAGATTCATTGTCTAACTGTGTTCTATTGCACATATTGCTTCGTTAGAACAAGTAATAGACATAGATAGGCAAATTGAACAATTCAGACAAAACATATTTGATTTAATTTCACCACAAATGCTTTATCAGAACGATGCAACACTTAGTCAAACACGATTATTTATGCACTACCAAGAAACACAAAATAGATGTATAGGTGAAGATATAGTAAGTATAAATTTAATACATCCTGATTCTGAACAAGAACTTGTTAGAGGCAATTTTAATTTAACACATATAGGATTAATTGTAATAGGGATAAAAGGCTTAACAAGAAGAGATACAGGAGCTAAAGTCTTTTTAGCAATAATAGATGACAGGTTTACTAGTGAACAAGCAATTCTAGGAGCCATAAAAGTAGATATGAATAATAATGGAGGAATATTTTATTGCGCACCAGACTTTTGTTTAAATACAAGAGATTTTGCAAGAAATATTAAAATTAAGATTATGACCAAAGGATATGAAGACTTTCAGCAAGGCAAGAATCTTTTAATATGTTCTACCTTTATAGGAAAACTTACACAAAATAGCCAAGTAGGTTATCAATTAAGTATAGAAGATACAGTTAAGTTTATTATAAATAGAGGAATTAGACTTTTACCCCCTTACAAAGTAGATTCTTTAGAAAATTCAGGTCAAGAATGGCAAGTAGACAAAATAGTAGGAACTAGTTCATCTACGAGTATTGTACCTACAGACAGTTTTTGGTATCGTAATACATCTGGTAGAATGTCAATTAGATTTACAAATTATATTGAAGCTATTAATAATCCAGACACTCAAGAAACCGAAACAAATGAATAATTTAGAGATCTTTGAAACAACAGATTTTAAAATATTAAATAAAAAAATAGGTACTACATGTGTAGGAAGAGGAGTTAGTATGCAACAATTACGGTATCAGAGCCATTAATCCTTGGCTTTTGATGAGATATTTTACAAGTAAAGGAGAAGTACTGAGTAATCCAGAGCAAGTAACCCCTTTTGAATCATATTTGATGAGTAACAAACCTGCAAATCCTTCTTTTTATTGCGATTATACACAAGATGTTATTACTTATTCTTCTACTCCTGAAGAAAATATCATACAATTTAACCGCTTTTATACAGCTTTAAATCATATGAATTACGTTAATAATAGACTTAAATTTCTTATACAATCTGGTAGATTACGTTCTGTTCCCCGTCCTTTACAAGCATATGGTCATTTATTTTTAAACCTCGAAAGTGATTTCTTACAGATAAACCAATACTTAGAACACCTTTTAAAACACCATAGAACACAGTTAGACAATGAATCTCATGATGAATATAGAAGACAGCTTGTAAGAACAAACGGTCATTCAGCTTCTGAATTAAGACAACTTAGACAAGATAATCAGAGAGCTTATAGAGATAGTATAGACAACTATGATAGTATACACAGACCTAGAATGGACCTTAGAAACTCAGATCTTGAACCCTATCAAGAACCTTTTAATTTCGAAGACATGATTAATAATTTTAATCTAGATCAACAGACAACTTCAGATATTTTAGACACTTTTAATAAATTTTTTACGGCATTAGAAACAATAGATTTTACAAATGATAGAATAAAGCATTACGTGGATACAAATTGTATTACTCTTTTATACAATCCGTTATCCTTTTATATTAGATATTTTTTAATTTTAGATTCTCTATTAGAAGACTTTGATATATTCTTTCAACACCTTATCGGGTTTTATATACATTTAAAAGACCAACAAAACAACGCACTCTATTATAGCGAGCTTCATTGAAGAAATAGACAAACGGACGAAGAAACACCCCTAGAAAATTTAGGCGTACCTATAGACATAATTAATAGTATGAACACTCTACAGGTTGAAGATACATATGAAAATGAAGAAGATATACACAATGAAGACTATTATAACAATACCACTACACAATTAACTATTTATGACAGTCAAGAAGACATCTATGACGATTATTATAATGAATGATAATGATTATCCATGGGATGATGAAGCCCTGGCTAATCTAGACAATGCCTTTGAATTTTAAATGTCCACAAAAAATATCGAATATCTAAATCTACAGACAGATCAAAATAGTCTTAAAATTATTAGAGAAAATTTAGATTATCTAAAAAGCATGTTACCAAGCCCAGAGAAGTCTAAGATCTTAGTAAATTGCTAGGACCATTATACAATAAGACACGAAAAAATGGACAAAGACATTTTAATACATAAGACATTAATTTAGTAAAGACAATAAAAGAAAAAGTTAAAACATTGCCAGACTTATACTTACCATTAGACACAAATTATTTAATTGTTCAGACGGATGGATGCAAAGAAGGCTGGGGAGCAGTCTTATATTGTAAGCCAAATAAATACAGCAACAAAAAAGAAGAACGAATATGTAGATATGCAAGTGGTAAATACAGAGAAAGCAACCAATACTTGACAAGTTTAGATTTTGAATTATTAACAATAATTTACGCTTTAGAACATTTTAAGGCACTTCTAATTAGTAAACACGAGATTTGTATAAGGACTGATTGCGAAACAATCGTTAGATACAATAAAAATAAAGATTCTAGATATACAAATAGATGGGTAAAATTTTTAGCAACCCTTAGCAATTATAGAATAGACAAAATAGAATGGCAACACATCAAAGGAAGTGATAATACTTTAGCCGATTTATTATCACGAAAATTACTCAGCTAACAATGAATGTTTTTCTTTCAGACATTTAAGGATGATTTGCCACAACATTACAAAATTCCTCAAAGTAAATACCAGATACATCATACAAACTTTGGAATTTATACAACATCTTAAAGAAATGTCTTTCATTACAAAAGAAGCTGAAGAAGCAAGGCTTCAACAGATCGCTTTGTTAGAAGAAAATTTGCAAGACATCAAAGAAATTTCAAATAGATTAGGAGCTCTTTTCTCTATGTGACAAATGTATTTTATACAACAAATCAACTATGTTTTTTAAGACAAGTTCTCTACATTTGACAGGACACATGGCATCCTCTTCTGAAGGACGCCCTATGCAAGCTCGTTTTGTTAACCAGACAAATCCTTTATTTTCTGTCATTTATACAAGTTATGTTGATAATTCAGGCACCAGTCGTATAAATTACGACGGCAGTAATTTAGGAATCATACACGTAGGAAGAAAATTTCAAATAAAAGACCCTAAATGCGGACTATTTCCTTTGGACCAAGTTACACTTTTAGACAATCTATGGCAAGCCTTTATTCGTAAAGACAATGGATGGTTTGTTAATGCCTTAAATGGCTTTGCAGCTTATTTCCATAAGCTTAGAGATACAAAGAAATTTAATTTTTATTGTTTTTTTTAAAGGGAAAAGACTCGGTATATACAAACATTTTCCTGAAGCCATGGTTAATGGTGTAGGCAACCACACTAGACCTTGGTATAAGGGAACCCAGACATATGAAGAAGCACACAAGCTTATGACAACACACTACGGTGTGAATTCTTTTGTTAGTCCAGAATGCACTGCCCTTTCAACTTTAACAAATACACATGCACATGTTCCTTCTTCTTCTGGATCACAGTTTTGCAAAAATTGTGATGTTTTAAACATTATAATTTCTTGTTCGGAATCAGGGTGTATTAAATTTATACTTACTACATCTTCACCTATACATCTATTTTGTGTTTCTCGGTAGTGCATAAATAATCGTGTTTGACTAAGTGTTGCATCGTTCTGATAAAGTATTTGTGGTGAAATTAAATCTAATCTGTTTTGTCTGAATTGTTCAATTTGCCTATCTATGTCTATTACTTGTTCTAACGAAGCAATAGGTGCAGGTGGATTTCTAAATAGTCTTAGAACTCTATTTTCAACTGTATTTTTGCTTCTTCTAGTTTCTGTTGCTAGAATTGATTGTTCATTGCGTCTTCCTAAAATATTTTCTTTTCAATTCCTAGAATTGCTTGTTCACTAGTAAACCTGTCATCTATTAGTGCTAAAAAGACTTTAGCTCCTGTATCTCTTCTTGTTAAGCCTTTTATCCCTATTATAATTAATCCTATATGTGTTAAATTAAAATTGCCTCTAACAAGTTCTTGTTCGGAATCAGGGTGTATTAAATTTATACTTACTACATCTTCACCTATACATCTATTTTGTATTTCTCGGTAGTGCATAAATAATCGTGTTTGACTAAGTGTTGCATCGTTCTGATAAAGTATTTGTGGTGAAATTAAATCTAATCTATTTTGTCTAAATTGTTCAATTTGTCTATCTATGTCTATTACTTGTTCTAACGAAGTAATAGGTGCAGGTGGATTTCCAAATAGTCTTAGAACTCGATTTCCAACTGTATTTTCATTGCGTCTTCTTATTTCTGTTGCTAATACTTCTGTTCTATTTCTGTCTTCTGCATTACCTCTTCCTAAAGTATTACTACTGCTTCTTATCATAGACTAAAAATTTTAATTTGTCTTGAGCTTTTGGCGTTCTTCGTTTATCTATTTTAAAATTGTTTAATTTATTACATAATTGTTCTATGTCTGGGCTAATTTCTTTTTCTTTTGTATTTTGTATATTTTGTTCTAACTTTTCAATTTTTTCTAAGCAGGTGATTAATAACAGTATGATAATGTTATTTTGTTTTCTAGATATTATTTCGGTTGGGGTTCCTAAACTGTTTCTTGATAAGCCTTCTGGTGGAGTTATAAATTTATTACTTTCAAGGAGTGCTTGTTTATAATCTAAATTTGCTTCGTATTCTTTGGAGCTACTCATTTATATTCTATTCCTTGAATGTTAAAATATTGTCTTAAATTATTTTCTATCTGAACATTTTGTTTTTCTATATTTTGTATTTTTTGTTTACATTCTTTTAGTTCTTGTTTAATTCGTCAAGTTGTCTCTTTATGGATTCTAAGCTTGTATTACTTTTAGACTTCTCTGGGCTTGGTTGTAACATGCTTTTTAGATAATCTAAATTTTCTCTAATAACTTTAAGACTATTTTGATCTGTCTGTAGATTTAGATATTCGATATTTTTTGTGGACATTTAAAATTCAAAGGCATTGTCTAGATTAGCCAGGGCTTCATCATCCCATGGATAATCATTATCATTCATTATAATAATCGTCATAGATGTCTTCTTGACTGTCATAAATAGTTAATTGTGTAGTGGTATTGTTATAATAGTCTTCATTGTGTATATCTTCTTCATTTTCATATGTATCTTCAACCTGTAGAGTGTTCATACTATTAATTATGTCTATAGGTACGCCTAAATTTTCTAGGGTTGTTTCTTCGTCCGTTTGTCTATTTCTTTAATGAAGCTCGCTATAATAGAGTGCGTTGTTTTGTTGGTCTTTTAAATGTATATAAAACCCGATAAGGTGTTGAAAGAATATATCAAAGTCTTCTAATAGAGAATCTAAAATTAAAAAATATCTAATATAAAAGGATAACGGATTGTATAAAAGAGTAATACAATTTGTATCCATGTAATGCTTTATTCTATCATTTGTAAAATCTATTGTTTCTAATGCCGTAAAAAATTTATTAAAAGTGTCTATAATATCTGAAGTTGTCTGTTGATCTAGATTAAAATTATTAATCATGTCTTCAAAATTAAAAGGTTCTTGATAGGGTTCAAGATCTGAGTTTCTAAGGTCCATTCTAGGTCTGTGTATACTATCATAGTTGTCTATACTATCTCTATAAGCTCTCTAATTATCTTGTCTAAGTTGTCTTAATTCAGAAGCTGAATGACCGTTTGTTCTTACAAGCTGTCTTCTATATTCATCATGAGATTCATTGTCTAACTGTGTTCTATGGTGTTTTAAAAGGTGTTCTAAGTATTGGTTTATCTGTAAGAAATCACTTTCGAGGTTTAAAAATAAATGACCATATGCTTGTAAAGGACGCGGAACAGAACGTAATCTACCAGATTGTATAAGAAATTTAAGTCTACTATTAACATAATTCATACGATTTAAAGTTGTATAAAAGCGGTTAAATTGTATGATATTTTCTTCAGGAGTAAAAGAATAAGTAATAACATCTTGTGTATAATCGCAATAAAAAGAAGGATTTGCAGGTCTGTTACTCATCAAATATGATTCAAAAGGGATTACTTGCTCTGGGTTACTCAGTACTTCTCATTTACTTGTAAAATATCTCATCAAAAGCCAAGGATTTATGGCTCTGATACCAAAATAGGGGAGGGTTTTGGCCGAAAAAACACTAAAGTCTCCTAGTAAGGTAAAAGGCGTTGTTTTACCAATCGTCAACACCTAACTGGGAGGTGCCAGGCTAGGCCTTATTGACGTCTGGTTTCCAGCCTATATACCTCTTTTAGAAACAAAGGGTCTCCGGTTAGACCACAAACTCCAGTTTTAGAAAAAACTGAACGGATCAGAGAAAAACAGCGGAATAGAGAGCAGATCTAGAGAAGAGATAGCAAAAACTTAGAAAAGAGAGAGTCTGGTTTTAATTTTGGGTTTTCAAAATTTCAGGATGCTGGGTAGACTCTTAACTAGATTAAATCTCAGGATGCCGGTTTAAACGAACAATGCCTTCTTTTTTGGAAAAAAACTCAGGGCATGCGTTAGTCTGCGGGTTTTCAATGCCATCACTCGGTGACTAACCCTAAGCGACTCGCTCCCACTTTTGTTTAAAACCATTGAGAAAACTGTGAGGGTTCGTGTGTAAGCATCAGTGATTTAAAATCTAGCTAACCGTTTGAGGTAAGCATAATCATTTTGAAAAGCAAAAATGGACAGAGTCTCTTTTTATTCAAGTAAATGCCATATGATCTCTAAACCTATCCTATATTATCTGCTCTTTGACATGTTAAGTTTTTGAGATATTTTCTTTTCAATTCACAGAAGACTTTTCATGAGCGTTTTCATCCCAGAATATCTAAATTGCTGAGTAAAAGAACAGAGATCTTACTTGTAGACGAAGAACGTAAAAAGGATGTACACGATCTTAGTTGTAGCTCATAAACAGGAAGAAAGAGAGAGTCGAGAGGATTTTGAGAGAATGGGAAGTTTCATTCAGCTCGAAGTAGTCGTCTGTTTGTACAATTGAAGCCTAAGGTCTTTTATAGACCGAGATTTAAACAGTAAAAGCTATCTAAAGGAATTTACATTATTGCGTGTCTTTACACATGTCCTAAAACAGTAGAAAGAAATCTACATTATTACTCGGTTGAAAGAGAAAGAGTCTTTCTTTTACAGAAGTCTTAAAGCAAAAGTAAAGCAGATGTTGTCTAGCTACCTTCCACTCAGCTGCTTTGTTGTCTTGGAATGGCCATTTTTGTCAAAAGCAGAATTCTTTTGTGTGCTATTTTTTCACCGAAAGTAAGTTTGTCATCTTGTGTGAGCCAGTTGGCATGTCAAAAGTTGCATCTTGTTCTTGTCTTATGATCCAGCTGTCTTCTACTGTCAGTTTGGTGACCAATTTGTCAAAAGTAGAGATCACGTTTGTGACTTGTTGTCTTCTTTTAGGAAATTGCCAGGAAATTTCATGTAAGGTTCCAGGCTTAGGTCTTTGTGTTGTTATCCTTGTTTGAAGAAGTTTCAGTAGATGCAGTTTCTTCTAAGGTCTTTAGAAAGTCTCTGTCTTCTTTGCTGGTGTTGGGTCTTTGAGCGAAATCCATGTGTGGGAAGTCTATGTCTTGAAGAATATTTAAGAGAGCTTTTGCAGCTTGTGTTTTTATAGTATTGGTTTTTAGTTGCTTCTTAGCTTCTTTGTGAGAAGTTCATCTTTTTTCTGTTTTTCCCAAATGGACAGGGGTCTCAGGATTTGAGATGTCTTTACCGGCTACCTGTAGGGCCGAACTAGCAGTTCTTTCTCCCGAACTAATGGGATTTTCAGAAATTTTTAACAAATTTCCAGCTGTCATAGGATTTGATGTGTCTTTACCTGTAACCTGTTGCACAGGACTAGCTACGCCTTTAACCCCGGACGTAGAGGGTTGTGTGGACTTGGATTTTAAAAGATTGTTGTATTTTGACTTCCAGTCCATAGATTCTAATTCATAAACTTGTAATTGTGTTTTGAAAAGAGAAAGTTGTTGTTCTAGATTTTGTTTATCTACAGCTAACTGGTCTGTTGTTGTTTTTAATAAATTATAATGTTTAATTAAAACATCACAATTTTTGCAAAACTGTGATCTAGAAGAAGAAGGAACAGGTGCCTGTGTGTTTGTTAAAGCTAAAGGGGCAGTGCATTCTGGACTAACAAAATAATTCACACCGTAGTGTGTTGTCATAAGCTTGTGTGCTTCTTCATATGTCTGGGTTCCCTTATACCAAGGTCTAGTGTGGTTACCTACACCATTAACCATGGCTTCAGGAAAATGTTTGTATATACCCGGTCTTTGCCCTTTAAAGACACAATAAAAATTAAATTTCTTTGTATCTCTAAGCTTATGGAAATAAGCTGCTAAGCCATTTAAGGCATTAACAAACCATCCATTGTTTTTACGAATAAAGGCTTGCCATAGATTGTCTAAAAGTGTAACTTGGTCCAAGGGAAAAGGTCTTAATTTAGGGTCTTTTATTTAAAATTTTCTTCCTACGTGTATCATTCCTAAATTACTGCCATCGTAATTTATACAACTGGTGCCTGAATTATCAACATAACTTGTATACAGGACAGGAAATAAAGGATTTGTCTGGTTAACAAAACGAGCTTGCATAGGGCGTCCGTCAGAAGAGGATGCTATGTGTCCTGTCAAATGTAGAGAACTTGTCTAAGAAACATAGTTGATTTGTTGTATAAAATACATTTGTCACATAGAGAAAAGAGCTCCTAATCTATTTGAAATTTCTTTGATGTCTTGCAAATTTTCTTCTAACAAAGCGATCTGTTGAAGCCTTGCTTCTTCAGCTTCTTTTGTAATGAAAGACATTTCTTTAAGATGTTGTATAAATTCCAAAGTTTGTATGATGTATCTGGTATTTGCTTTGAGGAATTTCGTAATGTTGTGGCAAATCATCCTTAAATGTCTGAAAGAAAAACAGTCATTGTTAGCTGAGTAATTTTCGTGATAATAAATCGGCTAAAGTATTATCACTTCCTTTGATGTGTTGTCATTCTATTTTGTCTATTCTATAATTGCTAAGGGTTGTTAAAAATTTTACCCATCTATTTGTATATCTAGAATCTTTGTTTTTATTGTATCTAATGATTGCTTCGCAATTAGTCCTTATACAAAACTCGTGTTTACTATGTTCTAAAGCGTAAATTATTGCTAATAATTCAAAATCTAAACTTGTCAAGTATTGGTTGCTTTCTTTGTATTTACCACTTGCATTATTTGGCTTACAATATAAGACTGTTCCCCAGCCTTCTTTGCATCCATCCGTCTGAACAATTAAATAATCTGTGTCTAATGGTAAGTATAAATCTGGCAATGTTTTAACTTTTTCTTTTATTGTCTTTACTAAATTAATGTCTGATGTATTAAAATGTCTTTGTCCATTTTTTCGTGTCTTATTGTATAATGGTCCTAGCAATTTACTAAGATCTTTAAAGTAAATTCTGGTCTGGTTTATTAATCCTAAGAATGCCTGTATTTGTTTTAGGCCTTCTAATTTGTCTGGAAAATCTAAAATCTTTTTTGCTATGTGTTCTTGTAACTTGATTTTACCATTTCCTATTTCCATTCCTTAAAATTTAATGTTTGTTTTAAATAACTCAACTTTTTTCTTGCTTAAAATTAAACCATGTTTATCGAATAGTTTAAAGGCTAAATCTAAGTGTGAAATATGTTATTTTTCATTTTTGCTACAAACTAGAATATCATCAATGTATACTAAAATAAAATCATTGTAAGGTCTAAAAATATCATCTATTTTTCTTTGGGAGATACTTGGGGCTGTCTTAAGGCCAAATGGCATGACTAACCATTCATATAGGCCTTCTGGTGTCGTGAATGCTGTCCATTTAGTGTCTTTGGGCCACATTTTAATTTGGTAAAAGCCTGATTTGCAGTCAAACTTGCTAAATACCTTTTTGCCTTGTATTTTGCTTAAAAGAAAGGTTTTGTTAGGAATATTGTAACTGTCATCTTTAATATTATCGTTAAGTCTTTTGTAGTTAATGACTATTCTGCTTTTTCCCCTAATTGTTTATGTATGGTTTCTAACTATAAAAGCTGCAGATCTATGAGGGCTGTTGCTATGTCTTATTGCTCCTAATTGTGTTAATTCTTTTATGTGCATTTTAAAGTCTTCTATATCTAGACTACTTGCTTCTATATTGGCTATTTTGACAATGTAATCAGAATTAATAATATCTAACTTACAGTATATTTTATTTAAATCCCATCATTTGATAGGATCTTCTCCTAAAAAGGGTAGTCTTTCTATTGCTTTAAGAATATCATATTTGCTTGTAAAATGGGCTATTAGATTATAACTTATTCTATTTGTATTATAAATGTCTTCGCTATTATTAGTAACGTCTTCTGTATAAAGACATTTGTTTGAATAATTTATGATTTTTATGCAGCAGTTTGTTTTTCCCCTGCTACATTCTTCACATAATTTATTTTTGCCGTTATGGCTTAGGTTTATGTATGTCCTACCACGCTTGTGAGCGTACTCTGATGGTGTGTCGATATTTATGGTGTTTGGGTTGTATATTGTGCAATTTGAAAAAAGTCTTTTGAAAAGGTTATTGTATTATTTTGTGCTAATAAAAAATTTATACCAAGAATAATTTTACCTTCATTATGTAATATAGGGGCACAAAAGGCTTGTTTAAGAGAATAAGGTTTGGATTGTGTATTACATGGAGTTAAAAAGTGATAGTTGTATTGGTAATATAGCTAGTATATTGAATTGGAGTGTTGGAAAAACCAACTCCAGTTACGGGTTTGTCTAAAGTTTTAATGTAATTATTATTAATTATAGAGGGATCTAGTACTGTAATTGTACAACCAGTATCAATAATTGCATTTGTTTCTACGCGTTTCTTATGATGTGTGAGTTGTATTCTAATGGTTATTAGATTATTAAATCTTGTCTGTGTACAGAATTTGTCAATATTAAAATCTTGCATTGCTGTTTGTTAGAAGCATCTAAATTTATAGTTTCTATGTAATTTTCT
The DNA here is from genome assembly GCA_033070095.1 of Escallonia herrerae. Classification (NCBI taxonomy): domain Eukaryota; kingdom Viridiplantae; phylum Streptophyta; class Magnoliopsida; order Escalloniales; family Escalloniaceae; genus Escallonia; species Escallonia herrerae. Next base: position 186,820 of record JAVXUP010001220.1, on the reverse strand, counting down.
TTAATATGAGCTAAGGTATCTTCAATTTGTACTACCTTTTGTTCTAAATATTCTAACCTTCTATTAACATTTTTATCATAATAAGTATTATCTTGTGTTGTTTTTTAAGTAGTTGCTTTATTAATGTCTAAGTTATATTTTTGTTTTAGGCATTTAGTGCATGCTTCTTTATAACATAAATTGCATTTGCATCTTACTTTAATGACGGGATACCATTTACAGATATAACATGTATTGGTGTTTAATCCTTTTCCTAATTCTCATTGATGCTGGCAATTGTCTTCCATGTTTAAGTTTTGTTCTGAGGGTTTAAACATAAAATTATAGATGTTTGATTGTTTTAAAGAATTTATAAACATGTCTATTTGATCAGTAGTTTCGACGGGAAGACTTCCTCTTCATCATCACAACTGACTGAAATAATATCTTCATTATATTCTTCTATAGATTTAATACTATATATGCTTTCTGTATCACTTAATGTTTCATCTATTTCTACTAAATCTTCATTTGTATTATTTACTATCATAGCTTTGAAATTATTATTATTATGTCTTTTTGGATAACTAGAACTCAAATGATCAGGTTCGCCACAAGAATAGCATGTAATTTTATTTTTATAGATGCGTCTATTATCATATTTTTGAACATGTCTTGGATTTAAAAAGGGCTTTCTAGCTCTACTTTTTCTTAAAAAAAAAAATAAGTCTTTCTAGGTTGTCTTAGTTTTTTTAAGGGCTTCCTAGTATATTTAGGTCTGGATTCTTCCTGACCATAATGTTGAGGTGTATATATTTCTTTACAAAAATTTGTTTCATTTTTAAGTTGCCTAGCTATTTGTATATTAGTACATTTTGAAACTAAAATTTCTATTACTTGTTCAAAGACACTTCCTAAGGAATAGGCTGGTCTTTGATTAGGGTTTTCATAAACCTTTTTAATTGTTTCACTAATTTCTCGTCCTAATGCTCGTGGTAATTTATGTAGAAATTTGTCTATAACATTTGGGTTGTAGATGTTTCCACTTTGTGAAGCAAAATAATAATATTCTTGCATAAAAGGTTTTATATTATGCCAGTTATATAGATGTACTTGTTCTAGTTTTCTGGCTATTTGCATAATAGTGTCTCCTGTATTAGGATTTCTTCCTGTTAATATTAATTGTATTGTGTTTACAAAATTATAAGGATTAGGGCCTAAGTCTGCCATTTCCTTTAAGTCATTCGGATAGGCTTGTTGCCATTCTTCAAAATTGGCTTTAGCTATAGGACCTAAAAATTGTGTCATATATCTTATCATTTCTTCTCCTGTTTCTAAATTGTCTGATTGCTTTGTTATAAAATTAGCTATTGCTGCATCTTTCCATACTTGTATATAATTTGTTATTTGTTGTGGATCTACTGCAGTTATATTTAATATAAAAGGTTCTGCTGCCTTTTGCATTTTAAAATTTTGTTCTAACGGGTGTTTTTTACCTTTAGGTCTGTAATTAGGTTTATCATATTTTGTATTTTCTATAGTTGTACTTTGTCTAGGTAAATTGCCATATGAATATTGTGGTCTGTTTGTAGGTTGAGTTGTATAGAATCTACTGCCATCATTATTTTGATTATGTGTGGTTCCTGAACTATCACTTTCATCCATAAGTATGTATGGTGTTTCATTCATTAAATTAAATTTTATATTGTTTGTAGTAATTTGTGTATAGGTAGATTTTGTCTCAATTGTTGTTTCATAATTGTTTAAATTTTCTTCAATAGTTTCTGTTGAATTTGTTTCATAATTTTTTAAATATTCTTCAATAGTTTCTGTTGTAGTAGAATATATTTCATAATTGTTTAAAAATTCTTCTTCTAGATTTATGCTAATGTCTTTTGAGTTTATTGATTTTGTTTCTTCTAAGCTATCTACTATATTATCCATTTTTTATTAAGAAATTATTTTCTTTTTGTCTTATTTGTTCTATTTCTTCTAAAGTTGTATTAATCTTGTTATCTAATTCTATTTTGTAATTCGTTTCAGGTTCAGAGATGTCTCTAAGATCAGGCTGAAAGACAAGTGTTTGACTTATGCCTAAGTCTTTTAAGTCTTTTAGTATGTCTAGTTCCTTAGGTTGTATTTGTTCTTCCAGTTGATTGAAAATATCTAAACTATCTTCTTATTCAACGAGTTGTATAAATTCTTGTAATTGTTGCATACTAATTCTTCTTCCTACACATGTAGTACCTGTTTTTTGATTTAATATTTTAAAATCTGTTGTTTTAAAGATCTCTAAATTATTCATTTGTTTCGGTTTCTTGAGTGTCTGGGTTATTAATTGCTTCAATATAATTTGTAAATCTAACTGACATTCTACCAGATGTATTACGATACCAAAAACTGTCTGTAGGTACAATACTCGTAGATGAACTAGTTCCTACTATTTTGTCTACTTGCCATTCTTGACCTGAATTTTCTAAAGAATCTACTTTGTAAGGGGGTAAAAGTCTAATTCATCTATTTATAATAAACTTAACTGTATCTTCTATACTTAATTGATAACCTACTTGGCTATTTTGTGTAAGTTTTCCTATAAAGGTAGAACATATTAAAAGATTCTTGCCTTGCTGAAAGTCTTCATATCCTTTGGTCATAATCTTAATTTTAATATTTCTTGCAAAATCTCTTGTATTTAAACAAAAGTCTGGTGCGCAATAAAATATTCCTCAATTATTATTCATATCTACTTCTATGGCTCCTAGAATTGCTTGTTCACCAGTAAACCTGTCATCTATTATTGCTAAAAAGACTTTAGCTCATGTATCTCTTCTTGTTAAGCCTTTTATCCTTATTACAATTAATCCTATATGTGTTAAATTAAAATTGCCTCTAACAAGTTCTTGTTCGGAATCAGGATGTATTAAATTTATACTTACTACATCTTCACCTATACATCTATTTTGTGTTTCTCGGTAGTGCATAAATAATCGTGTTTGACTAAGTGTTGCATCATTCTGATAAAGTATTTGTGGTGAAATTAAATCTAATCTGTTTTGTTTGAATTGTTCAATTTGCCTATCTATGTCTATTACTTGTTCTAACGAAGCAATAGGTGCAGGTGGATTTCTAAATAGTCTTAGAACTCTATTTCCAACTGTAGATATACATACATATACATACATGTATGTTTATTTATACATATATATACATACATACATGTATACATGTATATGTATGTGTACGTGTACGTGTACACATACATATACGTGTATGTACATGTATACACGTACACGTACACGTACACATACACATACATATACATGTATGTATATGTATATGTATACATATACATACATGTATGTATATGTATGTATACATGTATGTATATGTACATGTATGTATATGTATGTATACATGTATGTATATGTATATGTATACATATACATACATGTATGTATATGTATGTATACATGTATGTATATGTACATGTATGTATATGTATGTATACATGTATGTATATGTATATATATATATGTGTGTGTGTGTGTGTGTGTGTGTGTGTATGTATATATATGTGTGTGTGTGTGTGTGTGTACACCCGCTAAGTAGCTACCCAATTTGTGTAATTACAAAGTGATTTGGGTTTAGTTTTAATGAATTTTGTTGTTTGTTTATATGATTTCAAACAGTTTTTACAATTTTATTTGTATACCCAAAATAGTACCACTTTTTCAAAACCAACCTCATTTGAATGTCAAACTTAAACTTTCTAACAAAGCACAATTTTGTTTGAATCTTATATTTAAATTTACTAATCAAACAATAAAATTGAGTTAATCTCCAAAATGAAATCTTTTTAAACAAATTGAGAAATTTGAAAACGAAATAAACGAATTTGCTAACCAAGAGGAGCGTCATCGACGCATCGGGTATAGAGGAGAAAAAGGGTACCCCAGGCGACCGAACCGAAGCATCACATATCTAGTGATTTCAATGTTTTCATCGGCAACATGAAGCTCTCGCCAGAAGACATGGTTCGTACATACTACCTTCAATGGAATCCCTCAACTGGAACCTATTCTCAGTTGACATAATAATTCAGTGCAGTGAAAGAACCAAAGTCTTATTACATAAGTAGTCATAACCATTCTCTATGTAAGCGTAAAGGAAAAGTAACAAATAAACCGTAAATTTCAAAAAAACAAATCCCATGTCAACGTCATGAACAATCTGACTGTTCTCTTAGAAATGGTCACTTAACTTAATACAGAATAAAGAAAAGTTCGAGATTCACGTGTCCGGCATCAAAGTCAAGCAAAAAGTGCCCCAAACAACGAGGTAAAAATCATCACAGTAGTTGGAGAATACGTAGCACCAGCCATTGGAAGAGAACCACTCTTCTGTGATGATGTTGAATTTGTCGTCTGGTTCGCGGATTGAGATGGGCTTTCAAGCTCCAAAACCTTAATGATCATCTTCAGTCCTCTCTCGCAGTGTCCTGCGACCCCACTGATAAAATAGAAGAGTCCCGGTTGGTCCAACTTGTAGACGGTGTTGCCATTGTTGGAGAAGAACACGGGATGGGATGATCGGCATTTTTCGTACTCCTCTTGTGTCACCACCAGAACTGAGTCCTTCTTGTACTCAAAACCTGCGTGCGTACATATGCAGTCAGAGTATCGTACCATGAACTTGTATCAAACGGAGAAAAAAGAAACAAGCACTATCACTTCCAATACTACTTCAGTAGGTAAAGGCACATTAGGGTTCGTTTCCACTTAAGAGCCACCTTGTGGTCACTATACACTTTTCTGTACAAATGAAGGACTTCAGCCACAATCGTGTCTTTGTAGCGTCATTATAACCCTATTGATAGATACAAACGTGCATTGATGTTTGGAGAAATACTTACGTAGAGTATCATCCACCTTAAACCTGTTTTTGGATGCCCAGTCATTGTAAAGATGGCTATTCTTGGATGGAGGGATCACCCAGCCCTTGTCACCCCCAACTTGGAACTCAACACAAACTACTGCAAGGAAATTGAAGGATGACAAGAGTGCTAACAAAAGTAGCACTTTGCAAGAGTTCGTGAAGAGAGAAGACGCCATTGGTAAAGCCTAAAAGTTGGGTATCGCTTGGCATGACAAAAATGTTTGTGGGCAAGAAGCTGGACTTAAAAAGAGTTTTGAGTTTGAAGTGGTTGTTGAGAGAGTTATAAGGAGAAAGATAAGGCGGATGTGGGATGTTCGTCGGCAACTGTTTATTAAAAGGGGCTTATCTTTGACTTGGTAAAAGTGTTTTTGAGAAGACAGCGGATGAGGTTTCTTGGCGAAGATTAGGGCACATGTTATTTGAAGAATGATACTTCATACGAATCCAGATTTTCTGTTTGTTGAATCTTTTTTTCTTCCCTTTGTAACATCAATTCCTGGCCAACTCTTAACGAAGCAATTATTTTGTTTTTAAGTCTTTATGCTTATAAAATGTAATTAGGAGACTGGGAGCGTGGACCCTGGTCTTAGCATTTAGTATTTGTTTGAGTTGAAATGATAAACCACATTTATCAACGCAAAAAAAAGGGAAAAACTTTTGCTTGTAAAAATCAAATACTAAGCATGTCCAAAAGAAAAGGAAAAAAAAAAGAACAACATTATTCTTCTGGTAAAAAGATAAGAAAAACAAACCCTATATAAAGAACTCTGCGTGGCAATAAGTCTACAAAGTTATCACCTACCCGACTCCTCCGAGATACTACCTTAGCCTATTATTAATAAGTTCTTGTGCTGGAGCACCCGGAGCAAGCCAAGGCAGTACCCCTGAAGTCGCCTACCCAACAGGCCGAGGTAGTGCTCTAAAGGAGTCACTTACCTGACGCCCCGAGGCAGTGCTACGGAGGAATCTCCTACCATACCTAACGTGTCGAAGTAGTATCCTGGAATGAATGAGTCCTCATGCCGGAGCACGCGGAGCTCCCTAGCGAAGATGGTGTCGCGGGGAGTCGCCTATCACATAATGAGTCCTTGTGCAGAAACACTTGGGACAATCGAGCCAAGGCAGTGACCCAAATAAGTCGCCTATGACAGGCCGAGGTAGTGTCTCGAACGAGTTGCTTACCTGGCAAAAAAGGTATCCTCATGCTGGTCACGAGACAATAGCCTACCTTGAGAGATATTATGTTGCACACTCTGGAGACCGGGTCAAAGCATTTTTCACGACCAAGGCGAGTTGCGCATGGTGCGATGAAGATGTGGACCAACGTAGGAGAGTAATAGTATGACATTGTGTTAATGACACGTTTGCATAAGTGGAACAGTGGGATGTGTGCGGTGTCGGGAGTACGCTCGACAAAGATGGCATGGGGGTCGCTATTAGCGAATGTTTTGCGGGGACACAAAACATGGAGGTCGCGCATGGGCGCAACTGAAGGAAGCAGTTCCAACACTACAAGAAAAGAGGGATTTAGCGACGGACTTTTAGCGACGGAAGAAATCCGGTCGCTAAAAGTCCTTTCAGCCACGAAAAACACCGTCGATGAAAATCCGTCGGTAAACATATTTAATAACGGAACACTCCGTCGTTAAAACATTTTACTGACGTATTTTCATCGACGGTTTTTTATCAACGGAATGTACCGTCGATAAATATTTTATAGGTTTTTTAAATTTTCTATGATTTTAAAAAACATAGAGGCGACGGAATAATTCCATCGGTAAAAATTCCCGTCGGTGAAAGGGGGGTTTTCCAGACGGACTTTTATCGACGGGTGTTTTCCGTCAATAAAGGTCTTAAAAACAGATCCCCTTTTGCTTCTCTCTCTATCTCTATTAACTCTCACTGGCAATATGATTACCGAGATATGATTCCGTCAGTAAAGGTCTTAGGGAGGAGGCACGGTATGATTACTGAGATATGATTATGAATGCTGGGTATGCTAATGTTGACTAGGGCAACGACGGTGGTGATGACGGTCCCCAACCGCCGAACGAGGGGGCTCATTAGTTTTATGAGTTGTTGAGAGCTGTGAAAGAGCAGCTATGGGATGGACTCCGAAACACACATAGTTGTCTGTAGTTAGTAGGTTATTACAGTTGAAATTAGACCACGGGCAAAGTGAGAAAGGTTTTAAAGAGTTTGTTACCTTAATCAAAGAAATTCTGCCCGAAAGTGAAAAGCTACCGCCGTCGTACTATGACACGAAAAAGATGATGAGGAAACTTGGGATGAGCTATGAGCGGATAGATGCGTACAATAACGATTGTGTATTGTTCTGGAAAGAGAATAAGGATTTGTCACGATGTCCAGTATGTGATCATTCGAGGTACAAATCAGACAAAGGGAAGAAGAAAAACATTGCATGGAAGATATTGCGATATTTTCCGGTCACACCACGGCTTCAGAGAATGTACTACTCCTCCAATACGGCTGAACATATGAAGGCTCCCCATGAGACTCAAAGCAACGATGCCGATGTGCTGACACACCCAGCTGATGGAGAGGCGTGGAAGGAGTTTGACCGCAGGCATCCAGTCTTTGCTCAGAAAGTTCAGAATGTTAGACTTGGTCTGGAAACCGATGGGTTCAACCCTTTCGGTCAATCTACCACGCCTTACTCCTGTTGGCCTGTTATTATTGTCCCAAACAACCTTCCACCAGGCATGTGCATGAAGAAGCCGTACATGTTCTTGTCGTTGCTTATTCCAGGGCCGAAGAGTCCCGGTAAGGACATAGATATGTATTTAAGGCCGTTGATTGATGAGTTAAAACAGTTATGGAATCATGGAGTCGAAACATATGATGCATCCCTTAAACAGAATTTTCAGATGAGGGCTGCTTTGATGTGGACTATACATGATTTCCCAGCATTGGGAATGACGTGTGGCTGGAGCACACATGGGAAGCTAGCATGCCCTGCTTGTATGGGCGTGAACCCCGGTCATACGTTAAAGCACGGCCGAAAGCCCTCGTGGTTCGGATGTCACCGTAAGCTTTTGCCACCGGGCCATCAGTTTCGTAGGCAGAAGGATAAATTTGACGGGACAATCGAGCGTGAGGTTGTCACACTGGACTACCCATCTGGTGAAGAAGTGCTCTCACACCTGGAGGCACTTGATACTGACATACCACACGGCAAGGGTGTGCCAGATCAGAAGATTTCAGGGTACGGGAAAGAGCACAACTGGAGAAAATTTTGTATCTTCTGAGAGTTAGCCTACTGGAGGACACTCGTTATCCGAAACAACATGGATGTGATGCATATTGAGAAGAAATGTTTTGATAATGTGTTCAACACAGTGATGAATGTCAAGGGCAAATCGAAAGATCACCTTAAAGCGAGAAGGGATCTACAACAGTTGGGTGTACGCCTTGAATTGCATCCTCGGACAGTCAGTGGGAGGACGATACTTCTGAAAGCACCTTACTGTCTAGACAAGAAACAAGTGGAGAAGGTCTGTCAGTGGGTTAAGAATTTGAAGCTTTCGAATGGGTTTGCGTCCAACATATCTCGTTGTTGCAATGTATCGGAATGCAAGTTCCAAGGGATGAAGAGTCACGACTGCCACGTATTCATGGAGAGATTCATTCCTATTGCCTTCCGGGGACTGTTGCCACGGGTTGTTTGCGAGACTTTGACTGAATTATCTCATTTCTTTCGAGATATATGTTCTTCTACGATCCGGGTGAGTAACATGGAAGTGCTTGAGAAGAACATTGTGGTGACGATTTGCAAGCTGGAGAAAATCTTCCCACCTTTGTTCTTTGATTCAATGGAGCATCTGCCTGTTCACTTGGCATATGAAGCTAAGATGGGTGGACCCGTGCAATATCGGTGGATGTATCCCTTCGAGAGGTAATCTTTAAATTGTTACAGTTGTTCGTTTACATTAATGAGACACCTGTTATCATTGATATTCCACCTAACTCGATTCGCTAAACTTCTAGGTTCATGTTCCATTTAAAGAAAAAAGTCAGCAATAAGGCTCGGGTTGAGGGCTCAATTGCGGAGGCTTATGTAATGGAAGAACTTGTAAACTTTTGTAGTCAATATTTCGGGCCTGATGTTGATACGAGGTTAAATCAACTAGGCCGAAATGACCCCGGATCGAGCATAAATTTGGAAGGGCAATTGTCAATATTCAAGCAGTCAAGTAGTCCGTTCGGCCGAACGTATACTCGATGGCTAACGGATGAAGAGTACAGTGCTGCAACAATATATGCCCTTCTAAATTGCGATGAAGTTTCGGCATTCGTTGAGTAAGTTAATGTCTTAATTCACTTACATTGCTGTACATAATTGAAAGTGTGTGATAAGCGAGTCAACTATATTGGTTTGCAGTGAGTTCGATGCGGAATCTTTAATCACTGATCCCGCTGGACTTGAATCTCATCGGAAATCACAATTTGTACAGTGGTTCAAAAGGCGTGTAAGTCCTTAACCAAATTATATTATGTGTTATATACAGTTCTGTGGCCAATTAGTATACTGATTTATCCTTAATTTTTACCGTCATCTACAATAGGTTCAGTCAATGGATAGACCAGTGGCCTCCTGCTTGAAATTACTAGCTGAAGGCCCTAACAAACAAACATCCTGTCATGGAGGCTATATCATCAACGGGTTTAGGTTTAACGTAAAAGATGATGACCAAACAAAACAAACCCAAAACAGTGGAGTCTTGGTCAACGGCGACTGTTATGCCGAGAATTGCATGGACTTTTACGGAGAGCTAGATGAGATTGTTGAGCTAACATATTTGGGTTCCCAAAACCGCCTGGTAATGTTCAAGTGTACGTGGTTCGATGTCACATGCAGTAGAGGAATCCGTGTTAGCTCTCAAGGGATTGTAGATGTCAATGTCAAGACTTGCATCAGACGAGCCCTTTGTGTTTGCTAGTCAAGCTGTAAGTCTTTTACGCGGAGGACGTCGCCAATCCCAAATCTCATTGGTATACAATTATCAAGTCCAAGAAATTGCCCGTGACATATGACAGTGAGCTAGACACCTTTCAAGCCGACCAACCACCTGTCTTGTTACCTGTTGAGGTCAACAACGAGGAGGACGATCTTCCTCTTCCAACAACACTTCATGTAGGAGAAGAAGTCGTAGATGATGACGCGGAAGATGTGGAAAGTGTTGGAGATGATGTGACTGAGTCTACTGATGAAGAGGATGAATTAGAAGATGAAGAGGACGACGAGTCCCACGAAGAAGAGGACGACGAGTCTAGTGATGAAGATGATGATGATTCCCAAACTGAAAATGATTGACTTGTAATGTTGTAACATCATGGAAAAAATGTAGTAACATTTTAGAACTTGGTTCATATTGATGTGTTTTTGCACCTCCTTTCATATATATAGTGCCGATGATGATTTCTGCCAAATTATTATTTTTAATGTGTTAATGTCTTTGAAATTTATCTATGCGAAGTCAGATATGGATAGGATACGGGCTATTCGTGGCCGGGTTGGACACCGAGCTGCTTCCTCCCCGGTGGGTCCCACCTCGTCATTGCCCACTGATGACGAGGCACAGAGTGATCACGTACAACAGATGGGGCCCCAGATCCAGCTCTAGTCCCAGCCGTCTCCCCAGCCCGACGCAGATTCATCCCACACGCGCGTTGATTCTCCTTCTTCCGTGGGTTCTACCTCAGGTATAGTTGATAACGGTGTTTAGTACATTTTTGCTAGCCTTATATTTAAACTGTATTAATGTCTGTGTTTTGTAGGATCTCGACGAGGCCGGCCCGACACACGGGGTACGCATCGACCCCCAGCGTAAACAGAGAGTTACGCTCACCCAGGAGGGCCTGTAAGTAAAAAAAAATCACCTCATGCCTTATATTTAAAATTTTGGGATGTTAATTTATATTTGAACTGTATTAATTTATTTATTTACTTCTTTGGCAGGATCCTGGAGAATCAGGCGAGGACGAAGATCGGCGTTCTTGTGAAGGGCCGATTCTTCGAGCCACGCCTGTACTGGAAGGACTGGGATGCCGCTGCGAGGGAGTCCCTATGGGAGGAGTGGCTGGTACGTTGAAGTATTTTTTTCTGCTATAGTATTTGTTAATTTGAGTTTGTTTTCTAAATTAATTTGTGTTATTGAATGCCTTGCAGGAGGGGTTCACGTTTGACTCGCCTGATCAGCAGGCACTGGGGTGACAGGCCTTCTTTGCTTACATTGGCAAGAATTACCGCCGATGGCTCCACGATGCACGGGACCGGGCAAAGAAGATGCTGCCCAAGGGTGCCCCGATGACAGAGATGAAGACATATCCCCCACATTGGATATCTCTGACTGTATGGGGGGAGATGATAGATCGGTGGGCTGCGGATCCAGGCTGGGACGCCAAGAGTAAGAGCAGGGTCGAGAACAGACAGAACAGAGATCCGACGCACACGGGGGGGTCGGTGCCACACGACATCGTCCGACACATGAATACGGTCCAGAACCCAGATCTGGAGGAGGATGAGGTCATAGCTCTGACGTATAATCAGACACACGTGCGGAAGAAGGACAAGGACGAGGTGCACCGAGCCAGTGACTATGTTTCGGATATTGCCCGACGGATCGATGTAAGTCAATTTGTTTAAGTTGTTAATTTTTTGTCTTATTATCCTCAATGTCTGTTGCGTTAATTAATGCCCTAACATATCTTTAAATCACTGTTTTTGCAGGCCTCGTATGAACAGCTTAGGGGGTCCGAGTAGCAGTCCGGACAGCCATCAAAGTCCACTAGTACGGGTGCAAGTACTGGGGCGTTGAAGCGATGGCTGGATACGCCAGAAGTCATCAATCGGCTGCTCGTGTCGTGATAGGAGCGTCCTCACCCCCCGCTGCCCCTCCACAGAGACCGGCTCCTCAGCATCCGTTGGATGAGGAGGAGATCCAGCTCATTGCTACGGTAGTGTTGAGGATGATCTGGGAGCAGAATCAACAGGGTACCCCAGCTGGACATGCCGAGCCGGCCCCAGATCAGCAGGATCCAGATTCGGGACTCGGCAACCCCTGATGAGCCCCTTCTCGTGCACTGTCCCAGCTTGTCCCCACTGCTCGGCTTGTACTCGATCTTCTCCCATCTCCTAACCGGTTGTATCCGGTTCTCGGCTTGTAAATTACGAGTTTTTTTATAATAAATATTTTTTAAAGTTGATCATCTATAGTTGTTTGTGTCTTGGGGATTATGAGTTGTTGTTCATGATTGAATTTTTTATTACAGGATTGGGCATAAGAAAAATAAAAAAATATTTTTAAAAAATAACTTTTAGCAATGGATTAATTTCGTCACTAAATGTGTACTTAATTCTAAAATTTTAGCGACTGAATATTCCGTCGTTAAAAATCTAATTTACCGATAGAATATGTCGTCGCTAAAAATTATATTTCGTTGCTAAAATTTCACAAAAAATAAAATAAAATACGTAAAACAGAATTAGCGACTGAAACTCCGTCGCTAATTATAAATAAATCCGTCGCAAAAAGTTTAATATTAGACGACGGATTTTAAAATTTCGTCGCAAAACTTTTAGCTACGGACTTTTATACGAGGGACTTTTAGCGACGGTGTATCCGTCGCTAAAAGTTTTAGTGACGGATTTCAGGCTTTTAGCGACGGATTTACCCGTCGCTAAAAGCCTTATTTCTTGTAGTGCAAGAGCAAGTAGCAGGAAACGGTGCTCGGGCATGGTTGGACGTCGAGGTGCTATGGGCGACGGAGATTGGCACCAGTTGCAAGCTCATAGATGTTGCCAAATATCGGTCAAACTGGTATGGTGCTGGTGGTCGCTTTGTAGCTTTGCTACTATTTTTCCTAGCTTTATTACACCATCCAGGCATAAGAAGAAAAGTAAGTGCAGCTGAAAAAGTAAGACTCAGGGGCTGTTTCATAAATTAAAATTTAAATGCTGAAAAAATTAAGCACTGAGTTCGTAAAACTGAGAACTTTAAGCGATTGATTTTTTACTGAAAAATAACTTAACCTGTTTGGTAAACCAAAAGCAGATGTCTAAAATTATTTATTTACAAATTTATGCATTTTACCAAAATTATGCATTTGCTTATATACTTTATAACTTTTTTTTTGGGGGGGGGGGGGGGGCTAAAATCGTGTTCACAGTGGTGGTAGTGATGATCTAGTAATAATGGTGGTGGTGGCGACGAAAAGGTGTCAATGGTGGCGATAATGGTGCGTGAAGACATGATGTTGGTAATTGTGATGATAGTGATAGGCGGCAAATAGCGGTCATGGCAGTGGTTGTAGTGTGGTGGATCTTCAGATAATTTTGGCTAAAATAGACGTGATGACAACAGCGACGATATTGTGGAAGTGGCAATGTCCTTGTAGTGGTGGTGGTGATAGTGGCTTAGTCGGTAATATGGTAGTGGTAGTAAAAGGAAATAATGGTTGTAGTAGTGGTTGTATTATGGTGGAGGCGGTGTTCCCAGCAAATTAATTGAGGTGGCATCATGGTGGTAATTATTACTTTTATATAAAAATATATTTAATAACTTTAGCCATCTCATTTAGAATCAAGTGATCAACATTAAGTAAGTCCACCCTGACTTAAAATCTTAGTCTATTTTTTGTAAGAATTAAGTTTTAAAGTGATACAAAGTTTAGCATTATCAAACGTACTTAAATTGAAAATCATTTAAAACTATAAGTTTTAAGTGCTTAATTGCGTTATCAAACACACGCTCAACAAAATATGCCCATTCTTAGTTTTATATGAGCCTTGTAGCTTGTAAGTGTAAACGAATCAATTATATGGTGTTAAGCAAGGTATGAGTTTTGTCTCTTTTTTTTTTTGAACAAACTTTGACTCATACCCGGGTTGTAAGAATCTTCCTCCAACTCCATGTATAGTGACAATTAATAGTCGCTAAATATTTTTAGTGGTTTTTCTTTTAACACTTTCAGCGATAATTATTAGCAGTAATTTTTTAGCATCACTACATAAAAGTCATTAGAAATATTTAGAGATGATTGATTGTCATTATATAGGGGGTAGGAAGAAGATTCTTCCAACCGCGCTAGCAGCCATATTTTTTTTAAGTAATAATGTGGCAGTTATGGTTGGGTTTCACGAGAATAAATAATTATTTGAATGACGTACGGCTGTTCTACAGCATAACCTCCATTGGTTTTCATCATAGCTTACTAGAAAAAGCATCATATCTTGTCTTGCATATTATATACATTCTTCCTATCCATTTGAAAGAGCAAAATTAAAGTAAAGAAAAAAAAAGCAAGAAAAAGGTAAAATTTAAAAACAACCTCCTAAGGAAAGAGTAAAACTAAAAAAAGAAAAACAGAATGAAAAGGGTGAGAATATCTACACTACCTGCTTTTTCTTTTTATACACTCACTATGTCTATTCATCTCTCAAAGCATGTTTGCAACAATATTATTATAGCATTAACGACAATATTATTATAGCATTAAAGACAAATAATATTTGAGAGAGATGTATCTCATCCTTTTGAAAAGGCATTCCATATATTACAAGCATATGCAACTGGCATAATGACGAACATCTTTTGAGCTTTTACCACTAAAAAAACAATCAATCCCTACTCTAGAAAATCATATTACATAGAAGGGTAAGAACCAGCATTTTAGATACCAAAGCCCACCAAAACCCTACGGAAGAACATCTTGAAATGCCCAAAGAGACAATAGCACGGGACTTCTGACTGAATTCTCCATCTTTCATCTTGATATTAGATTCTATACTAGAATTATTGATTTCTTGCTGATATTGTCTTACCCCACAGGTACATGCCTCGATGCGATTAAGTTAGCCAAGTAGCAAAGATCCGAGTTGTTTGATGCCCGAAAAAGACATCCCATTTTGTCATAAAATCTTGCCGAGAATTCAAGTTTCCCCGAGAAGTAATTTCCATCAAGGCAAAGAATGGAAATACTAGGCATGGCTTTCAAACCTCAGAGGAATATGTCCTGAGAGGCAATTGTTGTCGAGCCCAAGAAATCTCACTATCTTCAACTCTGTCATAGAATTTGGAATGCTTCCTGTCAATCCCATGCTAGAAAGATCTAAGTACACCAAGTTTTGCATGTTTTCCCACTGAATAGTCATGAGGTTTCCACCATTTGGGTTGTTGGCTAGGATTATTTCCTCCAAGGAAAGCATTTCTTGAATTGATAGAGTCAACCCACCTAAAAAT
This sequence comes from Escallonia herrerae, assembly GCA_033070095.1. Classification (NCBI taxonomy): domain Eukaryota; kingdom Viridiplantae; phylum Streptophyta; class Magnoliopsida; order Escalloniales; family Escalloniaceae; genus Escallonia; species Escallonia herrerae. The sequence goes on along the minus strand of JAVXUP010001220.1, from coordinate 171,644 downwards.
TTGTTGTTGCCAAGGTCTAGCAATGTCAAAATTTTCAGCAGTCCAACTTCTCTTGGTAATACTCCTTCTAAAAGGTTGTTACTCAAGTCAAGCTTTGGGAGTGAAGTCAAATTCCTAAAACTAGTAGAGAATGTCTCGAAGAGAAAGTTCCTGCTTGCGTAAAAAATTAAGAGCTTGTCAACCCTCCCAAACTAGACGGAATTAGACCCAAGAAGCGGTTGTCGGTGAGGAGGAGGCGCCTTAAGTTCACTAAGTTGCCTAAATTATTCAGTAACTCGCCAAGCATTCCATTTTGTTGTAGCACTAAAGATTGAAGATTTTTCATGTGGGCAAAAGTGTTTGGGATTGTCCCGATAAGACCAGGGTTGGATCAGAATTTTAGGGATTCTAAAGTATTTGCTAGCGTGTTCCAACTTGTTATGGGAATTGCAACAGGACTCTTTTGAGGCAAAAGGAAACAATTTGAGAAGGAGAGACTTCTCAAATGCCTGAGCTCAAATAGCTCAACTCATTAACCAGTAACCCCCCACAAAAGGAAGAAATTGCAAAAGAGAATAAGAAAAAATATTTAGGAAAATAAAAGAGTAGAATCATCTTAAAACCTGGATTGGTGACCATCCAATTCCACCAACTCCCCACAAAACCTTCAACAACAAAATAAAGGGCTTCTTGCTCTTTCCTCTCCATTGGAGATATCGAATCGTCGGCTTTGTCTTTGCTACTTGAAATATGCATACCAAAGATGACACAGCAAAGGAACACAGTCTCAATAGCAGAACGCTTCATTGCCATTTCAGACCATGCATGAAGTGCTCAAGAGAAAAAGGTTAGTTTAAGAATATATGGTTTTCCTAGAAAACTAACAAAGGAAATATGGGGAAAGAAAGTGATAAAAGAGAATGAGACATAAAGAGGTGAAGAGGATATTGAGATTATACTCAGCAATAAAGTAAAAAAGTGAATGGAAACATTAAGGACACGAGATCCAAGTAAGAACCAAGTACCAGAAAAACGCTTCTCGAGGCCAAAAAGGCAATAGTAGTAATGACAAGAAGAAGCTCAGAGCTAAAAAGTGGACGAGAGATATGAAGAGAATGCTTTTAAATGTTGGTGTTAAGACAGACTGTCCATTGCACAGTGCAGCTATGCATGTAGTCACAACTAGATATTGTTTCCAAAGTTTGGAACTTGGTAACTGGAACAAGTTTGTCAGTTTTGCTACTTTTGTCCGAAAGTAGATGTTAAGCATATTATCTTGTGTTTCGCTTTGAATTACTTTTAACAGTTGATATAGAACATGATGACATGACAATCAACCAATTTAAATTCGCAACTTCAAAGGTGACTATTGTTCCTTGTTTGAAACTTGACATGAATTATTTCTTATGATCCTGCTAGTGGCTGATGAATTCATAGCGTGCATACATTTTATAACCCCAATTGAGTCTATATCCCTTTTGTTCAGGTGTACATGTAAGGAGATCAAATAAGTGTGACACTGTCAGAGCCTATGGTTAACGGCCTAGGCCATGTGCTCGATGTCAGTGGCTCTTGGAAGAACAATCATTCTCGGCAAAATAGGATTCAAAGAGGTAGATCGATGGAGCAGACGCACATGCTAGGGGAAGTTGTTTAGGTAGAGTTGTCAAATAGGTCGGGCTGGCCTGACCCGGCCCCTTTCTGGCCAGGGCTGGCCCGGCCCCGTTTATGAACAGTGCTGGCCCGGCCTTTTAGGGCTTAGGGCCTGGGCCTGGGCCTGGGCCTGGGCCAGGCCTGCATTTCCCAGGAAAAAGCTCGGGTCAGGCCCTGCCCGAAAAGCCCGGGTTTGGCCTGGCCCGATCCATAGCCCGAAAAAAGCCCGGTTTTAGCCCGGGTCAGGCCCTATTCATTTAAAATTGGTTTGCAATTCTCCTTCTCTTTTTATTTTTTTACGCAAATTTTGTTCTTATGTGGGTTTTTTATTTTAATTTTACACATCAGTGTTCATCAAAAGCAATCCAATAAACATGAAAAATTCAGCTTAAACTGATCTCACAATATCAGCAATCATAATCACAAAGGTTCAATACTTGCTTATTCGTTATTTGCTCTCGTTTAGGTGTTGAAGATGAAATAGCTAGAACAAAATGTAAAAACACTTGGTTGATTCAACTGAAACTGGCTTCATTGAAGCAAGGAAACCAAGCCAAAGAGGTCTACTACCATCATCGTGTAACAGCTTACTTGTCTGCTTAATTTTCAGCCGAAAGTCTAAAAAAGAAGAAGATTACGAAGCATTAGACAAGGCCAAAAATCTAAAGAACTGGCCAAATATAGGACTATTTGTAATATCTAAAAGGTTGACAATTGTCAGCAAGATTTGGCAGTCAATACAACAGTTTGATCAAGTGGACTAACTGGAGCAAGTGGGTGATTTTAGGCAGCTTGTATCCATCGATTTTAATTAGTTGTTTTCTTCATGACTTTTTACAATGAACAGTGACTGGATTTGTTGAATGCTCTATGAAGGTTTGGACCAGGATGCTCTGAACATGCTTTGAAGTTTCAAACTTTGGCTACATGCATTTTCAATATGACTTCTTATTAGAACATTATTATTATGTTCGGTGATGTACAATGTATTTTGAACATTAGTTTGACTTTGATGGTGCAATCTACTAATCTTTCCCTTTTGGAATATGTTCTTTGGATATTAATTCAATTTATGTGCAATCTACTAATCTTTCCCTAGAGTACAATTTGCTTAAACAATAACAACAAATTACCATAGTTAAAACCCTTACCTTGAATAACAAGAAAATGCCAACAAAAAAAAATTGGGCCCGGGCCCTGCCCAAGCCTAGCCCTAAATGTTGGGCCTAGGGCCTGGGCTTGGACAGGGCCCAGATATCCCCAGAATTAGGCCCGGCCGATTTAGCAGCCCCCTTGGCCCGGCCCCTGCCCGATTTGCTGGAGGCCCGATGGGCTTGGGCTGGGCCGGCCCAAGCCCGGCCCATTTGACACCTCTATGTTCAGGTGCGCGTGTAATGGATATTAGTCTTGCTTCGAGTAGGTGTGACACTCAACTCCTGTTATTTGACTAACAATTTCATCTTCGTAAAGCCATATGAAATACTAAAACTTATATGTACATAAAAAAGACTCATGTAGGGAAACAAAAAACAATCATAAACCAATGCAAGTATATTTAGAATAATTCAACGGGACCATGCATTTTGGTATGGTATTGAGGTTAGCCTAAGAAATGTATTTATCCTTTTTCATGACCAATCTAACTTTATATATATATGCTTTTTCTGGAGCACAAAACTCCTATAAAACAATTCGTTCGTGTTACAACATGAAGTACATCAATTCAAAGTACTCATATAATTGGTAAAAGCCTATAATTGTTTTGGCAATAAAGTACAATCTCCATGCACTTTTTATGCAGTTACAAAAATCACATATTACAAGAAAATTTGAAGACCAAGGAAATGCTACATTTCTAAAATGCATTATTGGGTGTATTAAAGTCTAAATTAGGTCTAAATTAGATGTAGTCCAAGCAATGCAATAAAGTTTGTGAATAGGCACTACCTTTGGTCTTTTGGGGTAGAGGTGTCAAAAGGGCCGGGCCGGCCCTAAAATGGCCCGGGCTGGCCCGGCCCTAAAGGATGAACAGTGCAGCCCTGATCCATAGGGCCAGGGCCAGGCCTAAAAATTGGAGGAAAAAGCCCGGCCCGACCCTAAAAAGCCCGGGTTTTGGCCCAGCCTTGAACAGGCCCGGATTAGGCCCAGATTTGGCCTGGCCCAGGCCTGGCCCTAATTTTCAATTTTTTTGTTTTTTAACTTGATATTTCCATTGAGGAGTGGTTTTAAGAAAACAATATTAAAACAATAAGTCATAATAAATTGCTTTATCTTCTAGAATGAGTTATAATGACTGGAAGCATTTTTTAAAATTACATAAGGCTTACAAATATAATCCTCATTATCGTACGAAGCTAACTAAATTTAAATATTAAGGACTATTTAAATTTAAATCACTTGTTAGATCATTTTTTGTGCTAAGTCCTCATGAGATGTTTGTATTTCAATTGTAAAATCATTTTTTTCTTCTAAATATAATATATTTTTTTGTTTTTTCTGATATCTAAATTTTATGTCCATATTAGAAAGTGATTTTAAGGATACAAAAATCAAAATTAAGTTCTACTACGTCAGTATACTGATTAGGTTAAGTTTAAAAATGATTAGGTTAATATTAGTTTTTAGTTTACATTTGGCTGACGAATATAACCCTCGTTATTCCTGTAAAATTAATTCAAAAATAAAGCCTCTATCCCTATTTGAATCATTAGTTGGATCTTTTTTTTGTTCTAAATCGCATAAGTTACGGTCTGTTTGAAACCAATTCTTTTAGGATTTGGATTTGAAATTCAGAATTGAATTTGAAATTTAATTCACTTTTTTTTGTAATAAGCTTATTTACAAGCTTATTTCAAATTAATCCTATATATATATATATATATATATATATATATATATATATATATATATATATATATATATATATATATATATATATATAGCAACTGATCTTAAGCTCAGATAAAAGGAGGAAAAGCCTATGAACAAATTTATCTTAAATTTAATTTTTTTCATAACATAAAAAATTGAAAAAAAATTAAAAAAAAATTATTTAGGCCCGGGCCTGGCCCTAAAGTTAGGGCCTAGGGCTTGGGCTTGGACCAGGCTAGGATATCCTCACATTGGGCCCGGCCCTGTTTGCAAGGCCCGAAGCCCGGTTTGGCCCTGGCCCTCTTCTGGCCCGCTGGGCCCGGGCTGGGCCGGCCCATTGACACCTCTATTTTGGGGTCACGATACATTATTGTTTAGTAGGGTGTTAGCTAGTACTTAGCTAGCTGGACTAAGGGTTCTTTGGAATGACTCATCACCGGCACACTGTTCACATGAAGGGTAGAACTCTGGTACTATAGGGTGTGAGTTCTATAATACTGCGTATCTTGATTCTTAAATGTGCCCCAAAAACTTGTCCATTTTTGTTGATTAATGTATGTGTATTTACTTTTGTGATATGAATTGGACGATCACATATGACTAGTTGGATGAAAATAAGGGATGGTTTAGCGGTGCTCGGGATCCCAATCTAGGTTTTTCACCTAGATTCAAATCCTGCCCGTCGCACTTGTTGGTAGTAAGTTTACGTCCTCGCCCTGCATGTGCTCCACATATGGGTAATTGTGAGCTTTGACCCCAACATAGGTGCGGGAATCGGGGGCTCAAATGTATGTGGCGGCCTTGTAGGTCCTATGAAGCGCAATACTCCGTGCCTTTTTAGAGCCTAACGGTCCATATTTTTTTTGTAACCAAAAAAATATGTGACTAGTTGGAAACAATACATTTTATCCCAGTACGTGTAGCCATTTAAGTAACTTTGTTTAAATGGAACTCTTTTAATATCTTCCCGTTTATAGCAAAGAAGTTGAATCTTAGTTCCATTTTGTGCTCGTGCCTGTTTGCGTAAAATATGTTGGATGCAGAATTTGTGGTGAATGTGTGAGTACTTAGAATTTAGAAAGTTTAAGATCGAAAAGGAATTAAGAACTTCTTGTTGTTGGGCAACTCACATCTAGTATTTGTTTGTGGTACCAGTTCAAATAAATTCAAGGAAAATCAATCCCCAAGATATAATGCTCAATCTCTATGAGAAGTAAAGATAGCACTTTGACAATTCATTGCCGCTTGAGAACTCGCTCAGAAATTAGATACAAATACTTACAAAAAATTTCAGAAATATTCTTATAAGCGAGAATAAGAAAAAGAAATTCATAAATGGCAATTAGTCACAAATAAGCTTTAGAACTTCATTGATTTTGTTGAACCTGGTGTCCAATGTCCAACCCAAAGGATGCTCAAGACTAGGAGAAGTTTATCGGATATAAGAACCAATCCCAAACCTCATATATTGTCAATGTGGGACTTGACACCCGCCCTCACGCGAAGAGTGAGAATAAGAGGTGGTCCAGTTGGATTGAATGGGGCAGCAGGAGCCTAGCTCTGATACCAAGTTGAACCTGGTGTCCAACCCAAAAGTATGCTTAAGAGTAGGAGAAGCCCACCAGATATAAAAACCAATCCCAAACCCATGTATTATCGATATGGGACTTGACAAACATAGCCTATAAATTGATGCTTAAGCACTCTTGACGAGGAGTCACAACTCTTCAAGATATGGTTGTTAAAAGTCTTGAGAGACCTGAAGAAAGTTTAGAAGTAATAATGTAAATTGGTTAATCAGTGCTACTGGTCCAAGGATTGGGACTGATCTTATGGATCGAGTCTCGGGGTTCACAGGACCCGTGCCACCAATAAAATATACCCCAACTAATCCTTATTTCTTTTTCTTTCTTTCTTTCTTTTTTTTTAATGTTAAGCGTGCACGCGCATGTGTATATATATTGTGTTTGGCTGACATCTCTATTTATATAGGAGGCGTTTAGCAGCCTCTCATCTGATATTAAGACAAAAATGCCCCAAAAATCAAAGTTAACAACTACTTAAGAAGGGGCAAAAACAATCATTGTCCATTTTCATTTTTCAATATCCCTTTTCTTTCCATCTTCTTCAATCTATCGATAGCCAGTAGCCCCTTCTTGGGCAACCACCAACCCCTTTCATCTCCCACATTGACCTCCAGCATTGCCACTATAATACTGTAAGTATGGTAGCCATTACTGTCCATCAGAGATCACCAACCCCCTTCAGCTTTCACCTTGATTGCCACCCTAGTCACCACTACTACAATTATGACTGCCACCCTCTAACATCGATGTGGTTAGCCATCGGCAAAATAGATTCTTCATAAGTGGCAACAAATAGGGGAAGATATGTACTTATATTCATCATTGCTAATTGTTGCCTAGGAAAAGGGGTTCGTTGCTATGTGGAGGTGCCACAAAGGATGCAGTCTGAGTCAGCTTCCAAGTAGACAAAGTGAGAGACAACAAGGATGGCGTAAGGGCTGAGAGCAAGGCTCCCCAGACAGGTCGCGGGGGCTGGAAGAGCTGCGCAGGCAGGGCAACAACGAACAGGACCGACGGTCAACAGTCCGAGTCAAGGGTGCAGCGTCGAAGGTCCGGTGACAGAAGTCCAAATATGTTTCTCTCACTAGAATTCTAAAGAGAATATCTTTTTAGAGAGAGAAAGTAAAAAGTCCAAATGAGAAAAAGATCCTTGAATAAGCTCCAAAGTCCACTATTTATAGGCAAAAAATATGAATGTGTCATAAGTTGACATGTGTCATCCCTTGGGAGTGACACGTCACCAGGGGGACCAAAGTACTAATTCTCCTTTGGACTGTCGGTCCCCAAGTTCGTGCTGCCCTGCCCTTACAGCATCTCTCTGCCCGTATGAGGAGACTGATCGTGCCGCAGTCGCATGATCAACGTAGCCCGTTGCCCCAGCTACCAGTCCAAGCCCTTACTGAATCCCACAAGATGCGTCAAGAGATGCGCAGATAACCTGATAGCGGTGAGGGTTGCCCCTGTAGCCAACTACCAGGCGGACTAGGCGTGATACCCTCCGAGGACCTACTCCCATCCCGGAGTGACCCAGGGTCATTGCCCTGGTGGTGTCGATGATCAACAGCAACATGAGTGGGCATGGTTGCCGCTTGGTGCTTAGAGTCCATTGCAGGGAAGTCTCGCATCAGAGCTCCCTGCGAGTGTAATGTTAATGGCTTTAAGATTGTGACGATGATGGCTTCAGGGTTGTGAGTCCATTCCCGCTGCGAGGGCCAGAGCCCCAGGTGATTGTGCCTGCGATGGCCTTAAGCCCATCTCGCAGTTTGATTGAGCTGGAGATGGCTTTAAGGTTGTGAGCCTATCCCACAGTTTAATTGAGCCGGAGATGGTGCTGAGCCCATCCCATAGTTTGATTGAGCAGGCGAAGGCTTTAAGGTTGTGAGCCCATCCCGCAATTTGATTGAGCCGACAATGGCGCTAAGCCCATCCCGTAGTTTGATTGAGCCGGCAATGGCGCTAAGGTTGTGAGCCCATCTGGCAATTTGATTGAGCCTGCAATGGTGCTAAGCCCATCCCGTAGTTTAATTGAGCCGGTGATGGCTTTAAGGTTGTGAGCCCATCCCGTAGTTTGATTGAGTCAGCGATGACTTTAAGGTTGTGAGCTCATCCCGCAGTTTGATTGAGCTGGCGATGCTTTAAGGTTGTGAGCCCATCCCGCAGTTTGATTGAGCCGGCAATAGCTTTAAGGTTGTGAGCCCATCCTGTAGTGACGGCCGGAGCCCCTGGTCATGCTGCACACTCCGGAGAGTGGGTCGAAGCATGTTCCACGACCAAGGCAAAATGTGCATGGTGTGGTGCAAGGATGGACCAATGCAAGGAGCATGGTAGTGTGATCGAGAGCCAAGGGGCACGAATGTGTTAGTGGCGCGGTGCATGGGCGCGACGGAATGAGTAAGGTGTCGAGGGCACGTGTTATGAAAGTGACGCACGGGTGCGGCAACGAACGTCGTGGAGATAATACCTAGTGCCATGGGCACCTGTCATGGATGTGGAGCATGGGCGTGACGACGAACATCGCAGATCAATACTTAGTGCCGGGGGCACTTATCATGACAATGGCGCACAGGCGCGGCGACAAACGTCGCGGAGAAATTGGTGTTGAACGAGCATTGTAGAGAGCACGATGAGTGATGTCGGGGTTTAAGAGTGACCCTTGCAAGACAAAATGGTGGCCGACTCCTCCTCAAGGAGGGGTGGCCTACCCTCTCAAGAAAGGGGTGGCCGACACCTTTGAAGAAGGGGTGGCTGACACCCTTGAAGAAGGGGTGGCCAACCCCCTTGAAGAAGGGGGTGGCCGACCCCCTTGAAGAAGGGGTGGCCGACCCCCTCAAGAAGGGGGTGGCCGACCCCCTAAAGAAGGGGTGGCTGACCCCCTACAAGAAGGGGTGGTTGACCCCCTTAAGAAAGGGGTGGCCGACCCCTTTCGGGGTCGAGCCCTTTTTCCAACGGTTTGACTGTGTTGCTGTCGCTGCATTGGTGATGCCTGTGAATGCTCGAAAAGGAGATGTGCCTTAACCGGGTGTGGTGTTAAATAATTTACCGTTGACTGGGTGATGTGTCACTCAAAATGGGTCCCCTAGCGGGCCCTGCTGTTCTGACCAGAATAGGGTATGAACATAAGCCCCCTGCGTGGAGGGGTAACCCGAGCGGGTGCCGCACGCATAAACGATGTGACTGGCGATCGGATAGTGGGGGGTGAAATGGAATCTTACGTTATAACATTGTGTTGTGCGAAACGACGTATTTGCTCGAAAAACAGAGTGGTTGGGTTTTGGGGGGAAAATTGAGTTGGATTTGAAAATGGGCGGTTGAGATTGAAAGTTGGCCCTCCCCTATAATTAGTGAAAGGGGAGGGGATTGGCAAAAAAAACATTTGCATCCTATCAGTCCAGAGAGAGGGGAGAAGAGAGAAAAGAGAGAAAAAAAATTAAATGGTGAGAGAGGGTAAACAAATGGCCGAGGGGTCGGCCGGCTGCACGGGGGTCTGTGGGGTCATTGGGTGGAACGAGGGGCACGCCGGTCGAGCCGATGCCTGTTCCAAAAAAAATTTAAGCAAAAGATGTGGGCAAAGTCGCAGGGTATAGCGGCTAGCGCATCATGACCATCACGGGTTATGACCACAGAAACAGTGGCTAAGCTGCCGATAGATGAGGCCAGGGTTGCATCGGGTGGGGAGACGACAGTGCCTTTGACATTTGATGATGGCTGAGCGAGATCGTACGATTCAGATCCAGACAAGATGAACACACTGCTGGGAGTGAAAGGGGTAGTGCCGCCCGTACCTGACCATGAGTTATGGAGGGAGTTTGCCATCCGGGTGGCCGATGGAGCTTTTACAGTGCTATGGAGTGGTCCGTTGATGGGAAAGGAGCCACGGGCGCTGTCACCATATGTGCGTGCTCCGAGCTGGGAGGATGCGCATGTGATGTCGCCGAGATATGTGCTGGGGTTGTTGGTGGAGAGGGAGGATATACCGTGGGCACCTATAGTGTTCAAGGGGCATGGGGCAACGCCAACTGGGTGGGACTTCTGGTGTCAGCACATGGTGGAGACGCCACGGTAAGAGGCTCTATTGCAGAGGTTGGGGTTGCTGCCGGCAGTGGACATTACGGGGAGGGGTCTGGAGTTGTATAGGGATATGCCCGGGATGACCCTGCTGCTGTCGAGGTGGAGCACTTAGACACATACCTTTGTGACTGAGTTTGGAAAGATCGGGCTGACGCTGCTGGATGTGATAATGCTAACGGGTCTGCCGATGCAGGGAGAGTTGGACGCGTGTGACGCGGCTCAGTGGTGAGGAGCGCTTGTTGCAAACGCAGTTGCTGGATATCTTAGCGAAGACGAGGTAACACTGGAAGGGAACATACGGTGGGTGGCTCCGACTGTTCTATGGTACAGCGCAGGCGAGGTCAGGGCAGAGATTGGGCGCTGCTGCTCACTTTGTAATGGGGTCGTATCACAAGGACGGGCGGTATGAGGTGGTGGCCTTCCTGACGATGTTCTTGTCGACGTGAGAATCATACTTTCGATGGATCGTATTTATGCGTATGTGACTTTATTTAACATCGCGTATAATGCGTTGTTGTTTGCTTGCAGGTTTGTGTTTTGAGGGGATGCCGGAGGATGGCATTTCTCCGAGGGTGATTCCCCTGGCGATTCGGATGGCGCAGGGGAAGCACGTCAGGCTGGCCCCTATGTATCTGGGCACCTTGTATTCATGCCTGGATCAGCTGGTGAATGACGTGAAGCGGCCGCATGGGCGGTACTAGGTGGCGATGTAGGTGGACTGGATGTTTCTGCAGAGGTACCTGTACGAGTGCTTTCTGGATTATCATCTGGTAGGATTCCCGCACCAGCATCCAGTACCAACGATGAGGACTGTGATGCATGGGGGCAGGTCACAGGAGGTGGCGGTGTGGTGTAGCGGATCGCTGGCATTTGCATGGTCGGGCATCAAGAGGCCTGATTGTCCGCTGTCACGGCTGATAGATTCTCATGAGGCGTGCTTGGCGCCGCCGTACAGAGATATGCATGCGTCATATGGAGTACCCCCTAGTTGCATGGACAGAAGATGACGAGGGACTTGACCAGGAGGGGGCGACATTGATGGCAATGCACTCGATGACTGTCGGTGCACAGGCAGCGGGAGGAGTGCGGGAGACGCCTCTGGTAGTAGGGAGCGGTGTAGTGGTTGGTGAAGCGAGTAGGGGATCATCGAGTGGGCAGGCCGACATCGTATAGTGGGAGAATCTCCAGTTGCCTGCTGAGACAATGCGCCGCTTAGAGCTGGTGAAGGCAGCGTACCTGCAGACGTTTGAAGGAGTGACTGTAGAGAATCCAATGCTGTAGATGTGGGTGTATGCAGGGTTCGTAGAGTGGTTACTACCCTTTGCGAGTATTCCTGTGACGGGCTGGTCGACAGCGTTCATTGAGCGTTCGCTGAGAGAGTTTGCGCCGTTCACCTCTCTAGGCTTGTAGTTGAATTGGATGGCTGATTTCTTGAGGTCGAGGAGCGAGGGCAGTGCCATGGGGAAGAGGATGGCCTTGGTGCAGATTGAGGAGGTGCTACTCTAGAGGCGATGCATAGGGCTGGAGGTGGAGCGGTCAGAGATTAACGGAGAGTTGGGCATCATCGACAGGGAGGTGGCGGAGATAGAGAGGCAGCTGACCGAGCTACAGAGATGGCTGAGTGACCTGTAGAGGCGGTGTGCTGATGTAGAGGTTCGAGAGGCTGAGCGTCTGAGGCGGCAGGCCGAACTCGAGGCGGGATGGTCGGCGCTGCAGGATCAGCGTCACACGTTGGAGGCGTTTAGCTCTCATCCGGTAGCAGTGCTGTTATCTAGCTTTCTATAGGGCTTACGATGGATTGATGTATAAACAGCACCCGATAATGGCCGAAAAACTTTATATGTGCATATATTTTTCTGGTTGGCGTTATGAGCATGGTTGTGTGTTGCTTATTGGCGTTTGTTGTGGGTGCATAGCGCTCTTGTTATTTTGTTACTATTGTCAAATGTCTTATGTCTGATGGTTGTCAATTGGTGTTCCCCCATTCCTGTTGAGAGCAAACAACTCAGTGACTAGGAGTAAGTAAAAAAAAGGCAGGCTAAGCATAAACATATGTAGCGAATAGACTGTATATGGATAGTGCTCGGATTAAGACGCTGTTTCATAAGAAGAAACTTGTAATGAGCAACAAGAGTTACAAGTCAGGATATGCGTGTATATACAACAAAATGATGTGTAAGTGTTCTAAACTGCGTGTGGGAGTTTGTGAGGAACAAGCTACAATTGGTCACGCGTAGCATTTCTTTAGGTAGCGACCGTTGACAGGGGCCGTGAGTCGTCCGTCATCTGGGTTGAGCAGGAGGTAGGAGCCGTTGCTTCTGGCTGTATGCACTTTAAGTGGCCCCTCCCAGTTGGGTGTGAATTTAGGGGCTGATAGGTTGGCATGTACGTGCTTGGCGGCCCGGAGGACAAGGTCGCCCTCTACGAAGGAGTGGGGTTTGACAATCTTCCCGTAGGCTTTGACAAGTTGTTCGTGGTGTTTCTTCATTCGGCGCATGGCATTGGCTCTCTTTTCATCGAGGCCTTCAAGGGCCATCATTCTGGTATCCTCCTCCCCAAGGCCGCTACTGAGGGCTAGTCGGGCCGAGGTGACCGCGATGTCGGCGGGTACCACATACTCGTCCCCGTAGACAAGGGAGAAGGGTGTGGCCCTCGTGGCTGTGTGTCTAGAAGTTCTGTAAGCCCAAAGGACATGGCTCAGCTTTTCAGACCAAGAGCCTCTTGCGTCATGAACCATGCCTGACAAAACACGCAACAGGGTTTTGTTGGAGGCTTCAGCTTGACCGTTGCCTTGCGGATAGTAAGGGGTTGATGTGGTGTGATTGATGTCATGCGCTTCCATGAGAGTCCGAACGTCCTGGTTGATGAATGGCGTGCCATTGTTGGAGATGATGCATCGGGGGATGCCAAAACGACAGATGATGTGGTCGCGCAAGAAATTGGCAATGGTGCCTCCCGTGGCTTTTCGCAGAGGTATGGCCTCGACCCACTTTGTGAAACGCTCCGTTGCGACCATGATCCATATGAGGCCTTTCGATGGTGGATGTATGGGGCCGATAAGGTCAAGAGCCCAAGAGTGAAATGGCCAAGGGGCCACGATCATACGAAGATCGGACGTTGGGGTGTACATTCTGTCAGCATGTCTCTGCAGGGTTGGCAATGTCAGACATGAGAGATGGAGTCAGATTCCATGGTCGGCCAATAGTACCCTAACCTTAGCAATTCTGCGTACAACTTATGCGATCCCTGATGCTCCCCACAGGCACCATTGTGCACTTCATTAATTACTTCCACGGCCGAGGCACCCTGTAAGCATCGTAGGGTGCACCCCAAAAATCCTATACGAAATAATTCGCCTTCCATCACAAAATATCTGACCGATTGGCGCTTGACAGATCGTGTCGAGCAGCGGTCCGGTGGTAGGAGCCCATGAGTTAGGTATTATGGGAAAGGCTGACGCCAGTCACCCTTGACATTAATGACAAGCGCTTCCGCGTTATCTGGCGCATACAGGCATTCTGAACAATCCCGCTGTGCATCCGAAGAGTCCTTGGCCATGGACAGCCAAAGGAGGCCCATGCGCTAAAGGCGACGGTACAGAGGGGGGCCATCGAGGCCACAACATTTTTGATGGCTGAGCTGTAGTTCATGCTTTGCTTTCGCCGGGGACAAGCATCTGGCCAGAGTGCCTCCGGGGCATCGTTTGTACAGGACGACTCCCAACATCAAGAAGTCCGTGAGGGGGAGACGGATGTAAGAAATGGTGCCTTAAGTTGGTCGACGATTAGCTGCCTCCAATCACCGGCAGTAGTGTCTTTTGCGACTAAATTCAATGCCGTGCATGGTGCGGTCCTTCTGATGATGGTTAGCATTTTCTGTTCACCGTCAAACTAAATCTTTGATGCGATCGTGGCCAAGCTGTCCGCATGTCGGTTGTGGCACCTGTTGTGATGTTCATATTGGACATGGCCAAGTCTTCCCTCCAAGTGTTGTACCAGGGCGCGATAAGGTGCCAAAGCTGGCTCTTTGACCGCGAACTCTCCGTCAGCCTGTTTCATGATCAAGCTTGAGTCCCCCTTTATGCATAATGATTTAGCCCCCATACTGGTAGCTAGCATGAGGCCGATGACAAGGGCCTCATATTCAACTTCATTGTTGGATATCAGGAATGCAAGCTTGAAGGATAGGGATGTGGTAACACCCTGTGGATTGCGAAAGACTATACCGGCGCCCCCTTGCCGAAGGGGAGCACCATCAGGACCTTTGCTAGTGGTTGAGCCGTCAAACTCAAATGTCCATAATTCATCTATGTCGGAGATCAGGGCCATCTCTTCCCCAGGTAATTGATCTGAGGTCGGTTCATACTGTTGGTACGGAAAAAAGGCCAGGAGGTCTACAAGTGCTTGGCTCCGTAAAGCTGTAGGATTATTAATGGACAGGCCGAAGTCGGCCAACAGCAATAACCAACGGGTAAGTCATCCAGACAAGGCAGGGCATGTGAGCATGTATCGTAGTGGATCAGCCTTGGTGACGAGCATGATTTGGTGCGACAAGAAGTAGTGGCTGAACTTCTGCATGGCGTAGACCAAGGCGAAGCAATGCTTCTCAAGTTTAGAATAGTTGGCTTTAGTTCCCCTGATTGACCGGCTGAGGTAATAAACTGGACGCTCCACCCCATCCACTTCTTGGGCTAACAAGGCCCCCACGGACCTAGGGGTGGAGGCTAAGTAAAGCAAGAGTGGAATACCCTGCTGGGGCATGACCATGGTCTGTGGTGACATGAGGACCGCTTTGATCTGTTCGAATGCTTATTGTTGGGGCACCTCCCAACTCCACGGTGCGCTTTCGTGTGTCAAGTGCTGGAAGGGCGGGATAAGTTCGGCCAAGGCAGGGATGAATCGGTGAAGATAAGAGATTGCCGAGGAAGCTCTTCAACTGTCTGGCACTCTTGGACGAGAGCATTTCTTGGATAGAAGCAGCTTTAGAAGGGTCAACGTCGATCCCCTATTGACTGACCAAAAAGCCAAGGAATTTGCAGGAGGAGACTCCAAAGGCACATTTCAACGGATTCATCTGCATGTTGTATTGTCGACAACGATCGAAAACTGCTCGAAGGTCCGTGAGATGATCACTTTCCTTTTTGGACTTGATGATAAGATCGTCAACGTAGTCCTCTACGGTATGGTGTATCATGTCATGGAAGATGGCGGTCATGGCCCGCTGATAGGTAGCACCCGCATTTTTTAGGCCGAAGGGCATGACCTTCCAACAAAAGTTACTCATTGGAGTCCGAAAGGCTGTCTTGGCACAGTCGTCCGGATTCATTCAAATTTGGTTGTTGCCGGCGAAGCCATCCATGAAGGACAGGGTCTCGTGTCCGGTGGCAGCCTCCGTAAGCATGTCGATATTGGGCAGTGGAAACTCATCTTTGGGGCACGCTTTGTTCATGTCGCGGAAGTCAATACAAACGTGGACTTAGCCGCTCTACTTCTGGATAGGGACAACATTAGCCAGCCATATGGGATGAGTAATTGGCTCGATAAAGCCAGCTTGTAGAAGTCGTTCTATCTCTTGCATGATCTTTAATTCGAACTCGGGGCGGAAAGACCATGGATGTTGTCGGACAGGGCTGAATCCGGTATCAATGTTGAGATGGTGCGTCACCGAGGTGGGATCCAACACAGGCATCTTGTTGTAACTCCATGCCAATACATCGCGATATTCGCGGAGGAGGTAACCAATTCCTCTCTTCGGCCCGGGGCGAGTTTTGTGCTAATAAATGAATTAATTAAGTCCAAATTTTGCATGGCTGTTGTTGAATCAGCTGTGAAAGACGCTCATGTCAGTCAAGGTTCCTCGCCTGGGTCAGCTAGTTTAATTTCTTCGAGATCTTCAGCCTACGGTCGAGGGCCGTCTTCATAATAGGGTGGGGCAGCGCCCAGGGTAATGTCGGGGTCTGGCAGACAACGCTCGACCGTACAGAACCATTCCATTTTTGTGGTCGGGTCGGGATCAAGGGGGTCAGATGACGAACCACCTGGGACCCCCGTACACTGTCATAACTGGTAGATCACTTTTTCGTCTTTGACGATGCATTGGAAGGTAGGTTCAGACAAGCTGGACTCTGAGGTAAGTTGTGTTGTTTCCTTTGTTTTGTATTATCTATGTCGTTTACATAAAAGTAGAGATGTATATGGACTGATGGCTGCTTTGACAAGAGCTTGAGGAGGAAGCTATCGAGGAGGGCAGTGAGGCAGACGCCGATGCCAAGGCAGAGGATGATATGGCAGCCGAGGTGGGCGAGCCAGTTGGGGGTGATGAGACAGAGGTGGTCGAGAAATTGGGGCCAGGGTGACGGCAGAGGATGTGATAGAGTCGGTCTAGTCTATTGCCTATCGCCTAGGAGACGGTAGAGGCCCTATATGGTGGACCGGTGAGTGATGCATTAATGGTTGATGCCAGCGGGTATTGATGGAAGGGTACAAAGACAAAAGTCGTGGTATGTGACCGTGGGGACTCAGTGGAGCCCGAGCCGGTGGTTACAGCCCCGGTTCACGAGTAGAAGACACCAATTTAGCCTGTGGTGGAGCGACTGTAGGACACATCGTCAGGGTCGGCGATCAAGGCCGGTGCTACTCTTTTGGCTATGCACTTAGTGACGGTCGATGTACATAAAAATAGTTTGTATGTGAAGTGCTTTCAGGTAAGGATACTATTGCGTTAGTATGAAGAAGGAGATGCTGCTCAGAGAGAGGGATAAACCTTGGTTTTAAACTTTAAACTCGAAAGGGTAGCTAAAAGATATCCTACTCCAACAGTTTCTTTCCAAAATTTTAAGATATACATAGAAATTGATTTGGACAAAGTCCAAAAGAGTAACTCATATTATTTTTCTAAGACCTACAACCTGGAATTTGTTTTAGATTTTTCTGAGTTCGGCAATCATGGTAAATGATTTTATTCAAACAAGAGATTTTGGTGCATTTTAAAATAGTAAATTTTGTTATTAAATTCTGAAGCTTTTAGAATAATCTTATATAGCTAAGATAAGGTAATTTCTAAAGTTTTTAAAGCATTTGCTATTGTTGGTCGAGTAGCGCTCGATCGGACATCACGTAGCACTCGATCGGACATCACGTAGCGCTTTACTATTACAATAGTTTACTAAACTATTTTAAAAGTCCATTTCTGAACTGATTTAGGCAAAGTAGAAAACTAAAACAATCTTTATTTTTGTGAAATGTTGGACGTGGAATTTTTCGGGATTTTTCTATGCATGGGAAGGGTCTCAAATAGTTTTATTTTAAAAATAGGTTTTTTAATTATTTAATATAGTAAATAAAATTATTTTTAACCTAGAATTTTACAGTGATCTAAAATTACTGCAACGCTTGAGTGTCCGAAATTTTGTGGCATTCTGGTGCCGTTTGATATATTTTTTAAACATGAACATTAGCGCTCAATTTAATGAGCAATTTAGGGTTCCGAGCGAAAAATCCCCAGAACGACCATTCTTGTCCGAAAAACCTACCAGTTGTTTAAAAAGATTCTTTTGGGTTATATCTAGGTGTGTAATGCTACATTAAGCGTCAGGAGTAAATAGGTAATTTTATAGAAGTCTAAAGGCAGTTTGGTAATTTTAGTCAATTGAGAGAAACTTAATACTTAGGCATGCTCGAGCGGCAATGAATGACACCGTGTGATTTATTATTTAGGTTTCGATAGATAAGAGATATGACCGGCTTTTGAACGAGCTCAAGAACCAGTTACTGAGTAAGGTAAGTACCCTGACATATACCTCCTTTTACCCTATTTGAAAATTTTATATATTGTATATATGTTCTCAGTCAAATGAAAGCTTTGAAGTACTTATACAGCCCTGTGTTCATGATAAATCGTTTAGCAAAAATTGAAATAAAATGCCATGGAATTGTTGTGTGAGTAAATGAATCATGTTCAGTACATGTGAAATAAGTTGATGATTTGACTGAGTTACTGTGCCCCATATCCATGGGAGAAAGTGGATTTTCGGTCCTGGTCAACGGGACCATACGTTGACGCATAGTACTGTTACACCGTGGTTCGCCCTTGCGTCCACATTTTGTTATCCTGGGTGGAGGAAGGATTTTGAGTCCTAGTCAGTGGGACCATACGCTGACCGCAGTATACCAGGTTATGAATAAATGTGACAGTTCTTGATGAATCTTTTTGGTTGATTATATTCTATTTCGAGATTCTTTTACTGTAAATGCATATATGTATGTAGATATGTTGAGTAAAATTCTATTTTGGTGACTTTGAATTCCTGATTTTGAAAAAGAAAACCATGGTGTGTTTGAAATCCTCAAATCTATTTTAGGGATATGGCATGTGTATTTACTGAGCCCCAACTCACACCTTTTTATAAACGTTTTCAGGTGATCACCTAGATGAACCCAAGTACTACGAGAGTAATGAGAATGAAGTCGCAGGAAATGCTCATTAGGAAATTGATTTAAGTTCCTTGAGAAATCGTAGTACTACTGGATTTTTTTTTTTAATTAATGGAGCTTAAATCTCCATGAGGTTTTTTTTAAATAATCTATGTCAGTTATTTATGGAGGGTTTTGGTAGAGGAAATGTTGGAAAGATCTGTAAGTAACTCTTTAAAAGTCATATTAAGGTGTTAGTTAATGCATGAGTCTAGATTAGTGTACAGGTTTAAATAAAGCCTGGTATAACCCAAAATACTAGTCTGAATGGGTTTGCGCATGGAACTAGCTCACGAGTCTATCCGTGGATTCAGGTCGTGACAGTTCTTCACAACCTACTCCTGATAGATTACAAATGACATAACATAACCAACATTTACCTAACAAGAATCTCAGTTGAAGCTGAGCCATACGCTAAATTCACCTTACAAGGTTGGGTTATAGCCGATATTGTCGAGTAAACTTAGTTAACAGTTAGTTGGCTAGCCCTTGTAGTGGTAAACCCGAAGCGAGATTGGAGTAAAGAGACCATGAGCTGTGAAATTCTTTCCTTAGCCATCGAATAAAGGCCTAGCCAAAGGGTAGGCACTTATGGCACATTGACTCAATAAAGTAAATGAAAGAGAGAGCCAAGCATGTTGCTTCCCATCTATGAATTGGGGATCCAATTCGGTAGAAATTAAAACCAAGATCTCTCACAGTATCACACCATGACCACACTGAAGCCATAGCGACCACGTCCAACAAATGTCATCACAACTAAAAGAAACTGACAAATCCACACAAGATGTCTTACCTTGTACCAAACAATCCCCCGTGAGTAGTGACTAAACTTCCAAGAGGTCACTACAAATATTAGCAACCGCATTGCCTTAGAGTAATGTGCTACTCAATCCAGGTAGATAAGGGATCAAGTAGATTTGTGAGAGGACCATTGGATACGGAAAATATGATCTCTAGTGTCTTCCTCACCGTAATCAGTTCTCTGAGTTTCTATCTTTACGATTTCTTGCTCCTTAAAAAAAAATTCGGTTAAAGCAGAAATATTTACCATGATTTAAAGGAAAAGTATACTTATAGATGCGGAAAAGAAACATAAACACTGGGTGTCAGAACATCTTGCATAAACATATCAAACCACATTACAGACTTTTCCAAGAACAAACCAAAACATAAACTAAAGAGAAACCGAAGTTCCATGTAAACATCCACAATAGTTGTAGGAGTCAAAAACAGCACGTAGGAAGCATGAAAAGGACCGATAGACTTTTCTTGCTCCTTCAAAATGAGATGGCAACTCTATAATGAAAAGGACAGATAGGCTTTTCTTGCTCCTTCAAAATGAGATGGCAACTCTATAACAAAAAGGACCAATGCACTTACAATTGCATTAAAATATGTTTTTACACCTAAAATTTTGTGTCTAATTTGCAAGACAAGAAATAATTACACAAAATTCAATATATAAATTTAGATCATATGATTTATACCACTCTGAGATTTTCATGCAAAATAAATGGTAAAATACTATGATTCCAACTCCAGAGTGGTGATAGTCCAAGGATAAAATAACTTGATCTTTCAAAAACTGATTTTGACTTCTTTCATATTTGTGGTTGAAAGATTTGAGGGCTTCAAGGCTTTATCCACACATGTGTGGCGATCCTTCACTTGTAAATCATGGTTCAAGGAAAACCCCTGATTTGGGCTTTAATTTCTTAATTAGGGAGATTTTGTTCCCTTATTTTGGGACGTCTTATGAATTAAGCTTTAATCTCTCAATTAGATGGATTATATTCCCTTTTAGTTTATAAGTACTTTCATTACAGAAATTGAATTGTTTGACTTTTACTATGGTAAGACCATATAACTTGAGTAGGCCCATGAAGTGGGCTGATTTTGGATCAATTTTGTCTCAAAGCAATCTTATTTCCTTATTCTTCATTCTAGCGGTCAATACATTTTCAAAGCCTTTCAACCTCTCTCTTTCCCTCTCTTACAAACCTGATCTAGATCAACACCAACATCACACCATCCAAAAGCTGATGTTTCAACAAAATCTCATCGTCATCTCCATGATAAGTTTCCAAGGCCCCTTTCGGCACCCCCCACCTCAAGATCTTGCCTCGGTCGCCACCGTTTAAATCCATGATTTTATCCCCTAAATCATTTTTAATTTCACCAAAATTCTTACACTTTAATCTACATTAATAAACCCATATTTGTCAACCATCACTGCAACCATCATAACCATCGCAGCCATCAGTGCATGGTGTGGGTTATGGGGATTAGGGGGGAGGGTGACTATAAAGGATGTGTGTACGGTAATGGGCAATGGGGATAGGGGACCACCACGGGTGTTGTGTGTGTTTGTGTTGTGGTGGGTGATGGGTGCAATCATGGTGCATATGTGTTGTTGAGTGAGGTGTTATGTGCGCTAAAGTGCGCATGTTTGTATGCACGACTATGGGTGGTGTGTGTGTGTGTGTGTATTTATTTGTGTGTGGTGGTGGGTGATAAGGTTGGTGGGGGGTAGGGTTGGGACATGGTGTGTGGGGAGGGGCGACCATAGTGTGTGGGTTATTATGCATTATGTGTAGTGGCAGTGCATGATGGAGGATGGGGAGGGGCGACCATAGTGTGTGGGTTTATGTGCATTGGTGTGTGGTGGTGGTGCATGACTTGTATATATATATATATATATATATATATATATATATATATATATATATATATATATTAAACTGCTCTTTAATTTTATTTTTTTTAGAAACTGAAAATAAAAAATAAAAAAAATTGTCAAACAGAGCCTTATTGTATTATTTGAAACTAAAGGGTGTCAAATCATACGGGATAAAATACAGTGGTCATTAGCTATTTTCTCCTTCCTTTTAACTCGAGGCATATTGTCTCCAAATTTTAAAAAACCTTTATTGTACCATTACCAAATTAAACCAGCCTACTATAGTTATTGAGTTTAGATCACTACGTCTTTTCAACAAATTTTTTAAGACTATTGTGAAGGTTCTTCATAACAGACTTTTTGAAGTTATTGATTCCCTCGTCTCCCTATGTCAAAATACCTTTTCATAAGGAGCCCCATAACCCCCCATAAGCTATAGAATTCTTGTAGCTCAAGAGCTAATCAACATGGTTAGAGGACTCAGAAAGACTTTATGGCCCCATTCCTTCTATTTGCATCTTATCAGTCTTAGATATTATTTACATTACCAAGCTTGCTCAATCTTGTCAAAGAGACAAATGAATTTGGTTATCAGGTACAGTTTGTAGTCTTTATGTGCAACGTCTGTGTAAGTTTTCACGAGGTTCTCTTCAACAGTAGTTACTCAATAATCCATTTTCTCCTCTAGAACCTCAAAATGAAAGCTTATAAGTAGACCTGGCAAAATACAAACCGGATCCGCGGGTCTACCCGTACCCGGTCAAAAACCCCGGGTACGGGTACATATATAGGAGACCCGCGCGAAAATTGACCCGTAAAGTCCGGGTAAATCTGGGTCGGATACGGGTTACCCGTGATACCCGAATGTTTTACTATATAAGGCATTGGGGTTTTTTTTCGGTAGTCATTCTCGGTTCTCTCATCTGCCGCTCTCCCCATTCCTCCATCTCTGAAGTCTCTCTCTCTCTCACTCACCACAGCCTTCACCGACAACACTATTCCACATCGACGGCAGCCCACCGTCTTTCTAACGACAGGCTTCACCGGCGACAACACTACTCCACATCGACGGCAGCCCACCGTCTCTCTAACACTCACTCGCAGATTAGCCACAGCTCCGCAGATCCGCCACAACCCGCTGCAGATCTGCCAAAGTCGACCGCTGATCTGCCACAGCCAGCCGTAGATCTGCCAACGCCGACCGCAGATCTGCCATAGCCGACCGCAGATCTGCTATAGCCGACCGCCAGTCTTCTGTGGGAAGTCGCAACCTACTGTTGGTGGTTGACGCTTTGGTTTCCGATCGACTTTGTGCTTTGAGTGTGGTAACTCAAACCGGAGCAGTGAAGCTAGGAAGATTATTGCGTTAACCAGATATTTTTGTAAAAAGTTTGGTTAATTTGTAATATTTTTGATAATCTTTTGTATGAATTTTACTATTTTAGGGCTTAGACTCAGGAATTAGTTTTTAGGTAATTTTTTGGGATTTTGAAGATGTGTTTGTTGCGATGGATCTGAGAGTGGAGATAATTGTGACAAAATTGAAATTAGTGAAGTGGTAATTGCAAGAATTTTATTTAGAAAATGATGGTTGTGCTTGTAGTAGTAAAAGAAGGGAAGAAAAATATAATCCAGTTCAGTGAATATCCAAAATTAGACTTTTATTCATTTACCCGCGGGTAATATCCGAACCGCTTGAGTTGGGTACGGGTTCTGAAAAACACTACCCGGAAAAAATCGGGTAAAATTTACCCGATCCGTTTTTACCCGGACCCGACCGGATTTTACCCGTACCCGACAGGTTTACCCGTTTGCCAGGTCTACTTATAAGACTTGCATGCATCTTCAAGTCATAAGAGTCAACTCTACGAGCATCACCTTAATTAGTCTCCATTGTAACACATTTTCCTTATAATATTCTCATCATATGCACGTTGCTGCGTACAACAGGCAGATTAGCACATCTAACGAATGTCGTATCTATGAGGGATTGAGAGAACACTCATTACCTTAGAAGTGTCTACGAGCGAAATTGGTAGACATAGCCCTTAAAATTTATTATTTAAACATCGTATAGATCGATTGCAACAAAAAAGGTTTATAGCCCTTGAGATAAACACACGTAAAAACAGGAGCTAGACGAGGATACATTACCTTAAGGCCTCTTTTAGAAATGGAGTCAAAGTTTCTTTCAAATTAAGCCTCCATGTCTTCGAGGGTGGTTAGGATGCTGCCTTGAGCGCATGTAGAGGCTTAGGCATTGGATTTGGGTATTTAGACAGTTTTTTTGTGGGCATTTGTATGAGCTCGAGTGAAGTGCATATTCTTCATGAAAGACCGGTAATTTTGGAGTTTACATCAGCTAGTGAATTGATAGAAGCTGAAATAATTAATGCATCAAGGATAACTTATTGATTATCTAAAGTGTAACAGATAACCCCCGACATTATTTACTCCCTTGTTTGCAATCTGAAACTCTGGCACAAGTTGCTGAAAATTCTTCTTGATCTTTTAAGGTAGATAAGTTGTCATCTTCAATTGACACATTTTTTTGGAGGCATATTGCCGCGATTAAAATCATATGACCCTTTATGTGAAAGATAAAACGAGAAGAGATCCGTATATTGATTTCATGCCCAAGAAGTGTAGTTAATGGTGGTGTCCCGAACAATGTATTCTCGAGTTCAAAAGGGGGTTGGCTCAAACATCCTTGGTCGTGTGAGGTTTGCACTTTTTTAATTTTGAACACGGTTGTGGGACCATAATTGCAGAAATGTCACCCTACATCATAGTCTACAAAATTGAGATTTAGATCCTTCCCAAGATTTTAAAAGTTAACAATTTCTTGCGTTCAAACCTCGTTGACTTAGATGTAAGGCTGCAATATGGGCTGGGTTAAAATTAAAATGGGCTTTTTAACCAATTCAGTTCAAATTTGGATAAATTTTAACTCATCAAACCCAACTATTAATCAAAAGAATGCACTAGCCTATTTATTACCCAGAGAACCATCTCACCTAAGTTAGATGATATATGGTTTTTTGAGTAAGAGACACATTTCGTCAACGCTTCTCATCGAGTCTTTGACAAAAAAAAAAAACTAAAAATCTCATTCACGGTCCTTGAATGGATCTAACGGTGATATGTCCATCACCTGGTGCTCACGATCCAACTCCCATAACAAAGAACCGGATCACCGTCCACCGCAAGTCCGTACGACGTCCAGGCTTCAGATACACGCCCGCCCTCTTTTTCTGTCCAAAAGCTTCGCAAAACCCACAACACGTCTCGAGAGAGCAATGGCGGAAGAATCAGTGATGAGATTCCATGCGGTCATGGACAAGCTCTTCCATGCTCCCCCCATTTCTAAATCCATATCAACAGCCGCTAAATCCGCCAGGTTATCTCTTGTTTTCTTCTCTGGACGTGAATTTATTTATTTATTCCTTTTTTTTATTTGTTTGATAATCTCTCTCTCTCTCTCTCTCACTCTTAGGGTTTGTTCATTTCAAATTGATTTGCGCTGCCACTGAATTGTGGGAGTGATTCTCACTTCGTTTTTTTGTAAAATATTTGCTTCGTGTGATAGTTTGGGTGCAGTACAATTGCCTAGGGGGAAGAAGCGGCCGAGCGCGACGGCCGCGTTAGCAGTGGAGCACTCGGCGCCGCTGTGCAGGCCGTGGGACCGCGGCGATCTGCTGAGGAGATTGGCCACGTTCAAGTCCATGACGTGGTTTGCTAAACCCGAGGTTCGGTTATAGCTTGTGTTGTTTCACAATTATTGTCATTGTTTGTTCGGTAGATAATGTGATGGTTGTAATATTAGGTCTGTGTGATACATGACTAAGAGCTTACAGCTTCATATTACTGGTTTGATTGATTGTCAAATTGACCGAGTTAGATGAGACTATAGAACGTAGCACTTGGGTGCCAAGAGAGATTGTGTTATTTTGCTAATAGAGAGTGAGTCAAACCTCAATGGCGGGTCCCCTTTGTCTTTGGTGGTGTTTATTGAATGAGAAGAGAAGCTTTGCATGTGGAAATGCTGTTAGTAGTGAAAGAGACGGGTAAGATGTCATTGCTATGAAGTCTGGCTGTGTGGGTTTATGCCCAAAAACATGGAATGTTGCCTTTGCCCCAATGAAGGCTTGAGCAAACTTGAGATCTGGTCTTCAACCCTTTGGCCTGGTTTTCAACCTGCCACAACTTTGATATGAAGGCAGGGGGGCTCTGTCATATATACTAGGAGGTGCTTTACGGGGGCCATCATCATACACTAGGACAATGGTTTCATGAAAACCAGTTATATCATATCCCGGGTTATCATTCGCTTGGAAGGTCCTTTGTATTTCAGAGCTCAAAAAGATCATGTCTATACATCAAGGCAGGCTTGAGCCAACCAAATAGATTTACAGTGTATATAATCGAAAAGAAGAAAATCTATCTCAAAATCTGGTCAGGACTACTTCAGGCATAGCAGCCAATTCTTGTAATTTGGTGCTGTGAGAAGGGGCACAGTAAGAACAAAGGATCAACGCTAGAGGTTTCCGGCTGACGACTATAAACTTGAGCATCCTCTCCAACTACTGTAACACCACTACAGCAGGTGTTTACTTGTGTGCCCTTAAAAATCCTCTGGCCCCTTTTTTATCTGAATGCAATACATTTGTTATGCCGTCGCAAGTTTACATAGTCTCCCTCAAAAGCTTTTGCTTCTATACTTATCGTTTGCCATATGCAAGCTCCACCAACTATCAAAGTGACTGATAATTTTTGCAACACATCATGTTAGAGGTGCTGTGAGAAGGGGCGTAGTAAGAATAAACGTCCAATGTTGTCCCGAGCTTGCTGGAGATATCCTCAGTCAAAATTTTCCATTATATAAGCTTGTCTTACTTCTGAGGACGTTTCTGCAGGCCATCCATACTGTCACCGCGTATGTAGGCATAGAACCATGCCACTTAACCAATTTTCACCATGAAGTCTGTGGAACAGTCCTTATAGCTAGCCATGCTGAATGAAGGTTTTGGGTGAAGAGTCCAGATTACTCGGTCTATTAGGGTTTGCCCTTTGTTGAAAATAGGAGTTCCAAATTGTGATGGCGTGGGATCTGAGTGGAGACATATTGCAGGCTTCATCATGGATAATATCAGCAACTTTGGCATCTTTATTGTTGACCAAGTGGCATCTGATTTTAGCCATTACCATGTATCTGAGGTCGGATTTTCATTAATTTACACCAAGTTCATGAGCTATTATGTGAAGGTTTGAAAAGCTAGAGATTCTGCTCCATCATTATGTTATCATGGCACAAAATGTCCCATTGAGAATCCTTCTTGTGGGCAGCATCCCGTAGATGCTTGCACATAGCAGCTACATTCCAGTCCTGAGCTCTTTTAAGGCCTAAACCTCCTTCATTTTTAAGGAGACATACATGAGACCAGGCTACTTCTTGCACCCTGCATTCTACATGCCAAACAATGACCTGATTTCAGATTTCAGATTTCAGATTTAATCTCTTCCAAAACTGCCTTGGGCAGTATGAAGGTTGAGCACCAAAAAACCTGTAGGCTTGAAAGTATAGAGATGGCATGTTCAATTCTTCCACCATAAGACATGAACTTTGTAGTTGAAACACTTAATTCCTTTAAGAATTTTCAATGAGGAATTTGCAATCAGTTTCTTTAAGCCTGGTTGTAATTAATAGAACTCCTAGGTATATAACATGAAATTTGGCCCATAGATATGTTACAGGAAGTTTGTCCCAAGGGCATTCCAATCAATTGTTCTAGGTTAGGCACCCAGTCCACAAGAACTCATGCTATGAAAATTAGAACTTTTTTGCAAGTTAAGAATCAAGCCTCTTAAATTTCCAGACTTAAATATGGCATCCTTGGTCATGGACAGAGTTGACATCAGCCTAAATCATCTGCAGATTTAACACTGTCAATTCTCAGAGTTTCACATTTAGGATTAAACACGAACCCCTCCTTGCTGGTGTATTCATCTAAAAGACAAGCTAATGCTTCCATCATCACAAATAAAAAAAGAAAGGGGGACATAGTATCACTTTATCTCAGCCCCTTTACACTTGAAAAGAACCCCTCCACAGTGCCATTGAGATTGATTGAGAACTTTGCAGTAGTCATAATTTGTCACATTTGCGTCTAGTATTTTAACTTGCAATTGTCAGTACCGTAGACCTTTTGAATTAGTCACTCTTCATATATGTGTTCTTGTCTGTCTGATTTATTGTATTTAGTGAGTTTAGCAAAGGGGTTTATGTACTCCTTTGATGGCATTAGGCTGTGCAATGGTAGAGTATATGCTAAAGCTCATATGAAGTAGTCAAGATGTAATATTTCAAGATGTTAGCCAAGATTTAAGTTAATGTTGTATGGAGTCCGGAAGCAAATTCTTCTAGCCCTTTTTCACCTTTACAGTAGTTGAAACTTTTTTTCAGTTGGGAGTTCATCAATCAAATATTCGTCTCGATTAGTAAGCCACGTGATGTCTAACATGTAGGATCATAATTAGATACTATGGGTACAGCGTATGAGCAAAGACTGACATTAGAAACAAAGGTATCTGAAAATGATAGTGCTTTCTTGGCGGGTGGTCTGTTGTAGAATCTACTTATATCCTGGAAAGTTTTATGGAGAAACAAGTTTTCACTACTGTATTATGACATAGAAAAAAGTGAAACAATATTGTCAAAGAGTTTTCTACTGAAAGGAAACGTTTTCAATTGGGTCCAGAAGTGAAGGATGGAAGAACTACTTTGTCAAGGATGAGATGCACTTGGCAAGAAAGCTGGTATATTCCAATCACAAATTTTCTTCAATCACGATCGGGTTTTCTCGTTATTGGTATTTGTTACTTCTTATTTTCAGACGTCGAGGCTGAAATCATGATCGAGCTTGAATTTACCTAGTTAGTTATCCATTAATGTAGCCTCCATGAGAGGTTTTGTACTGGATTTCTGTTTCTATATAGGTGATTTGTACTGGATTTCAATGTGATACATTAGTTATTAATAGAAGTGAAAAGCATGGAATAGGAATGGAAACCTTGTGGAAGTGGGTTGCAAGATTAGCATTAAAAAATAAGTTGAAGAGGATTGTCCCATTAAGAAATGTGTCCGAGTTTCTTGATGATTAGAGTCTAACAAATGGGGCGCATGCTTAATAGTAGTGAGGTTGGCAACATTGTATCCAAGCCAGCATCAGCTAAAACTTGTCCTCATGGCTCTAACAAAAGAGGGCAGATTCATTCTGATAGCTTCTCTTTCGACCGAAAAGCCTCCGTTGAGGTCGCATGACCATTGCTGATGGCCGCGTCTGGGTGGATTGCGGTGCTACCATTCCTTTAGGGTACCTTTTGGTTTCAGTCAGGTTTTCTCATTAGCCTCCATAACAATTGGTTGAGCTGTCTTGCTTGCACTAGAAAGGGGATGGTTTTACACCGAAAGACAATTCACAAGATGAGATTACGTAAAGTGCAGAGGAATGTCCCATCTATGAGGGCGGATGGATGAAAGAAATGTACCTGAGTTTGAACTCTAACAAGTGGGTTGCACACTGGAATTGTCAGTGAGGTTGGCAACATTTATCCAAGATAAAACAATGCCAGTACCAAGAGAAATTACTATGAATGTATTTAGGGGATGGGGGTGAGGGAGACGGCGAGAGAGAAGAACATAAGTAATATATTTTGATGCTTTTCACAGTTGAGAGTTGCGCCTTGCTATGTTGTATTGTTAATGATTTGGCTACAAAATTATGACGACAAAGGCAACTAAATTAGAAGTTCTGTTCTTTAATTATGGCGACATGTAAGCACCAAAGGGCAGTTCCTAAAGTGAAATTCCCAGAACCAAGCAGTGGAACCAAAAGCAAGATTATTAAGACCAACACTCAGACGCATTTCACAATTCTATCTCTGTCAAACATCCCATCAATTTCTTCAGTCAAAAACGTAACTAGCCAGTGAAATCGTCGCTCAATCAAAAAAAGCGAAATATCAGCAAAAAAGAAAATACCATTCGAGCCAAAAAAACTGCAAATAAACATTTCCAATTGACATTCTTACAATGTCAAAACCTAGAAACGGGGAGGGAGGCATTGGCGAGAAGACTAGCTGCCCTGCCACCGCCACCGGTGCTCCAGTCAACTCCTGCTCCACTCCACCGCTGCTGCTCCAGTTGCTGAGGGAGACTTGCTGGTGGTCGGCATCGGCGGGAAGACTAGCTGGGTTGCCGTCGCCGCCGCTCCAGTCAATGCCTGCTCCACTCCACCACTGCGACTCCGGTTGCTGTAGGTGCTGCCGGCTGCCGCAGCTAGTCTTCTCGCCAATGCAAATCTCCCTCCCTCCCAGTTAGTCTTCCCGCCTACCACCAGAAAGTCTTGGGAGGGAGGGAGGGAGATTTGCATCGGTGGGAAGACTAGCTGTGGCAGCCGGCAGCAGCTACGGCAAGCGGAGCGGCAGCGGTGGAGTGGAGCAGACGTTGACTGGACTGGCGCCAGCAGCAACTGGAGCAGTGGCGACAGGGGACACGACAGGGCAGTCTGATCGTGGATGTTTTGGGTATTTAGGTTCAGAAAGTGGATTGGTTGAAGTACATAAAGAAAGGAAAGTGGATTGATTGAACACTACAGCAAATATCAATGGCTCAAGGCCTTAAGCCTTCGTTTGCGCCACCACCGCCACTGGACGCTCAAGGCATTGCGCCTAGGTGAGGCGCACCAGCTGCGCTGGGCTGCGCCTTGCGCCTAGGCACGCCTTTGAAAACACTTGTACGGGTACTTGGATTTTGTCTTAATAGATGCTGTAGCTGCTTTGTGGAAGTTGGTACGCATTTAGTTTTTTTAAGTTGGAAAGATACATGAGTTCCTCCTGTATTTACTTTTAGTTGTTCTTCTACCTTCTTTACTTGTGTATTGGATCTGGTAACCCCCCAAATAGTATTTACCCATTTCATCGATCCCTTTTTAGAAAAAAATGAAAGAATTATTGATGTGTTTTCCGAGAGTCAAACTCTTCAATTATTCGTGAAAAGAAGTCTGCTTCTCTCGCGACATGGTTGTATCTGTTTTTGTCACTTGAGAGGTTAGAATCAATGAATATTTGCCTGGCCATCTCACAATTTATTTGATGAAGTCTTTACTTTCTCGTATTAGTAGTTGAACTTGGCATGTTTCTAGGTCTAATTTACTTAACTTTGTGCATTTAAAGTATGGACCCCACGTTTTTATTTGTGTGCTTTTTTGCTATTATCGATTACCTTTTAGTGTATTGTCTGCGCATTCTTCTTTCATCCAACGAGGATGCCTGGTTCATTATGGTTTACATTCCTTTTGGGTTACTTGGTTTGTGTGGACGTTGATTTTCCATTTTATGTCTAAGCGAATAAATCTGCCCATTTATATCAGGTAGTGAGTGCAGTAAATTGTGCGAGGAGAGGTTGGGTTAATGTAGATAGTGATATCATTGTCTGCGAAGCATGTGGCGCGCGTCTCCTCTTTTCTACTCCATCGTCCTGGACACAACATCAAGGCAAGTCATGCTTTTCTTCTATTGTTTCACTATCCAAGCACTTCCCCCCCCCCCTCCCCCCTCCCCCCCCCCCCAACCCCCACACATAATTAAAGGAGCATCAGTGGTTACTGTTTCCAACTATGCACCGACACATTTGTCTGGCGTTTTGCAAAATATTTATTAACTTGGACTTGGATTGGGTGCTATCCAGTCGGGAAAGCAGCATTAATATTCAGCTTAAAGCTGGATAACGGACACAAGTTACTTTGCCCATGGGTTGACAATGCATGTGATAAAATGCTAGCGCAGTTTCCACCTTCGCCACCTGCAGTGCTGGTTGATAATTACAAGAAACGCTGTTCTGATCTACTGCAACTTTTAGCTCTTCCAGTCATATCATCTTCAGCAATTGATTACATGAGAAGCCCTCAGTTAGAACATCTTTTGAACGGATCTACAATTTCAGATAGTGGCAACATGTCCGAAGATGCATCTACATCGAAATACTTTGGAAATGAATACGAACTGGTCTCTTCTGCCTTGTACTATCAGGTACGGCATTCTTGTTCTGGCCAGGGCCACCAATATCAGTTTTTCTTTCACTGTAGTACGTGTGTGAACGTAAATTGATGCAAAATTGCCACTATCTGGGGATGGTCTCTGAGTAGTGCTGTTGCCGGTCCATCATTATATGGGTATGACATTATTGTTAATCTGCAAGTCATCGTGTCCAAGGTTTTCTGATCCCTTGTTTGTGGTTATTAGGGCTTGACAAGGCCACCTCGGCTTTGTCTTATGGTAATATTGGAGTACAAGTAGCTAACCTTGACAGAAAATTTACTTTATCATACTTGCACCCAAGTATAATTTCTTTCTTACATATATAACACTGCTCGACCAGTATGAATTCTCTATTGTCTGCATGTGTGATCATCTTTTTTGCAGTTTTAAATTTGTAAATGATTGCAGCGTTTAAAAATGTGTATTTTCCATCTTTGTCTATGGTGTTTAATCGACTCTTCCCTGTGTTAGTGCTAATATTCCGTCTTGCTTGTAGTCTGATTATGATTTCGAGATTTTATTCCTGTTTGTGGTAGATGAAGTGATTCAACTTGTCAGTGATAATTTTATGATGTTCGCATATCTTTAAAAGTGAAAATGATGGTTTGGTGCATTTGCAGGCACAAAAGCTCATAAGTTTATGTGGTTGGAAACCTCGTTTACTGCCATATATTGTTGACCGCAAGGATCCAGAAGGTCAATCTCCTAAAGATGCAAATGTTTCAGACCCTGTAGTTTATAGTGGACAGAATTCTAGTATCTGCGTCTATGCTTCTGGTAGAGCTCAGGATGTGGAAGCTGATAATGATCGCATGACTTCTCTTGCGAAGTATGATCCTAGTTCTGTTGTCTTCGATTGCAGGCTTTGTGGAGCTAGCGTTGGACTATGGGCTTTTTCCATGACTCCACGTCCTGTAGAGTTCATCAGATTGGTTGGTATGTCAGAAGTTAATGGTGAAAATAATGGTGTTCATCGTAAAGACAATGTTACTAACAGTGATGCTGGGGCATCTGGAGCCTATGACTGGGGCAAAGAAAATAACGTTGAGATTAGAGAACGCTCAGTGGATACTGCTACAGCTGTTACCACATCGTTGACAGGAACACCATGTAATTTACGATTGACAATTGCAGGCGGTCCTCCACCTGCTAAGCAGAATTTTCGGCCAACAATTTCCTTGCCTTTTATTGGGCGGAACTTGAGAGCTCGATTTTCATCTGATTCTGACTTTAACTATCATCAATCTGTTAAGGGTTTGATTCGGGGGAATAAAGACCACCATATAAGTTTTCTCGCTGGGAAAGAATTTCAGTTAGAAGACGTGGGGCTTGAACAAGGCAAAGTACATGATGATGGACTTTGCGTGTCTGCAAGCAATAACCTTGTGCTATGCATGGATTCTGACATTAGTGAACAAGGTGAGTCACATAGAAATGACAGTAACCGTAACATGTCATTGGGAGGAGCAACTACTATTGATCAAGGAGTTCCTGAAATTAGTACAACAGATTCCATTATGGAAACTCCTCTTGTAAACACTCCAAGTTTGGTAGAGAACCCTGGTGAACTTGAGAGTTTTCCAGAAAATGCAGCAAATGTTGGAACTGTTGTGGATCTCTGTAGTTCTCAGGTTGTGAACTCTTCCATTGTGTCCCTAGGTGGCCATATCTCAGTTGAAAATGGTGAAACCAGTGTGAATGAAACATCAGTGCCAGTTGCTGCTGACAGTTGCCATCTGCAACATCATTCTGAAATTGAGAAAATATGCAGTGGAGGTGATAGCCAAAATGGCAATAAAGTGGCTGCCGCAGTGCAACCATTTGACAATGGTAACACGTCCTCTTCGACAGGTAAGTCGGCTCAACATCGCTTATTGTCATATGTTATAGGTTTACAAATGGTGGTATTTAACGGTCTATTTCTTGCCTCTGGGAGTGCTATATTGAACTTTTTGGGGAGCTTTTCATACTAAGACAGTCACGGAAATAGGTAGTAGAGGTGTACAGCATTTTTACCTGAGAGTGGGACTGAAAATAATAGAGCTAACCGGGCCAAGGGTTATTAGCTCAAATGCTATCAGATCTAGTGCATATAGCATTGTGGTTCCTATCTTCGAGGCTAAAGCTTAAGTAAAGCTTGTAAAAACTCGACAATCTAATTTGTTGAAGGATTGCTGAAGACCCAAGGGGACAAAAGGGGTTGGAAGTGGGTTAATGAAAGAAGTGACTGGTTTCTTGTACTCTTGGGACAGTTGACGGCATCAAACTATGTTGATCAAAGGCCATTTAGAGGGAATGGGTGAGAGTTGATTAGGGCTTGATGAAGTAGAGCTTACGGGTTAAAAGTACGTGGGATTAACACCAACTTAAGAACAGAAGAGAAGCTAAAGAAGTAAGATTGTAGTGGAGTTTAAACTCTTAAAGACTTTTAGAATATAAATCTTGAAATTTTTTCAAAGTTCTCAAAACCTTATTCTTTTGGACAAAAGACTACATCAGTCAAGCCTCCTGGTCTTCTATGATTGACATCAAGACTAAGAATCTGACACAGAAATTTTTGAAACTATGTTAATTAAGAATATTCTCCAAAGATGTTTGATGCCTTAATAATCTGACATAGAACCTGACTTGTGCTGTCATGGACATAACTATTTTATGTCTACTAAATATTAAGATACCTTAACCGCTGAATTTCGCAATAAACAGAACATATTTAATACGCGAGTATAGCTTAATTTATAGTCGGGATTAGCCTTTTGTTCTTTTTTTTGTTTGCTCTGCGTCTTAGAATGTAAGAGGCACTCTTCCAACAACCCAGATAAAGAAATTAATACAAAACAAGCTAAGCCAGAGTTTCTTACCATATCGAAGGGAAAAAGAATCATATCTTGAGTTTGAATATGATCAAGTCGAGACTCGAGAGTAAAATTAGGGGTCAAATCTTGAACTTTTCAAACAAATTTCCTTGTATATCTTTCACCACTTCCTTTGTGATTCTAATTGATTGGTAGGGGGACGTAGTTAACTCCGTAATCAATCAGTTATCAATCACTTTCTGTCCATACCGAGACCACAATTTAGTTTTACGTTCCCTTGTAGTAAGCCCAACAATATTTACCAGAAAGCAACTAAGTACCATTTTTCCGTTGGGGATGTTGGTTTTCTAGCGATTGCTTGAAGCAAATACACCTTTGCGGGCTGCAATAAATTGGTTTGTTAAGGTTTTTGTTCTCTTTCTAGGAATCTATCATAGAGAAACCACATAATCTCAGGTATTTCCCATTGAAGACCACCTACCATTTCTATATTTGGGACACGAGTTTCTGGAGTCTTTTCTCAAAGTTAGAGCCTCTGTATCACTGCAAAGCATTTTTGTTGAAGTACCAATTTTGTTCTCTCTTGATTCTTCTAATAGGTTCATAATGATTATTCTATTAGCCTCCTACTAATGTATGAAATCTTTTAGGCATTGGTGTGCTTAATAAGTATTTTGTAAAATTTAAGGATGATTGAAAACCCTTGCTACTCCGTTTCTAGCAGGGAAGGATCTAAAACAACTACCATTAGTTGAAGCACTGAAGTTTGATCCAATCAGGCAGCACAGACATTTTTGTCCCTGGATTGCCTTGAGTGGTAATTCTGCATCTGGATGGCAACAGACTGTCTCTGCTTTGCAACGTCAGAAGGAGTTCTCTTATTCTTTATCGGATGCTCCATCATCTTCCTTGATTGAGGTAATAATTCTGTATTTCGGATGTCACTATGTCACTAACCCTGAAGCAGTAATGTTCACTTTCTTTACCATTAAGTGGGCGACAAGATGGGAAACTTCCGTATGACCTGAAAAAGGCATTGACGTGGATAAATCTGTGTCCAATTTTCTTCTTAGTGTAAATATTGCTCAAGTTGACAGTCGTCTCCAACATGAGCATTTCACCCATTTCTAGGACCATGCAGTTTGTAAAAAGCTTGTTGTAGTTTCTATTCACTTGTGTACACAGTTCGAAACCTAGATACGGTTGTTTGGTGCACATCCAGTGGGAGATGTCTGGCACGTAGGCTGTTCCTTTACAGTTTTACTTCATGAATGTAGAAGAGTCCATATTGGCAGGGGCAGTTACCCTGCTTTACCATCATCTTACAGTGCTTCCTATGAATGTGCTTTAATAGATAACTTGCTATTTTCTAGTCTCGCCTGAAAGGAATGATAACTGTGTTGCTTATCTAATATAGGTGGATGATCCTGTAGCCTGTGTCAAAGAGCTTTTCATGTCACCATCTGCAAAAAGAATGAAGCTTGCTCATGGTACAAGTTAGAGCAGTTTGTTTTCAGGCTCTGCTAAACTGGTTTAAATTGGATGGAAATTGCCAACGAGAGAATGCTTTTGCCAAAAGAGAAACTTAATTTGGTCCTTAGGGATAGCGAAGTTATTGCTGCTGAGCTTCCCTCTGTTTCTTGTTAGTGGTTGATTGGTTGGCAGCGGTGTTGGGTGGGGATGTAAGTGGGACTGCTTTGTTGTAGTCCAAACCTCCAAGCTGTGTTGTATCCACTGTTGTAAATTTGCTACATTTTTCAAGGTTGAGATAATGAAACATCATGATGTGATTTTGTCATGGAACATCAATGCGATATCTCTGTGCTATGAAATTTGTTCCTGGCCACAAAATGGAAAGCACGTTTTGAATGGCGTTATCTCAATCCATCAGCCCGCAATTGG
Organism: Escallonia herrerae; assembly: GCA_033070095.1. NCBI lineage: Eukaryota > Viridiplantae > Streptophyta > Magnoliopsida > Escalloniales > Escalloniaceae > Escallonia > Escallonia herrerae. The sequence continues at coordinate 135,517 of JAVXUP010001220.1, read as the reverse complement.
TGACGACCACTTTTGAGTAAGGACGGTTGAACCCTCTTTCTGCAACAACAGCTCGTTTGTCACCAATTAACTTGGCCACCCTGTTTACCCAACAAGATGAGAAGTGCATAAGATGACATGTAAGTGGTTGGAAGAAGAATATGGTGGATTACTTAGCATAACCATAATTATCGTTGAAATAGCAAGAGCCTTGGAAGAACAATGTACCTGAAATAAGGAGAAGTGGTGTTCTCTTGCACAGTCTTCGCCTGGGAAATTTTCTCCACCACCTCCATGCCTTCCAGAACCTTTCCGACAACCAGAGCGGAAGCATCCAACTCTGGTGAATCTCTCGTAGAAATTACAAACTCCGTCCCGTTCGGTTCTGTTCCAACATCCTCTTCATCAATCTCCAGCTTCCCTTTCCGGGCAACCAGCTTCAACTTCGGTGGCGGTTTCAGTGGATCCCTCACAACAATGCTCACACTTGAAGCCACGTTCTTCGTCCCTGGAGACTTCTCATTCAGCTTTTCCAACTCCTCGACAAGACTGTCAACCGCCAAACTGCTTCCTGTTTTCTTCGCAAGCTCTGCATCCACACCGTATGATCGAACTCCACCATGTTGTACGTAATTTGGCATGATTTTAACAAATTCTTTCCTTCTATAACTGACACCAGCAGCTCCACTTACAAATTTGCTGAATCTAGCAGTGCCTGCCGGCGCAATGTCGGCGTTTAGCCCAATGATAATCCTGCCAATAGGCTTACCATCGATCGATACATCAAGAAACGCACGTTTGGTTGGGGTTTTGTCTATGCGGCCATCAACAGTAGCGGCACTGTTTGAATTCTCTTCTTGCCCAACCTCAGTTGCGCTGTTAATCTCAGGACTTTCTTCAGCTTGTGGACTTCCTGAGCTCTTTTCTTGTCCAACCTCAACAGTATTAGTACCTTCAGGATTTACTTCGGCTTGTGCACTGTTTGAATTATCCTCCTGTCCAACCTCAACTGCGTTGGTACTTTGAGGAATTTCTTCAGCTTGCGCACTGTTTGAATTCTCCTTTTGTCCTTGCTCAAGTACTGTACTGAGACTTTCAGGATCCTCCTCAGCTTGTGCACTGAAGGGATAGAACGGGTTTTGTGCTCGAGAGCCTAAAAGTAGAAGCAAGGATGACTTGGTAAAAATGGCGAGGTCTCTGCGCGATAACTTGTAGCGTTGCTTGAGGGTGCAAGGAGGGGATGGAGAAGAGGGTAAGTTTTGAGTTTGTGTGGGAGGTAGCGGCTGTGCAGGGGGGTGGAGGCCCTGGGCAGTGGATTGCAGGAGTTTTGGGGTTTGCAACATTCTTCGGTTTGGAGGGTGCTTCTTCGGACTGTTAACTGGAACTGTACCCTCTCTCGCTGCTTCTAATTTCGTCTTGTCCCCACCGGTTGAAGGAAGGAAGTCTGCTTCTTTTCTCGACACTTCTCTCCTCTCCTCGTCCACACAACCAAGAAGTTTTATGGATGAGAAAGATTGAAAGCCAATCCACAATGGTTTGCTGAACACCAGCCACATATATCCAATCAAAAGGCACTGCGGAAATTGTGCATCAAAATGAGAGCATCTCTCTCTCTCTCTCTCTCTCTCTCTCTCTCTCTCTCTCTCTCTCTCTGCGCCTTGGTTGTTTTCGCTTGCATTTTATTATTACAGGTCTTACTATCTAGCGCATCATCAGGTTAAGTAACATTGAATAGCACATTGTCACTTATTCATCATTAATGCAAGTAGAAACTCGGAACAAAGTGATTGGAAAATTAAATGCTTATATATATATATATATATATAGAGAGAGAGAGAGAGAGAGAGAGAGAGAGAGAGAGGGTGGAGTACTGATTATTACCACCCACTCATGCTTGTTTATAAGGTAATGACTCTTGATAATTTCTCATCTTCATAACTTGTGTTAGAGGTGAAGACTCTACCAGCTGATTTCTGTGGTGCGTCAAGACTTCTTGACGTGCAAATTCAACTTCAAGTTAGATAATCGGTACCCTTCTCCTATCTTTTTGGGGAGTGGAGAAATTCGCAGCTTAGAGACTTGATAGTTTTATATCTTAACATATTTTCTTCATGTTTAAAATTTAAATTGTGGACATTTGTTTGGTTGGATATAAGTTTTGCTGCCTAACGTCCTTGGAGACTGTTTCCCAGTATTGGTGTTGTGTTGCCCAGTACTTCGTCAATGACCTTTTACATTTTTTCTTGGAACTATTCTCGCATACTATCAGGAGAGCATAAGAGGTAACCCGGTCCAAGTTTTGCTACTCACGTAAATCGAGGAATATGTGCAACATATGTACAGAGGCTCCTAGCTCATCTGGTAAAATTTTCTTGAACGAGGCCAGTTGTGATGAGGGTATTGGACAAGTTGGTCCTTTTGACCGAACGGTGCCACATTATGCACTATCCGCTTCATAGGCGACTCGAGTAAGCTTCTTGATGGCCTTCATCCTCGCCATCAAAGAGAATCCTAACTCGTGAAAGAAGTGGCGATAAATTGCAACCTGCGGTGCTGTGGACTTGGCATTCGTGAAAGTGACAATACATGTGCATGTCGCGAGCTCCCTTGAGAGGCTTCTGTTAGAGCTGTCCCCGATCAATTCTAATAAGTTGTAGACAAACTGAACACCACGCATTGTTGATGAAGGTGCATGTTCAAGTCTCTCAACCTTCTGCCCATGGTTGAAAATGGAGGCAAACACCACGAGTAAAACTGCTCCTCTTGCTGCATTTGACAAAAGAATACTCACATATCCCTCTTTTGTATAAAGAAAAGGATGCAAAGGCATTCTATAGAGTGAGCACAAATCTTTTAGCCATCGAGAGCTTAAGGCACTAATACACCGTGAGTTAGCCACAGAGAGTAAAGACAGTGAAAGACATTTAGACTTTATGATAGTAACTCAAATGTTGGAGTTTTAATTTCTTTTGCAGTAGGACTAGTGAGTGAAAAAAATCACCAAGGCTTTTTATTCACTGAGAGAAAAATAGTGATGTGACCTTGTGTGTATTTGAGAAATGGGATTGAGTGATTAAGTACTTGAAAGTTCCAACGTAACTTATACACTTTGTAGTGTCACATTCTCGCTACCTTCCCTATGGGCGTAGGTAAGAGGTCGAACCGCATAAAATATCCGTGACCAAATATTTGTGTGTGACAATTCTTATATTTCTTTTTTTTCTTGTAGTCCTAGTCGTACCTGTTTTAGAGGCTTAAATTTTAACAGCTAGTACCAAGAGCTCTGGGTGTGTCAACTTCATCATTTTTGAAAACATTGATAAAGATGGCCAGTCCAATGCAGGGTCTAGAAATTCAATGGTCATGATCATTTTTCCCTTTGACAAAGGAGAATGAGAGATCTCCTTAAGAAGGTATGAACAAGTCACTACAAGAAAAGAAGCCAGAAAATCTAAAAGTGAAGATTGGACATATATGGATGTGAAGACGGGTAGTCAATCCGATTGAATTTGTTAAATGAACTTTTAAACAATGTGAACGAAGTTCACAAAGCCATGAAAATTTAGTGGAAGTTGAAAAGTTTGAATATGGCAAAAAGTACGACATATAAGCTTTATTTGAATGGAAAACTGTATGAATTTTTGACACATTTAAGTATCTTTATTGGTATAATCACTCAGTGGCTAATATTGAGGTGAAGATTGAACAAGAGGATATAACATTCGCTCTCCTAGTGTATTTACCTTACTCCTTTTGATAATTTGGTTACTACCTTACTACACAAAAATGATGCTCTTTCTACATGGTGTTACTTCATCTCCCTTACTTCCAGCGAAAATAAAGAAGTCGCCGCAGCCACAGGAACTTGTTACTGAAAACAGAGATAAAAATAAAAGTAATAATAAAGCCGTAACAAACTAAAAGGCAAATCTGGAAGTAGATCCAGAGGCAAGTCTCAGTCAGAAAAAGACAGAATTGCCACCATTAAGGTAAAGAAGGACAAATAAAACAAAATTGTTATGTGTGGAAGTATGAAACAAAAGGAGATTAGAATCAGAAGAAGGCTACGAAAGAGGTGCTACAACCAGTGATTTTGAAAGAGACCTTATAGCTTTACTTTCCAAGAAGGAGACTGCAATCATTTTGCATGTCATAGAATTGAGTGGGTGGTAGATTCTGCAGTATCTTACCACGCTATTCCTACAAAGGAACAATTCACGTCATACAAAGCAAGAGACTTTGGCTATATGAAGATGGGTAACAGCAACAAGTCGACTATCGCTGGAATTGGTGATGTGTACTTAAGAACCAACATCGGGTGCACGCTCACTTTAAAGGATGTAACGCGTTAATCTGATCTTCATAGACGCTATGGACCTGGTAGGCCATTGCAGTTATTTTGGTAACGGTAAACAAAAACTCACTAAAGGGTCTTAGGTGGTTGTAAGATAGAATGTTTGTTACACTTTGTACAAGACTCATACAAAGGTGTGTAGCAAAAGTTTACTTGCAATGGAAGACGGCTCCTCGCCAAACTCGTGTAACAGATAGATAGCCCATAAAAGCAAGAAGGGATTACAGATTTTGGTGTGAAAATCACTCGTTCCTTTTGTCAAAAGTACCACACTAAACCCTTGTAATTATTTTTTGTTTAGCAAGCAACACAAAGTCTCCTTTTATAAGTCCTTGTGAAGAAAAAAAAGTATGCTTGAGATGGTTTACTCTTATGTATTTGGTCCTATTATGGCGGAGTCTCTACATAGATATTTTGAAACATTTATTGACGATGCTTTAAGAAAACTTTGGGTGTATTTCTTGAAGATGAAAAGTCAGGTATTCTAGATTTTTTAGAATTTTCATGGTGGAAAGAAGAAATAGGGAAATCCCTAAATTGCCTCCGCACTGATAATGGAAGTAAGTACACTTCGATCAAGTTTAAAAGGTACCTCTCGAAGTATGGCATTCGGCATGAAAGACGATACTCGGTGATATAGCTGAAAATACTCACCCAGTCGGAAAATGACACGTGGCAGGCTGACTCACAATCAGCCTAGCCAACCCCGGATTCAAGGGATACCATATTGGTAGAACTAAGATCTTAATATAATCATGATAGGATGGCAACATGATCCCCAAGGATCCTAAAGCTATCTTAATTCATCTGGCCCAAGGTCCAACAGTCATAACTGACATACCTATTAGGAGTCTTCCATTTGCAGCTTTATAAAGGAAGCTACCCCTAGGTATGTAGACAACTACACACACATACACTATGTTATATTTCTTTCTCAGAGTTCTAAAATGTTAAATGTGCTCTGATTTAAGCATCAAAGAGTTCCTCTGTCAAAAACCTACCCGGCGATCACTCCATGTTCTGTTTTCGAGGTCAAATTTGTAGTTGTGGTTTTTGGTCCAGTTTTTAGCAACAACAAATTGGCACCATTCGTGGGACCACAATAGGAAACATGGCCAATCAGTCACCGTCTAGAAACTCTCCAGTTGGTTGCTCTGATCGAGATCATCACTCACGGTCGAATAACTCCTGTTGACCAAATCGATCTCCCAATCGAATACCAACTCCCCCTCATCGTCGGGCCATTTCTAATGAAGAGGCTTACGTGAACGTAACATCTACCACTCAAGGGCCGAGTAAGGGATGCTACAGGGATCATTCATAGGCCCTAACCCTGAAGAATGGAGACCTTCGTCACCATATCAACCGTAGATTGTTCAAGACACCTCACACATGTCTCACGAGAGAAATTCATGAACTGAAGGATGTTGTAAACACTCTGCAACAAACTCTTGATGTGGCAGTGGCCTCTACCTCTACCAACCGGACTCATCTTGTGTAACACCCCAAAATCTGAAGCTGGATTTATGGTAAAAATCCCAACTATTCATTTATTAGACCTTTAGCGAGAAATTGGTGAACATTAAACATTATAATCCTTAGAATTTTTAAAAACCTTAAGTTATAATTTAACGATAGTAGTTATAAGAGATGTTGATTAAGGTCTTTAATGATGATTAGCATGACTGAATTTTTATCAAAAAATTTTTGTAACAATTTCTGAAGCGGGGTATAATAGTCAATTAATGAAAGTTAAAGGCGGTTACTTGAAATTAAATTTTATAGGGGCTATTGGATAATTAAAAGATACAAAATCTAATTTTGTTATATTAGTCAACCCCTTATTTTTGGAAGCTAAATTAGAAGGGGAACAAAGGAGAGAAATTAGGATTAAAAAAAAAAGTCTTGAGCTTTATAATATTTTCGGTTACGAAGAGTCAGATGAAGAGAATTGAGAGTGAAAGAGTTACAGAGAAAGACAGACAAAAAGAAAAAGGAAGAGAGGGAGAGGGAGAGAGAGAGAGGGATTGAACGAGAGAGAAAGAGAGAGTGTCAAGATCCGGTCGCGAAGGTTCAATTCCAATAAGTTTTGACCCCTTTCTCCCTCTTAATTTACTATATTTTAGTGCGTATGTAGGGCTATGATGTCGCGTGTATAATGTGCAACCGTGTGTGTAGTGGTGAGAGGGAGGGGGAAAACTGTTAAAGGATCAATTTGCAAATAGCACAGTAGGTGTTCCATCTATGATCTAAATTATATATACGGTTGAAGTTATTCTTAAGTAATTTTCTTTGACATGTTTGGAAATTGGTGGTTAACACAAGCCCGAGAATCTGATTTCTAAATTCTTTTAATGATTTTTTTAGAATCTTGTCCTTAATAAGATTGGTTGCTGTTCTTTGATGGTTTAAGGATTTCTTAGTGATTGACTTGGCTCAAATATCCATTACTTTAGGGTTGCGTCAACTTGGCTGGATACTAATCCCCTCAAGGCTATTTGGCTAGCCATTAATGACTCTTGGGTATGGAGGAATATTTAATTGGTCTGATGCTGCTAAGAACAATGTAAGTAGGCTAAATCATCTTAGCCATGTACCAGTGTTGCATAAGATGGATTCTGGTCATATTTGCAGTTACAGTTCAAAATGAGTTCTAGGCTCATTTAACAGGTTTTTTTTTTTTTTTATTATGAAGGTGGACGAATGCCATTGATGTGGGCGTCGTGGGTTTTAGTGTGTGAAGATTTATGATTTGTGAATTCTTGTCAAAGGCTTTAAACATGGCCTTTTTATGTACGAATTTACTTTTTACATTCTCCTCAGAATCATCTTTATACTGGAGTCATGGCCTTGATGGTTATATTGTGGTCATGGAGCATGAAGTGCTTAATTAATTCTAAGAACAAAAAGCTAAGATTGAGCAGCCATGGAGAAAGGTATTAAGGGTTAGCTTCGTGTGGAGTTATGTGGATTTTGACAGGAAGAAGCCATTGTCGTGAGACAGTGACGTAAAGGTGCCACAAGGAATGCAAATCGTGTCAGATACAATGTATGGATGTAGGACACGGCAAGGATGGATCAAGGGCAGAGACCAAGGGCTTCCCAGATAAAACTTGAGGGTGGTAGTGCTGCGAGGGCGATAGCGCGATGCGAATATATGACGACACTCACAGTCTGATACTTGGGTCCAGAGTCAGGGTCCTGTATGTTTCTCTCTCTAGGATTTTAGAGTGAGAAAGTAAAAATGTCAAATGAGGGAATTCTTCAAAAGATCCTAAATGAATTCTCAAGACCTCTTTTTATAGAGGTTGAGATGATGATGTCATCACGCAACACGTGGCACTCCTTAGGAGTGACACGTCACCGAGGGGTCCACAACTGCCAGTGCTCAACAGATTGTCGAATCGCATATTCACCTAGCCTGCCTGCACAACGTCGCTCTGTCTGTCTAGAAAGACTGACTCCAACAGCATTAGTGTGGCCAGAGAACCCCCTTGATCTAGCCACCAATCTAAGCCCTTGTAGAGTCCCAAAGGCTTGGCAGTGGTGGGGAAGACCCGACGCCCAATTGCCAGGCAGACTAGGCGCAATGCCTTCTGAAGACCTGCTCCCGACTCGAAGTTACCCGAGGGTCATAGTCCATAGGGGTGCCGACGCAAGCTCCTAGTGCTGGAGCACGTAAGCCAGTCACGCAAACACCCTGACGGAGGAGCCATCTACCCGACGGGCCGAGGTAGCATCCCGGAGGAGCCGTTTACCTGACAGAAGGGAAGTTGAAAAGCTCCATAGCAGAGATAATGTCCAGGAGGAGTCGACTATTCCGCAGGCCGAGATAGCATCCCGGAGGAGCCATCTACCTAGCCGGCCGAGGTAGCATTCCGGAGGATCCGTCTACCTAGCCGGCCGAGGTAGCATTCCAAAGGAGCCGTCTATCTGGCGGAAGGGGAGCTGAAAAGCTCCCTGGCGGAGATAGTGTCCCGGAGGAGTCGCCTATCCCAGCGGGTGAGTCCTTGTGCCGAAGCACTCGGAGAGCGTCGAGATAGTATCCCGGAGGAGCCATCTACCAGACTGGCCGAGGTAGCATCCTAGAGTAGCCGTCTACCTGACAGAAGGGGAGTTGAAAGCTTCCTGGTAGAGATAGTGTCCCAGAGGAGTCGTCTATCCCCGCAGAATGCTGCACACTCCGGAAAGTGGGTCGAAGCATGTTCCACGTCCATGGCAGGGGCGCATGGTGTGGTGAATGAGTGTGGTGCCCGGGGGACATGTAACATGATTGTGGCGCATGGGCGCGATGAAGCGCGTATGGTGCTGGGGCACAACATTGTGAGTGCGGTGCCCGGGGGCATGATTGTATCAGCGGCGCGGCACAAGGGCACGACGGTGTGTGTGAGATGCCGGGGGCATGGTCGTGCGGCAGAGAGCCAAGGGCACGACTGTATCAGCAGCGTGGTGCATGGGCGCAGCGAAATGTTGGAGTGCGGCACCCGAACGTTGACGATGGAAGTTGAGGATATGACGTCTAGGCGACGGACGACGGGCTCACAGAGTGACGTCTGGGCGACTGGGTCGCGAAGTGACGTCCAGACGACTGGGGGTCGCGGAGATGACGTCTGGGCGACGGGGTAACGAAGTGACGTCTGGGCGACAGGGTCGCGGAGTGGCGTCCGGGCGACGGACGACGAGGGTCACTGACAATGTATGGTCCCTTGAAGAGAAGTGAAGGTGTTAAGTATGGAGGCCAAAGGCCAACCTTGGGGGAAGGCCAAGGCCAACCCTAAGGGGAGGCCGAGGCCGAGGCCGACCCTAAGGGGAGGCCGAGGCCGAGGCCGACCCCTAAGGGGAAGGCCGAGGCCGAGGCCGACCCCTTAGGGGAAGGCCAAGGCCAACTTCCTTGGGCAAGTGCTAAGGCACACCGACGGGCGACGTACGACATGCGACGGTCAAGGCGGGATGAGGAGTCCAGCAAAAATGAATTGCTTCGTGACGAAGTCATGTAACAAAAGTGAGAAGTTTGACCGGTTGGAAGCATTGAATATTTGTGCCGATGTGTCGTGTAAAATAGGACCCCCACTGGGCCCTTTTGGTGCGACTAGAATAGGTTGAGAATAATATATTATGTGTTTGTATGTATTTGACTGAACCTCTGTGAGTATGTAATTGGAGTGCATGAGTGTTGAACAAATAAAAGGGAAATCGACCACCGTAAGGCAGTGGGTGTGGAAGGTTTGTGCATCATATATAATGTGTTGTGTATATGAATGATGTGTATGTGTGTTTTGGATGGAATAATATAGGTTTAGATGTTTTAGTGTGTGCCTTAATGTGTAGCAATGTGTGAGTGTGTGAAAAGATGTGTTCGGTGGGTGTTTAATCTTGAATAGTTAGTGAAAGTGTCGCTAGAAAAGGGATTTTCTTTAGTAGTCCCAATTGGGATTTTTAAATGCCATTTAATCACTAATTTAGGCAAAGTACAAAGAAGTGACCCCTATTATTTTTAGTAGATCTACCTTGTCAAAAATATTAGGATTTTTTCGCTAGTCTGAACAGCGTTAAATTATTTATCAATAATGAGAAGTTTAGAGGAACCTTATATTGTGCAAATGGTTCAGTGTATAAAATTTTGTAGCGTTCGGAGGCTGATAGCTATTTTTACCAGAACAGACTTCCGAACGCTCGATCCAGTTAGGGACAATGGATTTTTTTGAACAGAAAATTTCTAAAATGCTTTTTAGTCCAAAAATAATTTTGGGATGTTTAAAAGATTTTTTTACTGAGCAAGGGCAACCGGGGGTATTTTGGTATTGCCACCCGATAAGGGTTATTTTACCTACCAGAGGGCTGTTTTGGTAAAATACACCTAGAGTAAGAGTATTTTAAGGATCCTATATATAAGGAAGATGTTTTTGTAATTTAGACACGACATGAGTGTTTTAGGTAATTTTTCATGCGAGGGGTATTTTGAAAATTTTGCGTAACCGACGAGTGGGTCATTTTAAGAGTAGGAGTGAGTTGGTGCTAAGTTTATAATATCATAAAATAAATTGTAATAGTATAATATGATTGCTTCATTTAGGTCAACACTGATAAGTATCCGGTCAAGACTAGTATACTTTAGACCGAGATAAGGGATTTCTATCTGAAACCCAATTTTATCAAATTGTATATATTTTTCTAATTTGTTATCGAATTTCTTTGGACTCCATTATAATTGTTATGAGAATGCTTCATTTGCCTTTAATACTACCTTGTTTTGAGCTTTACATGTTTATTTAAAAATCTTTATTGATACTCAGTATTTATTACTCGTTAGGCATCGATTTATTCGTTGTATTATCGATTATTATATTTTGTATATTGACATGACTTAGTATATTGAAGAGTTATAAAGATAGAAAGTATTGGGGTGATATAAGAATGCTCTGTTATTACGGAAAACGCTAGTACCTTATTAGTCTAACTAGTATTGATATGCATATGTAATCACATTATTAAGCACTGCCTATGTGACATTGCTAAGTGTTACCCTGCACTTCCTGTGTGGCTTTGCATTCACTCATGTCGAATGTCATTTGTATCATTTATTGTGTTCTAAAATTGTTTCTATCTATATTTGATTTAAGGGATTGAGTTGAATCTCTTCCCTTATCATTTTTTAAGTGAATATGATAATTCTTTGTATTCCTTCCTCTAGATTTTGAGCGACCTTACTGAGCTCCCAAAAGCTCATCCCTTTTTCTATTCTCTTCTGCAAGTAATGATCGCCGGTAGATTTCCTGAGTTGGTTAGAGCCTGACCATGGAGTTCGTTCAGATTTTCATTATTTTGTTTATTTAAGCTCATGCGAGTGAATTAATGTGTAACTTACTAAATTGAGTACTTTAATTTAGTCATTACATTTAAGAATAATTCGCTGAGATATTTATTGGGATTTTCTTAGCAAAATTGATATGATTGAATAATTAAGAATTGATCGATTGATTAGCTAATGCTCTGAAAATTCCAGAGTGTTACATCTTGATCTCAATGACCTTTGTCTTTGATTCAATTATCCCTAAAATAAATACATTAAACAATAAATAACTACTTTAATAAGGACATCTTTGTGTTTTACATTTTAAAACACTTATATAACATGCTTATTTTTAACAAATTTTAATTTAACAACTATAATATTTTCACATGAGGCCATTTGAAATTCGTTAAAAAAAAGTAGTCAAAACATATTTTAAAGGCCAAACTTCACATTATAAAAATATCATATTACTAACTTTATTCTTGCACATGCATCCCATATGCCACAATAGCAAAGCCAACAGGGGCACCAGTGGACCCGTACTCACCTGCTACTCCATGAAAATTTTCTTTTATATATTCTCTTCGTCCCACATAATTTGATCAACTTTTTTTTGAATGCAGATTAAGAATGATATATTGTGTGTTTTCTATTCTATCCTTTAGAGAAAGGAGGTGAAGAAAGTGGGTCTGGAGATGAGTTAGTGAAGTGTTAAATGTGAAAAAAGAAATGAATACAAAAATTAAGAAAGTGAGCCAGGAGAGAGAAAATGAGTTAATAGATATTTAAATGTAAAGGGAGAAATAGAATAAAAAGAGAGTGTAAAAAATGATAAATATGTAAAAGTATTTACAGAATCTTTCTTAATTTGGAAACGATAAATTTTTGTGAGGCAATTCAAAAAAAAAAAAGTTGATTAAATTATGTAGGACGGAGAGAGTAGTATATTTGATACCCAATAATAAAAATGCCACCTAAAAATTTAAAGAATACTTAAAATTTGTACAAAATAGTATAAAAATAATCTTTTTAGTCATTTTAAATGCTAAATTTACATACAAATATGCAAACCAAATAAATAAAGTGAACCGATAAAAAAGAAGAGAAAAAATTAATGGGTCTATTTCCTTTTCCCAAGGCCATTAACACGAGTAAAAAGATCTCTCACTATTAATTCCATTTCCCAATGCCACTACTGACTAAAAATATCTCTCACGTTTTTCCAAGCGACAGTCAGTGAAAGGCAGCAACGGACGGTGCCTCAGTCCATTCACATGGGCCACACCGGCACGCGGGTGCGCCACCACCGGCACCAACGCTTCAACCGCTCAATCAGTTGTCTACTTCCCTTCTCCTATTCAGGCTGTTCTCCTCCCCATCCTCACTCCTCCCACCCGCTACTGGTCCAGCTCCGACGTAGTCTGCGCACTTGTCCATTCACAATTCCTCGCATTCTCCGCTCAGTCACTCACGACACAAGGGCAGTCGCCAATCGATGGCAATTTTGACGTCGAAGAAAGGTAACATCCATTTTGATTGAATTTCTTCTTTAATTCATTGAACAAATCCTTTTCTTAATTCTCAGTATTAGATTAGATTTTTATTTCAATTTTGAATTTGGCATTTGAAAATTTGACAAATATTGCTTCGTGAAATTTATAGTTTATAATCTTTAGATTGATTTTTCTAGTTGGGAGTTGTATCAATTATTGTTTGCTCAGTACTCGTGGTGGCCATGTGAATTGGGAATAGTGGGATTGTTAGAGGTGTTAAAGAGTCGGGCTTGGGCCTGCCCAGCGGGCCAAAAAAAGGCTGGGTCATTTAGGGCTTCGGGCCTTGTAAATCGGACCGGGCCCGGGTCGGGCACAAATCTTGGAAATTGAGGCCTTGTCCAGGCCCAAGCCCTAGGCCCTAACTTAGGGCCGGGCCCAGGCCCTTTTTTTTGTATTGCAAAAATATTAATTCACAAAATAAATACAATTGATAGGCCTTAAACCATTCAATATCTCTCTCGTGACTAATAAAGTGCCTTAGAGCTTTACGTTTACTCTATTTGAGAATATTGATTAGCAACAAAGCGTAAATTTGTTCGCAAAAAGACAATCTTTTCACATGAGTAAATATAAAGAAATGTGCATGTCCAAAAAGTAAAAATAAAAATGTAAAATATGAGGAATAGAGAAAATGATGTGCGAGAAAGAAAGGGAAAGAAAAAAAAAATGACTCAAAATGATTTAGGGCCAGATTTAGGGCCAAAGGGCTGGGCCGGAAACGGGCCAAGGGCTAGGCCTGACCCGAGCCCTTTTAGGGCCGAGCCGGGCCAATTTTAGAAAATATTAGGCCTGGTCCTGGCCCAGGCCCAAGGACCTACAGGTTAGGGCCAACACTATTCACGTTTAGGGCCGAGCTAGCCCGGGCCTACTTAGGGTCAGGCCAAGCCGACCCGAGGACAGCTCGGCCCTTTTGACACCTCTAGGGATTGTTTAATTGAGATTTTTAATTTTATATTGATAAAGTGACAATTGCTGCTCGTGGTAGCAATTGAGAATTAGGAATTGGCAATTGCAATTAGGGATTGGGAGCAATTAGAAATGGACAAGTTGGAACTTAAAATATACTACTAAAATTTGAAACTCTCAATCTAAAGAAGTATTGTAAATTTAAAATGTACTGCGCAACAACCTAGAGAAGTATTGCAAATTTGGAACTCTCAACCTAAACAAATTGAACGAAATATAGTATATAAATTTTGATTTATCCAGTTTAAATTGTACTTAGATTTAAATAGTTTCAGTGCATATATGTTTTTTCAATTTGTATTGTTTGTATAACACTTGATCAAGTTCTAATTCTTGTTAAGCTCCAATATTCAATATTAAGTTTTGCAGTGTATATGTTACGGTCTGCATTCGTATATAGATAATTAATTAATTTTTGTGATAATTTTTCTCTAACTTATTTTGTGCCCACCTTAAATGATAATCCTGGTTCCACCACTGGTGTGCCATGAATACTCGTTGTAGATAAAGCCGAACGATGATAAGGTGTTTTGGTGTTTTCATGCCCTAGGCCATGGGACTTGCCTTTCAAGCAAGCACCGGAATTTGCAACTTCCACACCAGCTTGATGACGAGAGATGTGACAAGATTGCAAAATCCTTCTCCAACTAAATTGATAGAAAAACCTCACCTTAACTACAAATGACATTACTTGCAAAGTTGTACCTTCGATTGCAAAGTTGTCCCACTAGAGGCGGACCAGAGATGAAACAGGCAGCGAGACCAAGTCACGGTCTAACCGGTTGAACACTGCATCAGACTGATTTCAGAATATAGCAGGAAATATTACCGGTTGAAATGGATGAACTTAAAGGAATGAATGTTCATTATCCTGTGCTCATGCACTGCACCTGAAGTAAACACAGGAATCATATATCCAGAAACCTGTTTGCTCTCTTGGAGCAATCAAAGGCACGAAATCGACCTGACAGAACCAGATAAGCAAGGTTCCAAGAGAGGCTAATCAGATGTAGAAATCAGATGAGAGAGGATAAGAAATATGTTCCAAGAGAGGCTAATCAATGGACAAAAAGGGCAACGTGACTGGAAATGTCAGACGCTCCTTTTTTATTCTTGGTCTAAAACCAGGAGCTCCATTCGTAGCAGCTACTATCTGCTGGTTTACACGGCTTACTCGCAATTCTTTGACGGTTTTCACAACATGCACCTGTTTTCGGTCTAAATTGAACGGGATTCTCAGTCGGTATACTTGCCCGTAATTGTTCAACGGTGCATGAATTCCACTGCTCATAGGGGGTGATATAGCAACCGAGGTATCAGATTCATGCAGCCAATGAATTTTGCAGTAAAAGAGATAAAAACCAAGAAAACTCCCCCATGTCAGAATCTCGTCTCAGAATTCCAACAATAGTGACGCAAACTGTACAATCTGTCATGCTAGATATAAATCCAAGAACCTTGCTTTGCTTCCTTGACCGACAAAGAAATAACATGGTTAAGGGCAGGAAGTGCTTTCTGCCAATCACCAACTACCCTTTTTCATTGAGGACGCAACAATAATTACAAGGAAAATAGGTTTCTTTACTGGCAAGAAACTTCAGTCACCATCACTTACGAATCTGTTTTCCCAGTTTCAGTAATAACCAACACCTTTGCTCGGTGGCTGCATGGGCTGGGCCTCACTACCATTTCCTAGAAACAAAAGCCGACCTGCATTCCAAATTTTCAGCGGGGTTCATAAGGTTAAAACCATTGGAGAGCCGCCGAATGTTCCGTATTGCAACACTATTTAATTAATGTGACATTGCTAAGTTTCTTGATGAACGATGGTATCATCATCACGCAAAAACGCTGAAAGAGAGGCTGTATGATAACAAGATGCAAAGTTATACCAGTAAATGTATTGTCTATCCACAGCAAAGCCGAACGCAATTACAAGAAGTCAAAAAATCTACGAAAGAAACATAAAAGATGTGGTAAACCTGTAAAACCTGATATTTGACTTCTCTCTCAACAATGTTCTTTAACCATAGAGTACCAGCAAGTCCTTTGGAAAAACATAAACACTAAGGACCCACAACTCTTCTCTACAACCAATGCGCAATAAGAGGGAAAAAGGATTGGAAGGGGTTACTTTGGGCAGGTATGAAGAAAACGGAAAGACAAAGACATGTTCCTTTTGGTGTCTTACAATTTTGAGGACGACTACTGGTTCATCACCCAACATTGCATTCAACCTCCATCGTGCTGCTGCCAAAATCTTTGACCCACTCTGGTACATAGAAGCACATTTGATAACTACCTTCACCCACTGTAAAACCCACCTTCTCACCCCCCCCCCCCCCCCCACCACACGACACATAAATCACAATGTGAATCACTAACCATATATGTGAGCATAAACAAAAACTACCCCTACGCACCTCAAAGTATGTCTGGGCACAAAATAGTCCAAACTCACCAATTTGTTTGCATCAACATGATACATTTACAATACTCAGGGCCTTTTTGTGCCATGCCACGTTCTAGATCATGCAAACCACCCTTTCCTTCAGCCAGAGAGTCTACGAGAAAAATCCTTCAGCAAGTGCGTGGGTCTTCATGTCTGCTACTAAAGTAACATGATAACCTTTATGTATCCGTCCTCATCGTCCACTAGACATCATTCCAGTCATATTTTGACAAGTATATTATGATACCCCCAAAAGCCTGAGGGTGACAAATGCATTGTACACCATATGTAAGGCAAAAAGAAACCAGCAATGACACCAAAAACAAGTCTAGGGGTATGTAAACGGATTAGGGGATTCAATGAATCCACCACAATAGAGATCCCCAGAAAAACCCATGTCGAAAGACTAAATCCCACCATAACATCTAAATCAAACAAACACGTGCTATCATCTGTCTCCTCTTCACCTTACAGGGCACAGTAATCCCCCTCCAACTCTGTAGCACGCTGATCGACCGTGGCATAACCCACGGGATTAGCAAGTAACCAAAAACCCATTGCAGTCAGGTCACAAAAACTTCTTCCAAGTGGCAAAATAAGAGGTTGACAGTTCGCCTAAAAGCGAAAACCTATGGCTTTCACCAACAAAAGAGTCGTCATCTAATATTCATGAAGTGGGGAAACTGGAAAAACCTTTCATTCGACTCTATAAACACAATTGGCAGGCAGAAACCGTAAGTTTTGGACTCGAGGATTAGGTGTGATAGTTATAAGGTACCCCATCACAGGCCTCCCATATTGCCTGGTAAGTTACTAATATGTTTCTGAAAAGACAAATTAAACACGCCTCCCATATTGCCTGGTAAGTTACTAATATGTTTCTGAAAAGACAAATAAAACACGCCACGAACAAATAAAAAACTAACATAATTTGACAAAAAAAGAGAAGCACAAATAAATAAAGAATAAAAGTGGATTGTAATCCGAGGACAGGGTCCGGATTGCCAACGAATCCAACATCCCATCCGAATCAAACTATTGGATTTTATGATCAAAAGAGAAGTGAGTGATCAAATAAACTTTTAAAAAGCAACTTTAGGAAAAACAAGAGTTCCATAATATCAAATTCTAAGCAGAACACACGAATCAAGGGGGATGGAAGTATAATCAAATGATCATGACAACTATAACATAAATGGCATGTTGATAGCAATTATAAAGGGAAACCCTAGAGCATCTAAATCATCAATTATATTGATTCAATCACATAGCATGTTTGATAAGAACAAATCAACAATTAAACCCTAGGCATGCAATCTTCATGGTTGGATATAACTTTGAGCCACGACTGTAAATTGATCTGCGTGTTTATAATTGATCTGCCACAATATTCAAGGAAAGTAGATTGCTTTGCTCCTTTATCTTTGTCCATGGATTGGAATTGGTTGGAAGCTGTTAGAATGACGATGAGGATTTATAGCAGTGGCAGAAACTTTGAGAGATAATCATCAAAGTGGTGTATAATAAATTCCCCCCTTAGAATGAGCCCAAAGACCTTAATTTATAGCATCAATTTCTTGAAAGTTACAAAACTGACTCTGAATACACCGTAAGATGGCCAAACCCGAAGGTTCTAGGACTTCGGCCGGGTCTACTGGAAACACTACTGGCCAGTACACCTGAGGGTGGGTTTCTGGGGGTGCCTACACCGGTTGACACTCCTGGAAACCAATGAGCATCCGAGAGAGCTGTACAGATAGATAAACTTTGGAAGCTTCGTTCTTTCCTATCAAAATTTGTTTTAGACCTATTTGTTTTAGACCTACTCTAAAGCATTCAAAAGCTTTGGAAGTCTACTTTCGTGTGTCACAAGTTTGATACAACTATAATTATCTCAATTGATACTTGATGAAATCAGGCCAATGATGGAAAGCTAACCCATAAAACTATCCAATCACGTAAAGCATATAAACTGATTCATCGGGATTAGGAAAATATCAAGTACCAAAGTGGATTGTCGTGCTTGTTAATTGATGCTTATAAAGCAAAAAATCCAACACACATGCGAGTCATGATCCTACACCCATGTCAACACATTAGAGAATCTTATAAGACTAATAATCAAGTCATATGCAGAACAACCCCAAGCAAAAATGGAGTGTCTACACTCACCGGAACTTTCTTCCACTCCCTAAGAGTCTCGCGAGTCCTCTATTCATTAACTCTCCTTGTTTCTGTTTACAAAACTAAAGACCTATCCTGCCAGGAAGAATCTAGAACATTACCAAAAAAAGACCACACACCAAGTAAACGTAGAAATGTTAAATCGTTCTCTGACTAGCCATGATGACCAAAGACCATTATCTACCAGAATTACTAAAATACCCTAGATTGACCTAAGCTTTTACTTCAGGCGCATATGTAGCTTCTATGTTTCTTTTGTTTCCATCAATATGCTCTAGCTTTATGGGTTTGATCCTCATCAATTCCCAACAGCTAGAAAGAGCTCGTCTCCAGCGAGTTTGAGCATTGATACACTGAGGGAATTTTATTTTGTGCGCCCTGAGATCACTTACCATACTTCATACTCTTCAGGAATGCACCATCTTAGTGCCTGTTGATAGCCTTCAACTCTTCAACCTTTATATTAGGCAAAAAGAATGGATTCTCAAATATTAGAATGGTTTAGTGCTGCTACAATACTTTCCCTGCCGAACCCTGCCTCGCTGATCTTGTGTAAATGTTGTTAAAGACTCGCTGGACATGTTTACAGAAAGAAAACCCTTTCTAGAGGTTCTCTAGTTGGATCTTTAGAACTAAAGGTGAACCCCACGATATTCTTACTCCTTCCAGAGTCTTGTCTAATGTCTTTAACGGCTCTCTTTAGAGGCTCCATATGCTTTACGGAATTCTTGCAAAATATAAACGAATCACATACAGATGCAATTAGAAAATCTGGTATTACTTCAAACATATTATCCTTGTCATCTTTTATAACATTTGCTTCTAAATCTAATTAAATAGCTTGTTGTGTTAGGACTTGTCCTTACTTTTATCTTCACAATCTCTAGCATCGTCCAATTTTTTTCTTTGTCAAGGCGATCCTTATCGTCCTTATCTTCTAGCTTTTCATGTCTTTCAGTGATCGACTCCTCAAGTAGGTTTGGACATAGGACAGTGACATGGTAACGAAAACCATTACATATTTGACATAACGGAAGGACATCATTGCGTTGTCTCTTTAGCCTCATTCGCCTCATGACGCATGTTCTCCACTGTCGCTTTCAATGATCCAAGTTTCTGAGACCTAACCAGATTCCCCTCACAGAAAGCAGCCATTTTTGGGTTGTTCGTGCAGGCTTTCTAAGTGTTATCTTTTCCCAAGAGCTTTTCCAACTTCGTATTAATACTAGCAAATTCTTCTTCATATCTCTCAAGCGATCTTGTGGCAGAAATTTTCTATTGAGTAACCCATGTCAACTGCACAAAACTTGCAGCCAGGAACAACCATCTCTGATGCCAAAATTGATGTCAGACGGAACTTACTAAGGGTATACAAGGCTGGTATCATGGGCTAAGGCTTAGGTTAATAGGATTATAAATTGAGAAGCTAGAATTGGAATTTAAGAACAGCAAAGGGGGGTTTCATTGGCTGTTTTGGGTACTACGAAAAGTACCCGTGAATAGTATTTTGTAGTAGTAAGAAACAATATAAGAAGAGAAAACAATAAAGAAACCTTGCCACCAAGGCCTTCTAGAAGTCTTGTATAGAAGAGAATCGACAGAATCTCACTATTCAAAAGAAAAGGAAAGCTGCTTCTGAAAATTCTATTCATTTAACTTTCTTTTTTTCTGCTTAGAATGCTTGGTTATATACAAAAAGCAAAGACCTTTTCTACGGAGAAGAATCTAGAAGATTACCAAAAAGAAGACCAGACCAAGTCAATATATAAAAGGAATTCCAAATATCCAATTACTAAGTGAAGAGAAACTACTAAATCTTTCTAACTAGCCATATTGACCAAAAGGCAAAAGACCATTATCTACCAGAACTACAAAAATACCTAAGACTGACCTATGTTTGTACTTCAGGCCCAGCTTTATGGGTTTGATCCCCATCACTGTAGCTCCACTGCACTGTCGAGGCTTAACAACTGACAACACGCTCATCACATTTGGTCTATTGTCCTTCACATGCTTAGACTCGTGATATATGCTTTTTGCTTCCCTCACATAAAAATGGTTATGATTTAAGCTCTGGTCAGGCATGTTATCCTATTGCCAGAAAAATGGAAGAATAAGGAAAACGATAACTGAAGACCGGTTGTAACTCTTGTGAAATAGTTCAAGCCATACATAGTTCCATCCTATGAAGCAAGGACACAGGTGCAGATACGCCGATATAGCATTTTAAAACAAAATAGGATAGGATAAGGGTGCGGGTGCGGCTAGGATATGGCAATTGCTTTTGAAATATGCATGTTTAATGGGCTCTTGTATGAATTATAGACATTGTGGGTCATTTAGTCATTATGTAAGAATTAATCCTAAAGAATATACAGCTGCACACGTGGACTACCAAAGACCACAAGTGACAAAGCCCCACAATACATGGAGTTCAGCCAAAAGATCCATGAAGACAGAAAGTCAGAGAGTCAACCAAAAAAAATAATAATAAGTCTCTGGTGAAGGAAAACAGAGAGTCAGAGAAGCAGAGACACGAACCAGAAATCTGTTGCCTTGGTTGTCACCTCCGTGTCCGCCATGTTCACCTTCACCAGAGTATATATATGTGTGTGTGTGTGTGTGTGTATATGTGTGTATATATATATATATTATTTATTTTATTTTTTTGGAGTTATCCCGAAAAGATCGGAGCTGTTAGGCCATCGACGGCGCTGCCCCTAGTTGGTGGTGGCTGCCGCTTTCTCTCCTCTGTCCTCTCAAATTCTTTGACGGTGGTCGCCAGTGGTTTCACATGGTCACCGGAGTCCTGGTGTTCGTCGGTGGTCAATCGTGGCTATTTTGCGGCCGTCGCTGCTCTCTCTCCCAGTGTCTATCCCCTCTTTAACAGATCTGTCGATTTAAATTTAAGATAATTATTTATGATACAACCCTGCAAAACGTATCTTTTAAATTATGTTTTCACCCCTTAAGTGTCTGATACGCACCCAATCCGTCTCCCAGCCGCACCCTATATTTAGAAAATTAAAAAAAATAAATCATAAATACTGGACACGCACCTACCCCCACCCGCACCTGACAAGCCACCGTGCTGGTGCTTCACCCAAACTGCCGCACCCGTGCTACAGAGGTTCCATCTGGTTGCTAGGAGCTACTATTGTTCCACAAAATTAGGTGGTGTACCTATTATTCGCCACATGTCTAAGAATAGGATATTTAGGCCGTACCTCCATGCCAGGGAGAATAACAGGTAGGAATGCTATATCAGAAAGATAAGCAAAAAGTTACATGGAGTGTTAAGACCCACATCGAGAGAAAGCAACTTTGGCTTCATTAGTGGCATCATTAATGGAAACCTTGAAACAGTAAGCGAAACAGTAATGTAAAGCATATCAGTGGGGGTATATTGCAACTTATGCTGAATGGTACATCTAGTTCTGTTTCTTAAGAAAATTTTTCAAAAACACGTTATTTCATGATTCACAACTACTGAAATTTAAGTGTGTCCTTGTTTATTCTTGTTCTTTTTCTTTTGCTGAGTACACAACGCAAAGCAATAAAACTTGCACTAAATCAATATGATCAGTTTCTATCTATGAACAAGTTTTACAAACAAACAAAAAGGAAAAGTGTACCATTTCCGCGTAGGGCAATCTCTCTGATACGTCGAACAAGACCAGTTATTGGATCAGTAAAGATTTTGGTCTCCAGATTCCCCTCCAAATACAAAATTGAGCTACAAGAAACATCAAACCAATTAAAAAGAAAAAAGTTTAAAAAGAGAACATGGGGGAGGGGGTCAGGTGGAAAGTAATGTGTAAAGATCAGCATGTGCCACAATTGGATCAAACTAAAGAAACTGAAATATTCATGAACATCGATAACTTCATAACATCTTAAACTTTTCCGGTTACAATCGAAAAATTAGAAAAACAAGTTACTTTCTTAATAAGTTGGACAGAAAGAAATTTATGCTACACTCCTTTTGCCAACTACTGATACAACTTTATTTCGAAATATTTTATTTTTTGGAGGCAAGGAACACCACATGACTGGTAGTGGAAACTGCAAGAAGTTAAATCCAGGTCTTCCCATTTTTCTTTCCTCTCTTCTTTTTTTCCCTTTTGGTGTGCATCACGGCTTTGATCCATGAGCTTAAGAAGTCAGCTGAATACAAAAAGCTAGCAAGCTTAGTGGTGTCTGGTGGAGGTTACCAGTAGGTGGTGTACCCGAAATCCCAGACTTGAATATGTTAATTACCTAGAACACTAGCACTTTGAACCACGTTCTAGATTTTGATGACTGTTTAAATGTTCATGCCTAGTGCACACATCGGCTCAAGAGAACATGGACAAGGGCACCAACCAGGAGAGACCACTAATGAAAATTCGGCATATGCATTGCACATTAGTACCCGAATGACATCAATGCTGAATAGTGCAGCTAGTTAGAACACAAAACCTAAACTAATACTGATTCTTTCATACAACTGAATAATAAGGGGTGTAGAACAGGGTTCTACCTGTCCTCCCTGACTTCCACAAAGCTGGAATCAAAGAACAAAGTCTTGCTCTCAACATAACAGTATATAACTCTATTATTTTAATATTGGGAAATTTACAGTCAGTACCTCTGAGTTCTGGTTTTAATATATTCACTACCCCCTTATTTGGGAAATTAAACTAGCACCACCACCTACCATTGGATGGGGTTAAACTTTTGGTTCAAGTGACTTAATTGCCCTTACAAGAGTAACGAATTTCCAAATGTTAACCCTAAGTTAATTGTCCACCGCCCAGCACCTGCAGCCTCACCCCCGTCATCCAGCCACCCTCCCCCGTCACCCACCCACCATCTCCACTAGCCGCCACTACCACCATCCTCCACAGACAAAAATCCACCACACACACGAGACCGTTACCCACCCACCCCTCCCTTGTCACGCACCACCATCATCGACACACAAAACCCACCACACAGAGGTCATCCACCCACTTCTTCCCTGTCAACCACCACCAACCTCCACACACAAACCCACCACACACTATCGTCGCACACACAAACACCCACAACACACACCACACCCGCCCCCAATACACACTCTCGGCACGCACGCGCGCGCCCACCAAATGACCCACACACACAAACTCACCACAGCCAAATTGCCCCCATCATTGGTGTGTAGTGTGTGATTGTGTTTGTGCATTTGTGTTATGCAGACTCTGGCGGTGCTTTGGGCTTACTTTGGGGCTTGACGGTTGTTATCAAGTTTTCCTTAATTTTAACAGGAACATGTGACGTCAAGATAACAAGAGGGGGTTTTGTGAGACACAGATTCTAATGTCAAGGGAGGTCAGTGTAATTTCCCGAATAGGAGGAGTAGCAAGTGTATAAAAACCCAAAACTCAGGGGTACCGTGTGTACTTTTCCCTTTACTATTTAGTTTCCGAGATTAATATTTCTACTACAACCATAATGTAACTTGATGACGAGTAAAATTTCTAAACCCACTTTTTCCAGATTGAATCCATATATACAATGAGGTTTTCTCCACCAGCTATTTTAGAAGTATTTGCACTATTATTTCTACTCAAAGGTTACAAAGTGTAACTGATATTCCATTGTGACAAAAGGGCAGGGGTATAGAACCCCAAAATAGAATTTAATCCCATCCTTTGTCAATTTCAAATGATGTATAACAATACCAACTTCATTCTATTGTTATAATTTAGTAGGACTATTAATATCAAGGTTTATATCCTCTATATACTAGGGTTTCGTACAGTACGCAAAATTTGAACTGTGCTCATCAATCGTATTTATGTGAGCAAGAAAAAAAAAAGGTTAGCACAAGGAAAGATGCTAAAACATATTTTGACAGCAAAATTGAGTACTTCATACAGCTATATGCACAAATTGAACAGATAACAGAGTCATTTGATATTAGAAACCTGCATTCGGTGCAGAACAGAAAAACAAGAATAGTAATAAAGTAATGAGAACAAGTTAAATCCAAGAAATAATGCTCACCCGGGAACAACATGCTTCATGGCAACATCCCCCAACCGCTCCGGGTAAATGGAGACCCGGTGCCACTGAACCGCCGATCGGTTTGCATAGTCTCTTGGCTCCTCGTTGTCCAACGGCCTCCGGTTGTTGCGGATCCCTCCGGTCCCCAATGACATTAGCGTCACCGTCTTACCATTCTTCAGCTTCTTCTGCAGAGGTCTCTGCCCCACCTGCCCCACCAATATTGCCTGTACCAGCCACAACCCAAATCCCCAATTCATTCAAATCCCCATTAGTAATCACGCTACTTCTCATAAATCTTCATCATGAAATCTGACTACCAAATGACATGGCACAATGCGGTTCATACTTTAAGAAAAGTGAATCCCAGTATCCAACTGTCGCGTCATTAGGAATTCAAAATTTGGAAAATGAGTGTTACTCGAGCTGAAATATAAACGTGTCAGACTGCGTTTGAGAAAGGTGTACCTTGTAAATGCCGACGTCTAGGCCGTTTTCGAGACGGCGATCGGTAAAGGGAGTTCGGGGAGGATCTGATGAGGATGATGGAGGGGAAAGCGGGTCGGACTCGGGGCAGTTGTCGGCTTCGGAGTCGGACGAGGTTGCGGGGGAAGAGAGGTTTGTACAGAAAGGCTTGGAGAGGGAACTGGGGGTTCTAAGAGGGTTTGTGAGGATCGAGCGGCACAGTCTTCTTGAGAGCGAGGACGCCATTGAAATGTGAAGGTTAAACCCTAAGAGCTTTTATGAAATGTAAAACCCTGGTCCCGGTGAAATGCAAAGGCCTTGGCTGATCCGATTCCGAGCGAGGGACTCTGTGCTTTTCTATTTTTTAAACCGAGGCACCACTAGCTGTAAATAGGCTCCTAAAATATGAGAAAGTCATTGAATGAGCGAGGGTTGAACACGACCCTTAAGTCATCACGTTACTTGAGCGACCACTTTGACACCGAAGAGCTACGATTATAATTTATTATTCACTACTTATTTTTTGAACTATTTGCATTAAGGCTTATTTTTCTTTCCACTTACCTTTGAATCCATGATTACACTAATCTCTACATATCTTTCTCAAGGGTGCTATGGGTTTATTTATCCGGTTAACATAACATGATGCCCATGGAACAGAGATCGGTGAGAGGTACATACAATGTAGTGCTATTGGATCTATGATGCATTGGAGGTGGGTGGGGAGATCAATGATGGGTTGGTGTTGGAGGATGGGGATATCGGTGATGGGTTGATGGTGGAGGGTGGCGAAGGTTGTTAGTGGGCTTGGTGATGGACACTTCGGAGGGTGGTGATGAAGGAAGTTAATAGTGGTGATGGGTGGGAGACATGAAGGTCACAGTGAGGGATTTAACTTAATGGTAATAGTTGGGAATTTGTAACAAGTTGGACACAAACATAGTGGTGTTGGAGACGAAGGAGGGCAGGGGAGAGCTTATCTCTCTAGAACTAGAGGGAGAAACTATCCCTAGGGTTTTCTCAGTGCCTGCCATCTTAGCCGCTCAGCAACCTAGCTCTTCGTCAACCCTTCCTCCACTGCTCCACTCCCTACTCTTTCTCCCGCTGCCTCATACCTCTCCTCCGCCTCAATTAAGCCTACTAGTCCTGTAGATTGCCATTTTTCAAAGTGCTTCATGTCAGATCTACAAAGTCTAGTGGGGTTTTGAGGCCTAACAAGGAGGTGTCATCCTTGAGCCTTCTTCGCTGCGATTTGTAGCAGATCTGGTGTCCTCGAATGAACTTTGGCTCCTCTCATATCAGATGGTTGGTGATTTTCACGGAGAGAAGTCTCAGTTTATCACGATAGGCTCTAAATCTCTACTTTTCCGTCTGAATCTCAGCGAATTTATGATTCTTAGGTGTTTACAGTCTGAAGGTTATTCGATATTGAGACTAAGGTTTGTGGATGAGTGGGAAAGGTTTACTCCGCTTGTATTTGATTTCTATATCTTTTTTGTAACTCGTAATTCATGCATCAGAGCTTGTTAGATCAAATTTCACTATTTTGATGATGTAGTAGTTGATCAGATTGGAGATTGTTACTTCGTCATTTCCTCTCCTTAGACCCAGAGGTAATCTGCTTTCATTGCTAAGAAGCCTTTTATTGAATTAGCGAGGTCGCTATTTGTGGGAGATGCTCTTCATGTTAGACCTACAATTCGCTATTGGGTTTCTATGCTTGAAGTATTATCGCAATTAAGATCGGTGGTATTTTTTAGGCCAAGATTATGGTTCAATTCTCAATAACTGTAAATGAGTCGTGAATTTCTTATCTTTAGATACGGAGTATTGTTGCTAAAATTCATTGCTTGCTACAGATGCTAGAGTTTGGATCAAACCAGGTAGTGCACACCTTTTATTCTCCCTTCATTGTAGGAGATAAATGGTTGGTAAGACCATAACAATGGAGTCTGGGGGGCTTCACGAGGTGTTAGTTAACTTGGGTCTTGGCTTAGCCAAAGATTACCAAGATTTGTTGTGTTGCATTGAAGAATTGTGAAGAATATTTGTGCTTGGCAATGACATGAGGATTTGGAAATAGAATGGACTTTACTGATTATCTCCTCGGAGCGAGTAAATCGCGGAGGATATCCAGTTTTTGGAGCTTGTTTCAATGGCATTGTCATCTGAATCCCTATGCAAATTATACGATGCTGATAGAGTAATGGCGTATGCTCCTATATGTAGGTTGTTCATGATAGTATATTGTTGGGTTGAAATTCTAGATATTGCAACCTCAACATGAGAATCGGCTCGAAGATCAAAGGAGAGAAATTTTGATTTCTTTTAAGTAAAGAGGAAACATGTTGAAGCTTTTTAAAGCTTCGTTAGATATGGGACAGAGTCCCAATTAGTTTGCAATTATCGGTTTGTGCTTTTTAATGAAATAAGGACCTTCACCAAAAAAAAACATAGTGGTGTTGGAACGATGGTGGAGTGGTGGTGGGCTCGATGATGGGTTGGACGTCGCGGGAAAGGTTGCAATGAAAGAAGGTTACGGTTAATCTCAATTTTATATGAATGAAAGAGCAGTTCTAGGTTGGAAGTTCGAAGGTTTTGATTGTGGCGGGTTAGGAATTTGTAGTGGGGGTGGGTCAGGACGTAGTGGTTGTGGCTTGATGTGAAGTGGTGGAGGTGGGGAGGTTTGTGGAGACTTGGACACATTTGGACACGGTGAAATGGGTGGTGTTAGCCAAATCCTAGTGTTCTCTGCCTTTTTAAAGGAGAGTTTCGATACCAAGGCCCTAATGCAAGTCTCATGAATCGTGATGACTTTACGGGCTTTCTTCTAATGGGAGCTAAAAGGAATGTGTCAATTGGTTAAATCAATGAATCCATGTAGCAAGATGACATAAATTGTAGTATAGTGTCCAAAAAATGATTAACCCGATAATTCAATAACTATTGACATAGTTCTCTCTTAAAATACTCCTTTAAAACTTAATGGGAGCTCAAGTGGATTTTGAAGTTTATTTATCAATTTTCTCTAGGTGTTTTTTAAGTATAATATTTTCAATTTCATCTTCTCTATTTTTTTTAATTCAAGAGCTTCATTAATTAGTCCTGAAAAAAAATGTCATTCTTAACTTTATATAATTGTGTTGGTAATTGAGTAGCTCATAAGCTTGCCTGATCGACTCTGTCCACTGGTCCCAATATCAGTTGGGGAGAGAGTGTCCCCTATGTATTGTTTCATGGGGCCTTCGAAATATTGTAGGGTATTAGGCCACTCATATACATTTGGTAAAATTCTTCTTTCGCTATGAAGGGAAAAAAAAAAACCAAGATACAACTGACAACAAGAGTAGATACGAACTTGCCTCCTGATTGACACATTATAATTTGCATCGACCTTGCTTCAAGCAAGATCATGGAAACTCTACCTTCTCCATATTCAGACCCAAACAATGAGCTTAATACATATTTCTGTTAGTTGTAGTCCAGCTAATCAAAGCTTAATAGGATATGTAGTTGAGAAGCTACGATTAGGGTTATTGAAGGTATTTTTTGGTGCTGCTAAAGATGTTGTAAATAATATCGGTGAATAGTTTTGGATGTTTAATGAACCTCAACAAAAAAAGAAAAAGAAAATAAGAGAACAAAAAGGGATTAAAAAAATAACTCTTAGAATCTCGCTATGGCCTTTGAGGAGTCTCACCTAGAAGAAAATCAATGGAGTCTCACTATTGACAAGGAAACAAATCTGCAAATTTTCTATTATTGTACCTTTCCTTCATAGTTTTTAGAATGCTTGTTTATCTAGAGAAAATATATGAGATATTTTCCACCAAAGGATTCCTATATTCTATAATCTTGGAAAATTTTGGAACTAGTAAACCTAATAACATAAGGATTTAAAAACATCTAATGTGCCCTAGGTATGCTGATATGGCCAAAATACCCTTGCTTAGAAAATCCACCACCATAAATTCTTCTCGTCTTGAAAGAACTCGACTCTGTTGAATATTAGGCTTGGATTAAAGTTTTGAAAACAACTTAATCGATTTAAGCAGGCAGAATAGGCCGATATGGGGCTTTTTAATTTTTTCCTTCCGTCTTCATGAATAAGCTCCAGTACTAAGGGTTTAATCCATATCAACCCCCCTCCCCTGGCTTAAAGATACTCTACTTTGACAAGTTTTGAGCCGTGACATAATAACTAAAGTTGTTCGCGAGATCTCTTGTTATACTCCTTGCCCTATGACTTATCAACCTTTATGTTTGGCCATGACAAAAAATCCTCAACCATTTTATTATTTTCAGCACTACTCAAATCTGGTTGTACAACTATATAGATCAGGTATCACGTGATCTTGGCTAGATGTTGCGAGAAAGCTTTAATTCTTTTGATTAACCAAATGGACATTCAAGCTTCGATTATCAACATGTCTCGACACATGGATAGAATTATCCTATTGACATCACGGTCTTGAAGGCGCATCGGTTCATCTAAGTCTGTAATCTTGTTTGATATGGCCACTAAAAGAAACTCTTTATCAAGAGCTGTTTTGGCTCGTCTCATCTCTAGTCTTATTGGATCCTTCAAATTAAAAGTAAACCCGATGAAGGTAGCCGATCCACTGAGCATGTTAGTTAACCTCTTCAAAAAGAATCGAAGTAGCTCCTTGTCTAGCCTATTCTCCATACTATTCATGCAGATATGGAGATGCAATTAAGAAAATCTGGAAGTACTTCAAATGGTTATGGGTCCTCTCTATCCTCTTTTATATCCTTTGCTTTAACATCAAAGAAAATAACTTCTTACAATAGGATTTGTCCTTACTTGTGATCTTGAATCTCCAGCATCTTAGATTTTTTACTCGTCCCAACCAATCTTTACCTTTATAATTTCAAGCTTCTGTCTATCTTCAACAATTGTCTCTTCAAAGATGTTTGGGCACATGTTGACAACATGGTGACTGTAACATTTGTATACTCGATATAACGGAAAGACATCATTCTATTTTGCACCTTTCATCTTACAAATTTAACTCTAGCAAGCATCTTGAGCAATCATACCAAAAGCTTGTTGCCTGTTGCTTTAAATTTTGATAGCACACTCTTTACATGGGATTAACTTATCATACACATGTTAATAAAATTTAGGAGGAAGAAAACGCTCTTTTAACTTGTCTTTCATCTATTTTTATGTATTTAAAGGCAATTGATAAGTTATATAACGTTTTTCTTTAACTAAACCACGACAAACATGCTACCTATGTGAGCTTTCCTTGTGCGGAGCGAACCTTCAAATTCTCCTGATTAGAATAAAATGATGATTAAAATATTTTTTTTTCATGGACAAAAGCCAACCAAGAAATTAGTTTACGTGATCACCTGAGAAATCATCGACCTCAAGATGTAATCTATACCTTGTAACAGTTGATGGTCGAAACTTTTGAGACCTCTCCTCATGGCAAGCTTCTTCTTTCATGTTCGTCTTTTTCGAATAGCTTTTCCAACTTATCAAACTTCAATTGATATTAGCAAACTCCTTCTCGTGTCTTTTCATGATTTTTTTTCATATACCAAGGGTTCTATGTCCAAAGAACTCAATTTTGACCCATATCATTATGAACACGTCGCATTACTAATTCAAACAATGTGCAGCCAGGAACAACCGTCTCTTATGCCAAAATTAATGCCAGACTGACTTTAACAAAGGGTACTTTATTGTTTTCCTACAAGTAGGCATGGTGGCTAGGGCTTAGGTTTCCAAAATTTGTGATGAGGTGCTATGGTTAGGATTTTCAGAATGAAACATGTATATTTGGGGCTGTTTAGGGTACTCACAAAGTACAAAAAAAAAAAAAAACAGAGAGAGAGAGAGAGAGAATGACAAGGGATAGAAAAACATTGGAGACTCATGAAGGCTTTTAGAAGTCTCACCTAGAAGGAAATTAATGGAGTCTAGCCGTTGACAAGGGAAAAATGAATACGCTTCAAGAATTCTACTTTTTTGGCTATATAGTTTTAATAACAACAAAAAAAAAAAGTTTAAGACTTCATTTTTAGTCTGTTGTCCCGGTTAATGGGCGACCTTCGGTGCAAGTGAGTTTTTCCTTTTTAGGGCTTCCTCCCTTGTTCAATTTTTTTTTTTTCAAGTGGGTTTGATTCAGAGCTTTCTTGTCGATAATCTTTTGAGCATGTCTCAATCCAGTTTAGCCTGCTCCAATTTGGAGGATATCCCTGTCTTGGAGCATAGCGGACATCTGGTCCTTGTTAATCAAGAGTTGCTATCCTATCAAAAACTGAAATGGTCAATTAGTTTGGTTGATAAATTGCTTGGTCAGAGGGTTCTTCCTCTCACTTTGATTAGGCGTATTGTGCGGCGTTTTTTGCATTTAAGGGGTTCAATCGAGGTAGATGTTTGTGGAGACTTCTATGCTTTTCATTTTTTTTTATGCTTTGGACATGGAGTGTCTACTGGCAGAAGGGCCGGGGAACATCCAAAAAATTCATTAATTTCGATGGCCAGGGACAGTTTGACGAGTGGTCCTCGGGATTTGGAGCCATCTAACATGTGTCAGCTTGCATATATCATGTTTCTTCTAACGCGGACTCCAAGTAGAAGTCGTTTGATGACATAGCGCGACGTGTCATCAAACGCCCACTCTCTTCCCCCTATTTCTAAAAGGTAAAATGAAAAAATATATATATAATATATAATCTAAATTCTTATTATATGTGGAAGGAAAAATGGATCGATTTTAAGGGACGGTAGGAGTAATGTTCTCGGATAGAATTTTGGAATCTAATAAGGGAGATTGAACAATCAGGAGGCCATTCGGCTGAGTTTATCTTGGGGCCCTCTGCTCGAGAGTTGGGCTTGTCTCTTTCCGGGCTTTTCCCATGTTCCTTAGATAGGCCGGCATGTTTTAAAGATAAAGGTAACGAGTCTGTCTTGACTAAGGACCCTGCTCCCTTTTTGGACTTGCAATAATCTGTTGGGCTTTCTACTCAACCTGAGTCCACGATGAATATCTCTAATCAATATGAATCAACACATGATGTGGCTTGGGGCTGCGGCTAATGACCATGAGGCCGGCCCATCGAGGGTTTCTCAGGCTTGTCTAATGCCCACGTCACCTCTAGTCTGCCTTTGGTCGGACAATTTTCGGCGGCCTCTGATGATCCCACTTTCTTACTTGTCTTGCACATCGTTAGTGAATCTGATTCTGATGAGGTTTGAGATGAATGAAAATGTTTTTGATGTGGGGGTTGACCCGGTGCCTGAAGATCTATGTATTGATGTTGATCCCCCTATTTGCCCACATCCTTTGGCTACTCAACTTGATGATCTAAACTCCTCCTCTTCCTCATGCAGGTTCACGTAAGCAGCTTCAAAATCAGGTGGACTGTCTTGAAGAGGTTGTTGTAGTGTCAAAAAAATTCATGGGAGACTGCTCCGTTATTGACGGAGGCACTGACAGGATCGATCGGTATTAGTGATGGGGCTGTCACGACAGATTCAGACAGTTCTCGTTCCTCTTCATCTTCAGATTCACGTAAGAGGGTTCGTCCGTCCAACTTTGTGCTGGGAGAAGATGTTTCGCCGCCAAAAAAAAAAACTGATCTTCCACTTGCGATGGTAAACCCCCAGATGACAGGTCGGTCGCCGAGGGTTGAGTCTACTTCGGGCCCTTGGCGTTCTTTTGACAGCAAGCTGCAAAAGGTTTCACTTTGTACATATTACCCGAAGAAATGCATGCATTTTGAATCTTGCATCTGCACTTGCCTCTTTTGCTGGAAATGGTTTTGAGCACGGCTATATAGAGAGTATATAGAATGTTCTTCTAACGTTTGTCTTCATTTGCTCGGCTGGTGTTTTGTTTCCTTGGTGGTATTTTGCTTTTGCTACTACTAGCCTGATCTCTCGCTATTCTCGGATGGGCATGTCATCTGATTTTATTGTTCCCTAGCATTCTGGTTCTTGTACTTCTATGACTTGCTGGTTTAGCATGATGTACTTAAAGTGCGTTTGGTAACCATTTTTTTTTCCTTCTCCAATTTAAAAAATCAATTTTTAAACTGCAGAGTAAAAAAAAAACTCCAGAAATTGGTTTTTTTTTTTTTTTTCACTTTTGGTTTTTTTTTTGGAGACCACCAACACCCTCCCACCGCCGGCAGCCACCTCCAGCCGCCGGCAGCCACCTCCGGCCACCGGCGACCACCGCCGGCTACTGCCGGCAGCCACCTCCGGCCGCCAGCAGCCAGCAGCCACCGTCGACCACCGCCACGCCCCACCACCACCACCGCCATCGCAAACCACCCAAAAAAAAAAGTCAAAATAAAAAGGGTTACCAAACACCAAAAAAAAAACTCAAAAAAAAAAAGGTTATCAAAAACCCACTTGTTTTTGTAAAAAAAATAAAAATTAAGCTACTCTTTAAAAACTGAAAACCAAATTTTTTTTTTTGTCAAACGAACCCTTAGTTCCTGTCCTGGTATATATTTTTACTTTCACAAAAAAAAAAGGTTTTAATAACAAAAAGACTCTGAGAATGTAGTAACTACTAAATAACAAAAGGACTTAGGTTTGCTAATATTGGCAAGATATACTTGCTTACAAAATAATTATGCCCCCATTAGGGTTTTTTTTTTCTAGACATCATTCTTAATCTACATATGTTGTTTTTTTTTTTGAAAATGGAGAGAATGACATTAATAATGTAAAGATTACATAATTTTCACTTGTTAGCTATGTTTGGCTTTACATTTGTAACTTAGAAAGAAAAAAAAAAGTCATGACATAATATGACCAAAACTATCACTGACTATTACAATTATAAATTGAAAACCTACGAGCCGCCGTAAGTTAACCCATGAACATATTGAATGTTAGCCCAAACAAGGAGTTCTTCTTACCGCAAGATTCACACCATTTCCCCGCCACTTCCTGACACCACTTGTGCACAGGTTGTTGAGTTGTGAATGATGGTTGTTTGCTAGGTTTGTAGGGCTTCCAATGTTGGTTTATTAGTTATGTGATGCTCTAGAGTGCATATAATGTTCCATTATTTGTGTGCCTCACTAGTTATGTGGACTTACGGTTATGGTCCATCCTTTCGGTGTATGCCTCTCTATATATATTGAAAAACAAAGTGCTTGTTTTTCACAAAAATATAAGAGATTACTAAAACTTATATACGTTTGGGGCCCTGTTAATGAAAGCATGTTTTCAAGTGTGACCTGTTGTCTTCATATAGTATCTCAAATGACCAAATTAACTAACCTTCCACTTTCTTGCACTTCTCAAAATTCTGCCGCTGGAAATTATAGTTGAAGATGGTCGGTCAAACTGTCATCCTCTACCCCCAATTTTATGGATTTTTCGTGGCAAGTTACACATGTGGCCTCTGTCATCGCCACCATCGCCCAAATTGAATTCTCCACACTCTATTTGCATGCAACCAAATTTTGATTCGAGATCCATTAGGCGTGTAACATCTCTTCGGTAGGTTACAGGCTCTAGACCAATGGTCATAGTGGTAGTATTGATGTCGAAATGGGGTGGGGTGACCGACAGGTTAGAGGTTAGACAGAGGAGAGAGAAATTTTAGAGATCGTTGAGATGGTAAACTGGATTCAGGGAGGGGCAATATTGTCATTTCAAGGACTCAACTGCTCGTTCACATACCTTAACACACACTAACTAATGCATTGGTATGTTTTTTAGAGTTATTTCCCTAGGAATAAATATATTTTGTTGGAAAAATATTGCAAATGGGGATGGAAAATGTCAAGCTATATAAAACTTAGCGCGGTATTTATTGCATTCTACATGTTTTAAGGCCATAAATAAATAAAAATTATGTAGAGAAGCAAAGGGTATGGCGGGTGCGTAACACCTTCCCGTTGCATAACTTAGCCCCCTTACTTGTCTCCCAGTTTCCGATAAATTAGTTGTCCTTCTGGACACATTAGAGTCATTTTTTATTTTTTTTCTTATTAAATAAGATGGCGTCTCTTAAAATCTTTCGGGGATATACCGTCACTAAATGTATTAGCGACGGGGCCTTTTAGCGACAAAATCCTTGTTGCTAAATATCCGTTAGTTTTTTCCACAGACTTTTAGCGATGAAAACCTTTTACGACGGTATACTCCATTGCTAAATATTTTTTGAAACTATTAATTTTTAAAAAATAAAATACAAAAATTATCGTCACTAATGAATTTATCGTCCCATCGCTAAAGTAAGTCTTTTTAGCCATGAATTTTTTAACTCCGTCATCAAACTTTTAGCGATGGGCCTAATTGCAACATACTTTTAGCAATGGAACATCCGTCGCTAAAAGTATTTTACAACGGGATATGGACTTTTAGCGACGAAATTTTTCATCCCTAAAAGTCCAGTTTCTTGTAGAGAAATGGGACAGTAAAATATGTATATAAACTTGTAATGTAATAAAAGGAGAGAGATTATCTTAGTTAAAGAGAAAAATTAATGGAGAATATTGGGCTTCTCTAAGTAATAGAAAAGATTTAAGATCGAAGGGAATACATAAAGAACCAATTTTGGCAAAATCTTAGTGATTAATGAAAGTTGCAAAGACATAAATAAAAGTTTTAAATGGGACGTGTAAAAGAGAGAGAAAAATTTAAATTTATTTAATTAGTTGAATTTCAAATGGCAAAAAGAAATTCAAATCAAATTGAATAAGAGAGAGGAAGAGAGAAAAAATGAATACAACTCATTATTACAAAGGTGAATAAATTCAAAACATTTTTAAAAAGTCAAAATAGGAAAGTCCATACGGTGAGTTAAGAGAGTATCCACGCAACCGGTGACGACGCAATAACATTATTTAAGTTTCAACTTTCGAACAACCTCTACTCTTCTCTCCCGCCTCCTCTAGTTTCTCCCCCAAACTGATCATGATAAAAATTTTCAATTTTCCAATGAAGCTTTGTCAGACGACTCTTATAGATCCTTGATATATGTGTCTAAAGTCTGGGGCTTTCAGTTCGATCCTTTCCCATTAATATCACCACGTTTTCATCCCTCATATACACCATGTTGATGTCCTTTCTCTTAGGAACAAACACATAGTCAAAAACCTTTCTGGTCAAATACTTTTTTTCTTCCTCCTTCAGTCTTTCTTCACAGATACTTTCACCATGACACACCGCTTTAACCATGATGGCAATATTCCTAAAAATGAATTCTCGGATTTACGCACTTGCTTGGTCTCTCTCAGTGACCAACTAGTAAGAGATAGATGCTCGAAAGAATAAGCAACATATGTAGATTGAAAAGTTCTTAGATCGTCAAGTCTTCTCCCAACAGAAAGTCCAACAACTTATAAATGAACACTGGAGCCTTCGTGGACCATTGATGGTCCCAAAAACACCTTATGTATTTTTATTCTATTTCTCCAGTCCTGAAGATGCATATCTTGCTCTAACTCATGGGCCCTGGAATGTTTTTTGGAGCTCTGCTCCCACTTCAAGCTTGGCACCCACATGTTATTTATGCAGCTGTTAAATTTCCCATTATAGATCTTTGGATGCAGGTATCCCACATTCTCAGTGATTGTTACTACATTTATCTAGCAGAAAAAATTGGATGGGCCACTGGAAGCTTACTAGAACTTGACTGGTCGAAACGACATGTCTCTAATGCCAATTATTTTGGCATTAAAGTTCTCATTTTCATTGATTTCTCCTTGCTCCCTCCCATCTTTCTCCAACTTCTTGATGGGATGGGATGGGATGGGATGGGATGTACCACCTTATGGTGTTCTTATGAACCGATTTTTAAAATCTGTTATCGGGTAGGAGAATATTCACTGTAAATCCTCTCTGGTAGAGGTGCTCGAGTCTTTAACTCGACGGACTGAACATATTCATGGAGTGGCCAATTATGAAACTTTCTTTGTTAATGGTCGACCAATGTTTACTTCTTCTCTCTAAGCACTCTAAGCACTGTCGAACTCGGATCGGAATCGCACCTCCCGGATCTTTATCTCTACCGATGTAATTGGTATTCATCTTACTCAAATATATGATGCTTATTCACCTGCAACATCGGTTGCCTCTAGTGAAGACTTACATTTTGCTACGCCAACTTCATCCTTTCACTCGGGGTCCCCTGCTCCATCAGAACCCCCCATTGTAGTTCCGTTGGTAACTAGGACATGGGCCATGCACTTGATGTTTGGGATTATATGGAACAAGAACCTAATCACTAATTCCATGATAAAATTAATTAATCAAGGAGAGCATGATTTTCATTAAATGCAGGATCTGGAGTTCGAGGACAATCTTCCATATTTTCACCCAGATGACCGGGACTTCCAAGCGAAGGAAAATCCATGCTTATCAAATAAAATGAATATTATTGAACAAGAAGAACTCTCCAGTGAAAACTCTATTTTTTCTTGTCATCCTCCTTCAATTTTGGTCAGCAGTCCGATTCGGTAGAACTTTTGGCCGAAAATACACTACAGGAACATCACTGGCCGTTGCAGGCGACTGAACCCACTCTCACACCCTTCCTTGCATTAAGAACCCGACACCAACATACTAGACATATCACCTGGCTATTCAAACAATCACGGGATGAAAGACACGTGTAACTTTGGCTCTTCACGTGATCAACAAGGCGGGTCTCCCCATGGTGATGCAGAGGCTTTGAAGTCAAATCCACATGCAAACCTGGAAGATATAACTCAGCTAGGGGCAGCACCTAAGCCACTATCTAATCAGCAAGAAGCTAACCCTGTAATGACTCCTACTGGTTAGACTACTTTGGACCCTTCATTTCTCTACACTCCAGATTCGTCCAAGTCCCTGCTAGTCATAATTGGCCCAATAGCCCCTATAGACAAAGCTCTAACTAAGGCCCGACGGGTCTAAGGTGTTGATTTATTAACCGAGACTGACTTCTAATGCTTTTTTAGCTATATGACAAATCTCTTGAAGACCCATTTGCAGGACTCTCACAAGCCAGAAAAGCCGATGAACACTATTACCGCTGCAATGGCCGATGCTATCTCTCCAATTTATGATTCTGATACACCTATTAAGCATGACGAAATGAACAAGCTACATGTACCTCAGTGATCCCATGAAAATACTAAAGACTTTGATTCTAACAGGCTCAAATTTATTTTTCACCTATAACACATTCCGTAGTATATTGAATGTCTCCAGAAAGACGTTACTCTCAAGCCCTCCCGACTCTCTGATGCGTACTCAACTCTCAACTTATTTGGATCAACAATAGGAGCCCTCTTTATAGCAGACAAATACTATACTACAACAAATATCATTCCTGCACAAGCTAAAAGGACCATTTTTTGAGCTCCCGTTTTCCCTGAAGAGAGTGACGTAGATGATTCAACTGAAAATCCTAGTATTATACCCACTTCTTTGGTGACAAATGAAATCCATATATTGGGAGGTAGAGGCAAAAGACAAAGATCTTTATCCCCAGATGAATTTCCTTCTACGTCAGGTTCATTTTTCTATTCCTTACACTCCCAGTTAATCCAATTTCTTTACACATCATTTTCACTTGCCATGTCGTTACTACTGTCTCTACTCAACATAAAAGAAAACACCCTTCCTTGCGACACAACCTACCTGAACGAAAATGTCTCAAGCTTTTTTCTGGGGAGTTTTTTTTTATGAGCTTTATAAGCCCATTTTCTTAAGACCATCCCACCTAGGTAGGCGCCAAAGAGATTTGAGCTTATCTATACCAAAACCATATAAAAACTAAGCTTTTTACTCACCGAGATTTCGCCCCGTTTGATCTGCTTCAGGTTGATTCACATCAACAGTTTCTATAAAATTTTTATTTTTCCCCCTCTGAATTCTTCGGAATCCTCTCACCTTGCTGTTATAGACTGGACTAAGGTTTCGGGAGTTGTTCCTGAACAATCCCTTCTCCCTCAATGAAAATCATCAGCTGGAATTGAAGAGGCTTTGGACAACCTTTGAAATTTCAATCAGTAATCAAACTTGTCCATAGTTATCACCCGAAATGTATGTTCCTTCAGAAACCAAATTGAAAGTTTCATTGATCTCTCGTAAATTTTTGAAATTGGGTTTTTCCAACTTGGATGGTATAGATGCCACTAGAATTCTTGGTACGAAAGGAGGTCTATGGGTCGGATGGAGTGATAATGTGAGGATTAGTTCTTTACAAGGACAAACATCTAATTCTGATGGGAGTTTTCGCAAGACTTAGAACCTCCATGGCTTGTGGGTTTAATTTATGGCTATCATAGACTATGTACATAGGACCCCTGCGTGGGCCTGTATAGCTAGTGTGCTGGTTAAGAATTATGTATGAACTGTAACATCTTAAGTCAAGAAACTTTTGTTGTGGAACTTTATGTGTTGAAAGAACTTAGCATGATGTTGTTTAAGAATCTGAAATTATGACAGGTGCTCTGATCTGTGTGATATTATAGGTTAACGTTCCAGGGGTCCGGAGCAAGGGAGTTCCGAATTTTCGGGGCGTTACAGTTGGTATCAGAGCTTAGGAATATGATTCTGTAGACTTAGAAGGATGTGAGGGGAATACCAAAATATTGGATAGGATGTTTAAGGAATTTTCTATAGGATTTGTGGATTGAGACAATGAATGTGTAAGTTGATGTC
This sequence comes from Escallonia herrerae, assembly GCA_033070095.1. NCBI lineage: Eukaryota > Viridiplantae > Streptophyta > Magnoliopsida > Escalloniales > Escalloniaceae > Escallonia > Escallonia herrerae. The sequence continues at coordinate 96,082 of JAVXUP010001220.1, read as the reverse complement.
TGTATTTTGTGGTTGTAGGAAATGGACTACGCACAATATGAACTGGATCTTGACAATTGGCTCGATGATGGGATGGTTGAGGAGGAGGATCCGGATGACGATCCTGAAGAGGATCCAGAGGAAGATCTGCAAGAGGATCCAGAAATAAACGAAGGCCCGGAGGAGATTACGATAGAAGGTCCAGTGGTAGAAGGGGAGGACGATGCCGAGGCCGAGCAATTTTATGTGGCAAACCTCGAACCAGGGCCAGGGCACATGGTCAGTGTAGCTCAGGTGGAGCAGTGGAAAAGAAAGTGTCACGGGTTGACTTAGGAAAAAGATGATCTGGTAGCTCGGTTGGCATCTTTGGAAATTAGTACCAGCCAGACCATAGGAAAGTTAGAAGTAGAATGTGAACGCGAAAGACAATCTGTGAGCCAGATCCAGGAACAGACTTGGGACACGAGCATGAGGGTAATCCGGACAATTCTTCAAATTGTCCGGGAGTGGCCATCCAGTAGGGCTCTTTCCGAGTATAGGCGACGATTGATCCTAGACGAGGGACATTGGAGTTTTGAGCTGTTCGTGGAACTCTATAACTGCTCATAGATAGAGTCGTTTGGGATGTATACTATAATAGATAGAGTCACTTGGGATGCATATTGTATAGTATAGTAGGGGTCATTTTTGTGTATGACAATTGGGCCCCTCCTTTTGTACGTAAAACAGAATGTGGTACATATATATGTGTATGTAAATAGTAACTCTTAGTTATGTTGTTCTTTTCAGATACGTGTTTTTATATATTGGAAAAGGCTAGTTGTATCAATATGGTGCATACGCACAATACTACTAGTGGAACTGATCCAGAGGGCCAAGAGGTCCCGGTGGAAGAAACATCTCCGAGAAAGGGGCAACATCAGAACTCCAAACCACTGACGGAAGTTCTGCAAACTATGAACCAACTCATAACTCTGTAGGCTACGAACGTGACTAACCAGCAACAGGGGGTGCAGAACCCTGTTTCGCCTCAACCCCAGCTTCAAGATGAGAGTACTCTATCTGAGTTTAATAAACAGAATGCCACTAATTTTAAAGGGTCATTGGACCCTATGGAGGCAGAAAATTGGGTCAATGAACTGGAGAAATTTTTTTGAGCCATTCACTGTAGTGAAAGGCAAAAAATTGAGTTTGCTATATATAAATTGAGGAGTGAAGCCGATCAGTGGTGGAAGATGGTGGAAGGGAGTTATACTCGTCAACAGTTAGACGAGATAACTTGGAAACAATTTAAAGAGTTGTTTTTCAATCGATACTCCTCGACCAGTCACTGTGAGCAAATGTTAAGGGAATTTATGAACGTGATGCAAGCGGATCACGAGTCGGTCGATGAATATGAGATGAGGTTTTCACGCCTCGCTAGATTTGCAGAAAAGATATTGCCAACAAAGGCGGATATATGCCGAAAGTTTGAATGGGGACTCAGGTCTGGCCTGAGAAATAGGATGATTTTTGCTTGGCTAACGAGTTACATGGAATGTGTCGACGTAGCACGTGCACTGGAGCAGTCTAGGTGTGATCACAAGAGAAGGTTCGAACAACGGCAGGATGACAACAAAAGGAATAGGCAAGAGGCAACCTAGAATAGATTTGTGGGAGCTGACGGGCGCCAGTGGGTTACGCAGTCGTCTCAACAGGGTGCCCAAGGGCCTAGAATAGGGCAGAACCCAACGTTTAGGCTTGCTTCGATTCAGGGGAATAGACATAGGCACAGTTCTTAGAGCCGACGGGGACAGAGCACCAGTTTTAGAGGGGCGCATAATGAAGGTGCCCAACCGGTTCAGAATACTCGATTTGGACCATCACACAACTTTGGAACTCGACCTACCCAGGGTGGTGGTCAGGGTAGCGGGTTGGCCTCTCTAGCGATCCCTTGTAACGCATGTGGCCGAGTTCGTAGTGGGGGACCGTGCTACAGAGTTACTGGCGATGCTTCCGATGTGGCAGTATGGAGCATCAGATTCAGGACTGTCCGGTTGCTGGCGGGAGCTAGACAACTTTTTGTCCTGCACCAGCATCGAGTACAGCAGCAAGTAGTATCCCTCGACAGGGAAGAGGACAGGGTTAGTGAGGCTCGACCCAACAGTCCCAGGCTCAACATGGGAAGAAGCCTAGGACGTCAACCCGTCTCTATTCAATGTCTGCCAATGATGCTGCGACATAAAACGACGTGGTGTCAGGTACACTTCCAGTAAACTCTTTAGATGCCCGTATATTGTTTGATTTTGGAGCGTCGTACACTTTTGTTTCCCCTGCTTTTGCAAGGAGATTAAGAGTGAAAACTCGTCCTTTGTATACAGACCTCGAGATAGGCACTCCGTTGGGAGAGTCTTTGTAACGACCCGATCCACGGCCCCGCCACAGGGCATTGCCTCCTTCAAAAGGGCTAGTCAAGTAGGTACACTAAATTATGATGGTCACACAATACCAAAGCAATGTGAAATAGTAGGTGCCATTAGATTGATTACATGGCCAAGAAGCAGTACAATGAAACGTGTGTGTGTGTGTGTGTATGTGTGTGTGTGTATAGATATAATTAAATATTAAAATTGAATGGAGTGAGCATTTATGGGTTGACGAATTGGGCTTTGTAACGAGAGTACATCACGATGGCCATGCAATTCCAATAACGGGACACAGACATCGAGATACGAATTCCGATAAAAATTGTGAGCATATAAGAGATGCTAATCGACAGTAACACTAAATTTCATGATGAGTGGAAAAGGGATCAATCTTTACGAGAAGGGGTATTATGAGTGTAACCCTTACCTCAGTTCACGCTACAAGATTCGCAAAGTTGCGTAACGTTCCGAAAGTATCAAACCTAATTAATAAAATCAACCACTAAGATTAAAATCTTCAAATCAATTATATTTTGATTAAGGTTTAGGATCGATCACTTACCAATTGTGAGTAGAAGGTTGAAATCTCCAAGCCCTAATTTTCTCTTTCTTCTCCTCTCTTTACAAGATCAGACTCAATTTAACGATAAAACACAAACTAACCAGTCTTTTTATTTCTCTTAACTTGGTAAATTACTCCAAAAGCCCCTAAAGATATGTTACTTATTCAAAAGGAATTTCAAAATATTATTAAAACTTCAAAAGTAGCCCAAGAATTAAAATAATTAATTTTATATTATTTGGGGTCTTACATTCTCCCCTCCTTATAAAAATTTCGTCCTCGAAATTTATGCACCTCGGTCACCAAATATGGATACACAATCACATCTACAGACTCTTAGAGTTTCCACTACCTAAAGGTTCTAACTCAGTACCAAAGCTCACGAGCAAATATATAGAGACAATGAAAATAAGGAACAAGCATCACTCAAAGCATAAGCTTTAGCTGAACTATGTAAAATTTACATGTCACTACATCATGGAGATATAGTGGCATCCTTCTCTGTCAAGGCATAAGCTCGAGCCCGAGTTGTTCCAGCTTGATTATTTCCTGGCAGCTGATTCTGCATCCCCCTACCCTGACTAAATTGTGGCCTAAGCGGCTGAGGGCAATCTCGAATCCTATGTCCTTGCTGCTGGCAGTTAAAACATGCGCCACTCTGCCAATAACACACACCTCTATGGTTCTTTCCACAAGTTTTGCAAGCTTCGACAGGCTCCTGGGTATTTTTAAATGGTCATTAGTAGCTAAGTTGTTGTTCTTACTCTTGGGCTGAACCATATCATTGCCTCTTGAGCTATTCTCTTCTCTTCCTCTCTTCTGTCTCTGCTCCTTGTAGTACTTACGCCCCGCCTCGACATCTTTCTCCACTCTCTGAGCCTTGTCCAAGACTTGACCATATGTTTCTAAAGTTACAACGGTTAAGAACTTCCTGATGCCGTACCTTAGTCCATTCTTAAAATGTGTCGCACGTCTCTTCTCAGTATCTATCACATGTGTTGCAAACCTTGACAATCTAGCAAATCTAGCCTCGTAGTCATTCACAGTTTCATCCTCTCTTTGCTCTAACTTTAAGAACTCTTCCACCATATCATCCTTCACATTCCTAGGGAAGTATTTGGTAAGAAATATTTTCTAGAAACGTGCCCAAGTCAAAGCATGTTCCTCCTCAACACTTAAAGTTCTCTCGACCATTTTCCACCATTGGTCAGCCTCATTTTCTAACTGGTATATGGCTAGGTCCACTTTCTGACGATCGATGATGTTTAAGAGCTTAAATCTCTTCTCTAACTTGCTCAGCCAAGCCTCCGCATCCTCTGGCTTATCCGCCTTAACAAACGTGGGACAGTTCAAACGGTTGAATGCCTTGATGGTAACTACAGTCAAAGGAGTAGGAAGGGCTTCTGCTTCCACGTTGACCCCAGTGACATCATTACCCCTACGACCACCTCTAATACCCCCTCTAGCTGCACGCAGCGGCATAGCTCCTAAGATAGCGAAAAACTTATAAGATCACAACTTATTATGTAAACGCTTCAAACAGAAGTAATACTAAAACTAGACTACTCATAACTATATCTCAAACATCATAAAGTTCATCTCAAATCATTGAAAGCTTAAGTCTACAGAATCTTGAACCTATGCTCTGATACCAAATCTGTCACGCCCCAACTCAGAGGCGGACCTACACGTACTATTTCAAAATATTCCTGCTTACCAGAAATATAATACCCAAGGAATTTTACCAAACCTCAACATGATAATCAGAGCTCTAAATGTATCCCAAATCAAAAGCATTTGTATTTATCCTCAAAGTCTAATAAATGCAGCGGAAATCTAATAACAACATTCACTTCCCAAACATTGGGGTTACCAAAAGGTACTTAATCAAACTATTACAAGTTCTCATTTTCAAGTCACTAAAAAGAGTCTACAATTAAAGAACAACTCTGACTCATGCTTATAGATAACTCCTCTCACACCCGCGAGTACAACGCAGATATCCAATAATATGTAGTTGAGTCAAAACGAAACATATGAAAACAAGGTGCAAAGACGATAGTTAATCTTGGCACGATAAATCTCATTACGGGATATTAACCCATCAAAGGTCGAATCAAAGTCAAAAGGTCATAATCAAATAATTGAACTAATAATCAAAACAATACAATCACGTAACACGTGACTGTAAAGCACGTTAACCTAAGCACGCGGAGGTTCTAAGTTCAAAGTTGCATACCGGTAGCAATTGCCATATCATGTCATGGCATCACGTTAACCTAAGCACGTGAAGGTTCTAAGTATTAGTTCAATTCAAAGGAATCCAATGGATTTCAAAATATCTCAAACGCATAAGAATCGCAAAACATCAAAACTTTGTATTTCAAGTAGGATACCTTAATGATTTCAGAAAATATTCGATATTAGACTTAAATTAAAGAGGACAAAATATGCGAGTTCAACACAATTAGAATTGCTTCACTCCGAGTTTGTATGGGCTTGATATGAGCAATTAAAGAAAACAAGTGTTAAAATTACAAACTGCCCACGAACCAATAAATAAGGAACATGAGGTGTGCCACATAGGTAACCTCACACGCCAGGAGCGGCTGAGAGCTTGAAGAAAAAAAACAAGTGCAGCCATTTTCTATACACAAAAGCCAAGAAAGGTACACTAAATTATGATGGTCACACAGTACCAAAGCAATGTGAAATAGTAGGTGCCATTAGATTGATTACATGGCCAAGAAGCAGTACAATGAAAACGCGCACGCGTGTGTATATATATATATATATAATTAAATATTAAAATTGAATGGAGTGAGCATTTATGGGTTGGCGAATTGGGCTCTGTAACGAGAGTACATCACGATGGCCACACAATTCTAATAACGGGACACAGACATGGAGATACGAATTCAGATAAAAATTGTGAGCATATAAGAGATGCTAATCGACAGTAACACTAAATTTCATGATGAGTGGAAAAAGGATCAATCTTTACGAGAAGGGGTATTATGAGTGTAACCCTTACCTCAGTTCACGCTACAAGATTCGCAAAGTTGTGTAACGTTCCGAAAGTATCAAACCTAATTAATAAAATCAATCACTAAGATTAAAATCTTCAAATCAATTATATTTTGATTAAGGTTTAGGATCGATCACTTACCAATTGTGAGTAGAAGGTTGAAATCTCCAAGCCCTAATTTTCTCTTTCTTCTCCTCTCTCTAAAAGATCAGACTTAATTTAACGATAAAACACAAACTAACCAGTCTTTTTATTTATCTAAACTTGGTAAATTACTCCAAAGGCCCCTAACAATATGTTACTTATTCAAAAAGAATTTCAAAATATTATTAAAACTTCAAAAGTAGCCCAAGAATTAAAATAATTAATTTTATATTATTTGGGGTCTTACAGTCTTTGACTGTGACTATAGCCCTTTGTGACTGTATAGTTCATGTTGGGGATAGGAATCTTTCTGTGGACCTCATCCCATTAGCAATTCGGGATTTTGATGTCATACTAGGTATGGATTGGTTATCTATTAACCATGCATCAGTGGATTGCCATGAAAAAGTAGTTCGTTTTAATATCCCGGGTGAGTCTGAGTTTACTTACCACGGGTCCAAACCAAGTGGGCTAGTTAGTATTTTCTCGGCTATAAAAGCACGGAGATTACTACGTCGAGGTTGTTGGGGGATACATTCCACATGTTGTAGACACGTGTCAAAATAGTTTAGAATTGTCATCCATTCTTGTGGTAGAGCGGTATTCGGATGTGTTCCCTAAAGAGTTGCCTGGGGGACCGATCGACCGTGAAATAGAGTTTACGATTGATCTTATTCCCGGTGCGGAGCCTATTTCAACAGCTCCGTATCGTATGGCCCCAGAGGAGATGAAAGAGTTGAAAGAACAATTACAGGAATTGCTCGATCGGGGATTCATACGCCCTAGTGTGTCCCCGTGGGGTGCTCTGGTTCTTTTTGTGAAGAAGAAGAAGGATGGTACCTTGAGATTCTGTATTGACTATAGAGAATTGAATAAGATCATAATTCGCAATAAGTACCCGTTGCCCCGTAGATGACTTGTTTGACCAACTTCAAGGTGCTTGTTGTTTTTCAAAAATTGATTTGAGGTCTGGGTATCACCAGTTGAAGGTGAGGGAGGAAGATGTTCCGAAAATGGCATTTAGGACTCGTTATGGACACTATGAATTCCTTGTTATGCCTTTTGTTTTGACGAACGCCCCACCAACGTTCATGGATCTGATGAACAGGGTATTTAAGGATTATTTAGATCAGTTTGTTATAGTGTTTATTGATGATATCCTAATATACTCAAAATCTGAGGCGGAGCATATGAAGCATTTGGAGTTAGTGCTGCAACGACTGAGGGATAATAAATTATATCCAAAATTTTTGAAGTGTGAATTTCGGTTACAACAAGTCAGGTTCTTAGGGCATATTGCTTCTAAGGATGGGATCTCGGTGGACCCAGCCAAGATTAAGGCGGTAATTGAATGGTAGACGCCTAGCTCAGTAAAGGAAATATGCAGCTTTCTAGGTTTAGCAGGATACTATAGGCGGTTAGTAGAAGGCTTTTCTAAGATTACGGGACCGTTAACTCGATTGACACGCAAGAATACACAATTTTTCTGGACTGAGGAATGTGAATCCAGTTTCCAGGAGTTAAAACAAAGATTGGTAACACCACCGGTATTGGCGTTGCCATCAGGATCAGAAGGGTTTGTAATCTATAGTGACGCTTCTAAGAATGGACTTGGTTGTGTTTTAATGCAGCATGGGAAAGTCATTGCCTCTACGTCGAGGCAGTTAAAGGTTCATGAACAGAATTATCCAACTCATGACTTGGAGCTGGCAACAGTTATTTTTTCTTTGAAATTATAGAGACATTACTTGTATGGTGAAACGTGTGAGATCTATACAGATCATAAGAGCCTTAAATATATTTTCACACAAAAGGAGCTTAATATGAGGCAGCATAGGTGGCTGGAACTTTTAAAGGATTATAATTGTTCGATTCATTATCATCCCGGTAAGGCCAATGTGGTGGCCGATGCCCTTAGTCGGAAAAGTACAGGGAATCTAGTATCGTTAATTACCAGACAGCCTCATTTGCTAGAAGAAATGAGACAATTAAATTTAGAGATTAAATGTCCAGGATATGGTGCAGTATTCGTCACTATGCAAGTCCAGCCCACATTGATTAGTAAAATTAAGACAGCACAAGGAAATGATCTCGAGGTTGCTAAGATTATTGGAGGTATTGGAGGTGAGAAATAAACTGAGTTGGTAGTTGATTCTGAAGGGGTATTGCGGTTTGATCGGCGGTTGTATGTTCCTAATGATGAGGAACTAAGATGATCGTTATTATCTTAAGCTCATAGTTCACATTTTTTAGTACATTCGGGAGCTACCAAAATGTATCATGATCTTCGGGAGAAATTCTGGTGGTCAGAAATGAAGAGGGACATAGCTGAATTTGTGTCTCGGTGTTTGGTGTGTCAGCAGATAAAAGCTAAGCACCAAAAGCCAGCAGAAACTGTGCAACCAATAGAGATTCCCGAGTGGAAGTGGGAACATATGACTACAGATTTCGTAAGCGGCTTACCCAAGACTACTCGGGGTTATGATATGATTTGGGTGATAGTGGATCGACTCACCAAATCAGTGTATTTCTTGCCTGTTAGAGACAATTTTACTATGCAACAGTTAGCCCAGCTGTACATGGACTCGATCGTGAGACTCCATGGAGTACCTGTATCGGTGATTTGTGATAGAGATTCACGTTTCACATCGAGATTCTGGAAAAGTTTCCAAGAAGCTATGGGGACAAAGCTGCGATTTAGTACTACTTTCCACCCCCAAACTGATGGTCAGTCTGAAAGAACTATTCAGACATTGGAAGATATGTTGAGAGCTTGTGTTATGGATTTCCAGGGTAGCTGGGATACCTACTTACCATTGGTTGAGTTTGCATATAATAATAGTTATCAGGCCAGTATACAGATGGCGCCTTTTGAGGCTTTATATGGTCGTAGATGTAGGACTCCGTTATGTTGGGACGAGATTGGTGAGCGTCGACTCCTCGGTCCCGAGCTAGTTCAAGTGACTTGTGATAAAGTTGATTTAATCCGGTCACGTATGAAGGCAGCACAAGATAGGCAGCGTATGTACGTCGCTAAGCATACATGCGATTTGGAGTTTACAGTTGGTGATCGGGTGTTTCCGAAGATTGCTCCCTGGAAAGGAGTAATGCGGTTTGGTAAAAAGGGCAAACTTAGCCCGAGATATATCGGTCCCTATGAAATCCTTGCAAGAATTGGGCCAGTGGCTTATCGTTTAGCTTTACCGCCAGAGTTATCTCACGTTCATAACGTATTTCATGTGTCAGTTTTGAGGAAGTATGTTTATGATCCGACTCATGTCTTACAACACCGGCCTGAAAAGATTCAGACTGACCTGAGTTACGAAGAGGTACCGGTGGAGATACTAGATAGGCAAGATCAGGTTCTACGGACCAAGGTGATACCATTGGTGAAAGTATTGTGGAGGAATCACGCCATGGAAGAAGCTACTTGGGAACCGAAAGATGCTATGCGGCGTGTTCATCCTCATCTATTCGATAACCCAGGTATGCTAAATTTCGAGGACAAAATTTTTATAAGGGGGAGGAATATGTAATATCCACATTTTCTTAGCGCGAATCTTTTGAGCCCGAAAAATAATCACAACGAATGATAAATAAATAAAAATAATTATTTTTATTTTAGAAGCGGCGATATAGATTAGATGTCCGAAAAAAGAGAGTTTAGGGGCCCTTTTGCAAATATTTAAAGTTGGTGGCTAATAGAGTAATTTTATGAAGTATAATTTAAAGGCTTTATTTTGGGAGTGACACCTCGTCTCAGCTAGGTGACGAAGTTAAATGTAATGTTTTTTTAATGGGAAAGATAAGCATTCGGGTGGAAGTGCGAAAGAAACACAGGAAAAAAAAAAGAGAAACAGAACAAGGAATAAAGAAGAAGAAGAAACAAAGAAGAAAGAGGGAACAAGGATCGTGAAGGGGAAGAAAAACAGGGTTGAAGGAGGAAGGATCTTCATTGTAACCCCCTTACTCTTTGGTTTGATTTTTTTATTTCAAGCTTAGCATGTAGTTCCAGTGGGTACACCGCATGTGGGGTGGCCGAGTATATAGATATATATGTATATACTGAGCATGCTAATATGGTAGTGGGTCTGTGTGGGTATGAGTGGGATAGTAGGTTACATGGGTGAGTTAGTGGAGGAAGGAGGGGACTATCATGGGTGTAGCAAACTGAGTTGTAGCAGCTATGGCCATGGGATAGGGTGTGTCGCGAGTGTATTCCTGTAGGTGTGTTCACAGCTGGGCGGTATGGGGGACGGAAAATGCAAAGGTTATTACTTGTGTGAAGTGAAGAGAGTAATAGGGAGTCCAATGAGTGTCGTGGAAATTTCAATGGGCGCCAAGGGGTTAGTGCGTGCATTCGGTGTACGCAGGTGCGTGTTCTTGGCTGTGGGTGTGTTCGGGTGGCTATATATATATATATATATATATATATATATATATATATATATATATATATATAGTGCGTGCATTCGGTGTACGCAGGTGCGTGTTCTTGGCTGTGGGTGTGTTCGGGTGGATATATATATATATATATATATATATATATATATATATATATATATATATATATATATATATATATATATATATATATATATATATATATATGATTCGTGTATATGGGTGAGAGTTAAATGTGTTGTAATGTGTGTAAGGGTGTGAAATTAAGGAGTGTAAATGTATAACAGTGTGTGTATGGGAGTGTGCAGGTGAGTGTGCTTCAATTGGAAGAGTGAAGAAGATGAAGTGTGTGTGTGTGTGTGTGTGTGTGGGTGTGTTTAGGTGAAATAGTGTGGATGTTGATGTGAATAGTAGTTGTTATTATCACTAAATGTAAGAATTAATCAGGCAGTGTTTTCAATGAATTTTTATAAATAGCTAAAATCCAAATTAGACAAAGTGCGAAACTATGACCCTAGATATTTTTATGAGACGTATGCCCTGGAATTGTTTGGAAATTTTCGATACCCGCGAAGGGCGCTACATTAGGGTATCGACTAACTAAAATTAATGAATTATTTGACATAGTAAATTAAATTATTTTAGTCTGAGACTTTTAGGAGAACCTTAACTTATTGATATGATGCAGTATCTAAAATTTCATACCATTCTGAGGCCGATAGGTATTTTTAGCCCAATTGGCTTTTAAGCGCTCGGTCTAGACATCAGTTCAGGATTTTCGGGCAGAAATTTTTTAAAATATTTTTCAGCCCAAAAATGACTCTAGGATGCTTAAAATAATATTTTAAGATATTTTTGGAAAATTTTCGATGCTGGAAACCCAAAGGGGTATTTTGGTAATTTACCACCCCAAAGGGGTATTTTGGTAATTTTACCTATAAAAGGTGTTTTTGAGTAAATTCACATATGTTAGGGCTATTTTAGCAAGTTTAATCATGGGAACACTATTTTGGTGATTAGAATGCGAGGGGTATTTTGGTAATTTTATCCCAGGGATATTTTGGTAATTTTACACATCCGGCGAGGGGGTCGTTTCTAAAAATGTGTGTGAGTTAATATTGAGTTATAATACAGTGATGTAAGTTGTCCTCTAATCTTTGGACTGTTCCGTTTAGGTTAAAGCAAAGGATTTTTCGGTTAGGATACCGTAGCTGTGAACCAGGTAAGGGTTTTTATCCGAACCTCGAGCCATCAATTTGCTTCTGCAATTTTACTTTTGTCTGCTTATGTCCATTGTTGAACTCTAAATGTACATTGATTTTGATATATTATTGCCAAGTAAGCCCTGATGTTGAGCCTGATTCAATTATTGAACTCCTATCGGTGCTCACTTTTTACTGCGTATTGAGCATTGATCTGTGTATTGATTCTGAGATATATGTCTGCTGTATACTGACATGGGAATTTGTTCTATTCTGTTATGAGGCGGGCGTTAAGGCTGGTCTGAATCCTGCGTGGAACGCAGGCTAGTACCTAAATAGACTAGTATTCTGGTACATCATGCATGTGTACATTTTCTGAGCCTTGCCTGTATGGCATTGCTAGTACCCATGATCAGTATTTTCTGAATGTATGAGCATTGTATCTAAATTTATTGTTCAAAAATGTCTGAGCACAATTGTTTGAGATGCCTAAACTATTCATCTTTGAATTGTTGTAACTCCCTCCGAGATTATTTTAAACGACCTTACTGAGCTTTCAAAAGCTCACCCTTAATTGTTCTGTTCTGCAGGTAATCCGTAGGGGTAGCTTGTGTGAGGGAGGTCAGCATCAGGTAAGGCCTTTAGACTATGTACATAGGACCCATGCGTGGGCCTGTATAGCTAGTGTAACGCCCCAAACCCGAGGTCCGAACAAGTCCTTAAACCATAATCCAATCATGTCCAAAACATAACAACCTTAAATGGTAGAGCAGAGCATCTAAAATACCACAAACAAAATGATTTGTATCTCAAAACTTAACTCCCAAAAATAATCCAAAACTTTATTACAAATCTCTCAGACTAAATATCTGAACCCAAAGGAAAATAAACCAACTAACCAATTTTTGTCTAAAGAAATCATAAGCTCTATTCTCAATATCAAAAACCAAAGCAATTCCAACCGTTGTACTAATATCTCGCCCTTCGTGCCACTTTTGGCCTCGAAGGGAAAGGAAACAAAAAACAAAGGGGTGAGCACGAATTGCCCAGTAAAAGTTTTTACGCACAGAGGGCCAAAAATGGATACGAATACGAATACGAATTCAGAGTTATCGAATAGAGCCAATAAATAGGAATTTAGATAACTCAGTCAAATTTCACAAGCGAATACGAAAGTGACCAAAAGAAGGTTACCAAAAACGATTAACAAATATGAGTTATCGAATAGAACCAATAAATAAGAATTCAGATAACTCAGTCGAATTTCACAAGCGAATAACAGAAGCGACAGAAAAATGGGTTAAATAACCAATAAGTCGAATATCGATTTACAAACGAATAACAAATCAACTCAAAAAAAGGGTTACATAACCAATAAGTCGAATATCGACTCAAAAACGAATAACAAATCGACTCAAAAAAGGGTTTACATAACCAATAAGTCGAATATCAAAATATATTTATCAAAACTTATGGGTGTCACATACACAAATTTATTATTATTAAGTATCACAAATCATGGTTATACCATGTCGAATATCGCAGCCGGCGTGTCACAAATAAGTCACGATAATTAAAAGTGACTTTCAAACACAAATATCACCCACAAAGTAGTTTGATAAATATAACGAATATTTATTCAAAGTCCAAAAATAGTCATTATAGATTCAAATCGAAGAGAACAAAAATACGAATCCAACGAAACAAAAATCAGCTCAATCGGAGATCGGGTGAATGAGATATCGTCAAAAGAAATTTTGGGTGAAAAGAAATGCGCGAAAATCGAGAAAGCGGAAGCAAATTGTAAATAACCAAAAAGACCCGGCAGAAAGTTGACGCATGGCAAAGGAGACTCGAAATTCACACGTCAAGACCAATAGAAGAGAGACACGTTGGTCTAAAAATCTTTGAAAGTAACTTTTTTGACCGCGAACAAAGAACGGCTGAGAGCACAAAATAATCACGAACGACCTTTTACGATATAACGAACAAAGATTTTTATAAATCACATGGGAACTGTCTTTAACGCAAATTATAAGACAGTGAGACAAGATCATTGGTAACGCTACAAAAAGCGTAATGATCAATAATAGGCTCAGAAGCAAATTCAATTTTGAAATCAAACGGATACGCAAAAATTCTCGTGTATGAAACGAAAAGACGGCGTAAAAACCTTTACCTCAAAGTAACGAATATCGTGTCAAAAATCTCCTCTTTATCTTGGATCTTTATTTCAAAGTAACAATATCATGTCAAAAATCTCCTATTTATCTTGGATCAATCACTACCTTTTTGCTTGAGAATACCCAAAAGAATGCACTTGACTCTTTATCTTAGATCAATCACCACCTTTTTGCTTGAATACCCAAAAGAATGCAATTGATTCTTTATCTTAGATCAATCACCACCTTTTTGCTTGAATACCCAAAAGAATGCAATTCACTCTTTTCTCTTTCCTCTCCTTTATCTCTAAAAAAATATGAAGACTCTTATGTCTTCTTCTCCCTTATATAGTTTGCTAATTTAATTCTAATATGACTTGAAGTCCTAATTGATGGTGCAATCATAACACAGCTAAAAGTCCTTATTGCTAGTGTAATTATAACACATCTTAAAGTCTTCATTACTAATTTAATCACAATATGACTTAAAATCCTAATCCAAGTCGAAATCTCTTCTTCTTTTAAATAATACTTAATCTAATCAACTAACTTAATCACAATGTGACTTAAAATCCTAATCCAAGTCGAAATCTCTTCTTCTTCTTCTTTGTTTAAATAATATCTAATCTAATCACATTAACCACTAAAACCATTAAATATTAATTTCGTCATTAAAAGGACTCTAAGAAAATTCTCTATGGTCCCTTACTTAATTCAAATCTGTATAATTTTTAAATTATTACCTACATAAGTAGCCGAAAATTCGGGGTATTACAGCTAGTGTGCTGGTTAAGAATTATGTACGAGCTGTAACATCTTAAGTCAGGAAACTTTTGTTGTGAAACTTTATGTGTTGGAAGAACTTAGCGTGATGTTGTTTAAGAATCTGAAATTATGATAGGTGCTCTGATCTGTGTGATATTATAGGTTAACGTCCCAGGAGACCGGAGCAAGGGAGTTCCGAATTTTCGGGGCGTTACATCGGGTGCCAGAGATCCCAGAAATTTCACTACTCTCAATGCTTTACATCACACCTTTTCAGAATGACAGATTAATCTTTTAAGCAAATCCTTCACCTCCAAGGAAATGAAAACGGCTCTTTTCCATCTTTCACCTCTCAAAGCTCCTGGCCTCGACAGTATTCCACCTTTTGTATACCAAAAATGCTGGAATTTCCTCTCTACCCTTTAACGTCTGCAGCCTTATCCTTTCTTTTCTCGGGACATATGTTATCTAAAGCCAATAGAACTTTGTCATGCTAATTCCGAAAACTACAAATGCTTCTTGTCCTAGTGACTGTTGCCTATTAGTCTTTGTAACACCACATACAAAATCATTGCCAAAACTTTGGCTAACCGTATAAAACCCCATCTAGATAGCCTCATTTCAGAATATCAAAATGCCTTCATTCCTAGCCCAAATATTAGTGATAATATTTTGATTGGATAGGAATTGGTCCAAAAAATCCGATCCTGTAAAAACTCTAAAGGTATTTTGGGAACAATTAAAATGGACATGAGTAAAGCCTATGACAGAGTTAACTAGGTATTTTTGAAAGTTAGGGTCTTTTTGGAAGCTGTTCTACCGAAAGTCCGATTTCCAAAGCACATAATCTCACTTCTAATGACTTGTGTGAAGACGGTCACCTACGAAATTTTGGTTAATGGATTGCCTACCCACTGTTTTAAACCTCTCTGTGGTCTAAGACAAGGGGACCTGCTATCTCCAAATCTATTTATTCTCTATGTTAAAGCCTTTTCGTCTATTCTTACCGCGGCTAACATTAGTTGCATCATCCCAGGCATTAAAGCAGGGATTAAAAGCCCACTAATAAATCATCTCCTCTTTGCGGATGACTTCTTACTATTCATGAAGTTAGTCACCCCTCTTGATTGGAGGTGAGAAGTTTACTAGACAACTATTGCTTGGAATCTGGACAACTTATAAATCAATAGAAATCCTCCTTTATCCTAAGTCCAAATAATAGCGATGAGGATAAACAAGCATTTCAGACTATCCTGGGCATAACACACTCGACCATATTTTGAAATTATTTGGGAAGCACTCTTGACATTATTACCCACTGGAAAGAATATTTCAAGAATATCATACACAATATTCATTCACGTTGTGCAGAATGGAAAGGTTTTCTTCTCAACAAAGCAGGGCGAGCAACCCTTGTTGTATCAGTAATTTCCTCTATTCTAGTCTACCATGTGTAGGTATGCCTCTTTCTTAAAACGGTATGTAAAGAAATTACCTCTATCCTTAGCAATTTTTGGTGGTCTGGTAATGAAGAGAAGAGAGGTCTACACGGGGTAAATTGGTTTGCCATATATTGGGGAAGAAACACTGGTGGCCTCAACTTTAAAGATCCGTGTATTTTAAACGGGCTCTACTTGCCAAATTTTGTTGGCATTTATCTTGGGCACCACAAGATCTGGTTGCTCGAGTGTTATGGGGTAAATATTGTGTCCGAGAGAATTTCTTTTCTTTCAAAATCTATCGAAACCTTTTCTTGGGGCTGAAGAAGTATTCTAGTTGGTCGTTCAGTCTTACTCCAAGGCCTTCGATGGCAGGTCGGCTCAGGTTCTCAAATTAACATCTGGCAATACAATTGGATTCTAAATGTTCAATCAACAAGCCAGATAGTGCTAGAAGTAGAAGTTTACCAATGGCCAGAGTAAGTGATCTTAGCCAGAATGGTGATTGGAATCAAGAATTGCTGCTGCTTGAAAACTTTTCCAAGAACATATGTTGAATCATTTTAACCATTTACATTTCCTCTAATGGTTTTGAGGATCTCAAAGTAGGTCATACCACTATTAGAGTTTTCACCACAGCTTATGCCTACCAAATGCTCTATCAGGAAAAATATTCCGCATTACTAAGAAGTAGCGTACAACCCTCTCGATCGCTCGTTACTCACCATAGGATTGGAGTAATCTTTGGAAGTTACCACTTCCATCCAAGATGCTCTTTCTCACATGCAACTACTTTGGGTCGTCTCCCTCTACACACTAAACTGAAACGTCTATTGCTCACTTGTACTGACGCGTCCCCTTTGTGACACAGCACTGGAAACTTGGGATCGTCTTTTTCTTTGATGTCCTTTAGATCAACCTATTTGTGATGGTTTACCTATTGGAATTTGCACTAATGATATCCATCACTTCATTTCTAAATGGCTAATAGCATGGATAAACAGCCCTCTCAAAAAACAAATCCTTATCCTTTCTTACATCTACATATTTACGACATTATGGTTTATTTGGATCCATAGAAACAATCTAACTTTCAGACAAACATCTTTCAACCCCATCATAGTAATCCAGTAAATTCAATAGTCAGTGTCCAATATTATGGCCTATACCCAAACTTTACCAACACAGCCTAAAAACCTCCCACAACCAAACTGCCAACCTTCCTCATCCTTCCAAAGATCTTCCCTTCTACACCCACCTATCACCCTTCCTCACATTCCCTAGAACACAACTCAAATATCATCCTCACTTAATCATCCTGCCAATACAATAACCCTATTAGTTACCAATTAGGAATACAGGTAACCTTTGTAGCCTCTACGCTTACAGCTGGTCTGGGTATCACATGCATGGATTCTGATCGGAATTATTATGGCTCAGCAGCAATCTCTTTCTCTTCTTCTAATATTTACTCAGCTTTTGGACGGGGATTATTAATAGCTCAAAATAGGCACTTACAAATCAATTTAACCATATTATTGTACTAACAGATTCTACTTTTCTTTTTTCACAGTTATCTGATCTGCTGACATGATGGCATTGATCATGTCCGACTTTTGCGGTATTTTGCCAGATTTTCACTCCTTTTGTGTACGTAGTGTTGCGGCTGGCACCTTTCAGGAGGCACGTACCATATCACTGTTAGCGTGTAAAGCTCGAATATAGGAAACTACGACTGGATAAGTGAAATACTTTGTAATCATAGCCAATAGTTTTCTACCTGTTTTTGTTTGGGTAAATGTAAACTTGAAGAATGATGTTTGTGTGTATATTTGTTAAATCATGGAGATGTCATGACTTTTAAGCACTAGTCTATGTTTGTAAACCTATAACTAACCTTTTTATTTTTTTATTTTACTCTCTTCTTAATAAAAAAAAGATAAAAACCAAAATTTTCATGAATTGGCTTAGGCCACATAGGAATATCTATCAACAAATCTCTAAGCCATACCGCCTCCTTTATTGAGATTGTCAAGCAAATTCCACTGTGCAATGTCATAACAAAGTTTGTTTCTTGGAACCATAAGAAATGTCTCATGCACCCATGATAAAACTCAACCGCTTATTGACTTTGTTTAATCAGAGTTTCTAATCCAATTTGCATCCATGTACCATTCTAACATATAGAAGATTTCTTGTGAGTTAATGCACACTACGCTCTGCCCATAAGGTACTCAAGTAGCTTAATACTGCATTCCAATGGACTTGCCTGAGATTATGAGTAAACCTACTCAAAACACCTACTGCAAAGGCTATATTTGGTCTGATACACTACATGAGGTACAACAAACTGCAAATTATGGTAGAATACTCTAGTTGTGAGACATATTTCCTTCTTTTTTTTTACCTTGATAAAATGTTCTTATGGTATATAAACTGGTGTTAGATTCTCCTGTAAAAATTTCTTTGAAATTCTTCAATATAATAAGATCGTGATAAAAATTAAAAACTCCAGGATTTAAAAATTTTCATAGCCAATACTACATTTGCTTCCTCCATATCCTACATATTGAAGGATGAAGCAAAAAAATATATTTAACGAAACATTTAAATTAGTATCAACGATCAACATATCATCAACATACAAGCATAACTAATACCGGTTTTTTTTCAAACTTAGGATAAACTCATATAACATATTCAGTTATTCTAAATTCTCGCATAACAACTTTGTTAAGTTTCTCATATCACTGCTTAGGAGTTTGTGTAGGCCATATAAAGATTCGAATAGCTTACACATTTTATTTACTTGGCTTTTTAGTACAAAACCTTCTGATTATTCCATGTACACCACCTCCTCTATAACACATATAGAAAAAGCAGTTTTGATATCTATTCAGTGTATAAAAAGTTTGTAGTTGTCGCAAAAAACAAATAATAATCTTATAGTATTGATCTTAGCAATTGGACTACATGTATCAAAATAGTCAATCCCTTCCCTTCGTTTGAAACTCTTGATTACAAGTCTTACTTTCTATATATCACTGTGTCCGCCGAGCTTAAGCTTTTGCTTAAAGATCTATTTGCAGCTAGTTGGTCTGAAATCCCGATGATAAATCATTAAAAACCCAAGTTTGGTTTGTTATTCTCAAACCTATTTCACTAGTTATAGCTTCCTACCAAGGGCAAAATCTCGAGAAGTTATGACTTTGCGTAACATTTGACTCGGATATTCTTCATCCCTATTTGTGAAAATTTTTCAACAATCCTAAGACATTATTTCCCTTCTATATAACAGGGGGTTACCGTAAATCTGCCTTTTGAGATAAACACAGACTATCATTGGATACTACTTGCACCAACAATAACCAGACAAATATTATCTTAGGAGAGAGAATATAAAAATTTCATCATCAATTAAGTGAAGGGCCCTTGACACTTATTTATAGGTCACCAAAAACTGTATTTGAAGAGGTTTATTAACTTTTTTTAGGATAATCAGAATTGCATTTCATCATAAGGTAGAAGTTACAAAGTTAGAAATGTATAAGCTAAGAGAGGGGATACATGTTTTACCCCTTATTATGAGCAGGGAGAGACTCCATCATTTCTTCCCTGTTAGTTAAAGAATTATTTTTGTAAAGTTATCATGTAAAACATAACAAAAAACTAAATGTATCGCTATCCTTTTAAAAGCTAGATGTCGTATCTCTACACAAGAGATATAAAACCAAAAGATTTCCTCCTCTATCAGAGAGAGAAGGATGTAGCTAATTCTGCAGAGATGGCTGATCTATTGAGTAAGTAGCATCTGTGTAGCAGACTCGAAGTCTGATAGATATCGAAAAGGATGGGTTGCATCCATGGTGATGGTGTTTCACTGCCTACAATCTGAGAGTAAATAAAAGATATGTTAGAATGATATTCATATACTCTTTGTTGTAAAGCCCACTAACAAGCACAGAGTAGAGAGAATGCTTTTTCTTCTTCAGCAGTGCTAGAGAGAAAATAAGTCATGCTTAGGCCCATGAGAGCCCATTCTTCCATCATTGCTATTATTCCCCACCTAACTGATTTGGAAGCAAGTTTAAAGGAAGTGTGAAAATAAACATGTACGGCGAGAACATCTAGGCTATTCATGTATGTGGATGGATGTTTGAGTGGGATGTCTGAGATGTGATTTTGTCAATTGCATGTTGGAGGAACTCTGTTTCTTTTGTCACATGATCCAATGAGAAGTTTGGCTTACTAAATCTGTTGTTTGAGCTATTATCTGGGGAGGGCTTAGTTTATTATGTCAAAATATTATCTCATTACAGTATATCCAAATATACCACTCCTTCAGGAAGAGGACTGCCAAGAACTACCGAGTCTGTATCCGTATAGTAGCAATCAGGTCTTGATATATATATGGATACATATGAATCCGAGAGCACGCCAAAGAATGCAGAAAAAAAGAATGTCAGAAGTTAAGGTTGAGGTTTTTGCAGTGGGAAGTGTGGATGAGTTTATCCAAGCGATGAGTCATTCTTTGAAAGATGGGATGTAAGTAGTTGTCAAAATGCCTAGAGTACTACCAAACCATACCATTCATAATGAGCTGTAGGAGTAGAAGAGGTGATATTCAATTTCTTGATGGCAGAGAGTGCATTGTGTGTCATTTGGTGTACCTCTAGTGTGAAGATAACTGAGTACCGCTAAACGGTCCCACAATAATTGCCATAAGAAGTATTAAATTTTGTGAGGTACAGTTAACTGCCAAAGTTTGGACTAGACCGAAGTGGAGATATTGAGTTGGTCTGTAAAATTATGGGTCGGCAAGCAATATGCCGATC
Organism: Escallonia herrerae; assembly: GCA_033070095.1. NCBI lineage: Eukaryota > Viridiplantae > Streptophyta > Magnoliopsida > Escalloniales > Escalloniaceae > Escallonia > Escallonia herrerae. Next base: position 75,157 of record JAVXUP010001220.1, on the reverse strand, counting down.
GAACTGCGAAAATGCCAGAGGATGTTCCTTTCCATACAATCTTATCAGGATATCCACATTGAGATATCAATATATCTAGAATCTATGGGATATGTAATATGGAAAAATGTTTCTAATTAAGGCTCATCCCACTTTGCATGTGTAATAAGGTCCTAAACCCAGTACCTCGAGGGAGTATCAGTGTTGTAAGGCAACATAACACAAGGTTCAATTGAGGGGATCCAATGGTCAGTCCAGAGACGTATTTGGTTACCATTCTCCACTTTCCAACGAGTCCCTTGGACTAGGACATCCCTACCATGCAAGATACCCCTCCATCCCTAGGAAGCTCTAGAAGGCACAAGAATTGATAAGAAGTGATTAGTTTTGCAATATTTTGTTGTGAAAGTGGTGGATAGAAGTCCTGCTAGTTTTGTGATTATGTGCTAACTTGTTTTTGCGAGTAGGAATATATTGAAGAGATAGGTGGATTGGAATCCTAGGCCTCTTTGATTGGTTGGTCCACAATAAGTTCTCCAATTGATCTAGTGGATGCCTTTGGAATTCTGATCGCCTGTCTAACAAAACCGGCACAGAATAGAATCTATTTTTTTTAACATACCTTGATTGGGAGAAGGACAAATTGCATGTGATATGTGAGCCGGGATGAGAGGACCAATTTGATAAGAGTGGTTCTACCAGCTTTGTTAAGTAATAAACTTTTCCACCTAGCACGTCATTTTTGAACTAGAGCAATGAGGCGTTGCAAGAATTTTTTTTGATGAGAGGTTACATCCAGTGTTGTCCCCAGATATGTACCCAGTGTAGTAGTTATCTCAATACCTATAGATTGGGATAAATATTCTGTAAGAGATAAAGAAGTATTGTGGCTTACATAAAAGATAGATTTATGTGGATTGAGTTTTTTGGCCAGAAACCCTTGAGAAAGTTTCAAGAAAAATTTTGAGTAGTTTACAGCAAAGGGGAGTGAAGTGAAGGACAAGTATGGAATCATCCATAAGGAATAAGTGATTCACTAGTGTGGACCTTGGAGTGATTTTGAGGCCAAGCACTCCCTTATATTCCCCGGCCTTAAGACAATTTTACAAAAAGACTTCCATATAAAGAATGAATAAGAAAGGTGAGAGAGGATCGCCTTGTCTCAAACCACAAGTCGGTCTGAAAATTCTATCGGAGAGCCATCGGCTAAATCGAAAAGAAGACTGTACTGATACAGACCCATTTTGAAGTGAATCTTATTTGTAGTAAGACTGCTTTGAGAAAATCTCATCTAATTCTATCGAAAGTCTTGTTCATGTCCAGAGAACTAATAGCTGTAGACCACCCATTTTTTAGCCAAATCTGGTTTGTCAATTCTTGGGCAAACAAAATGTTGTCTATAATATGTCTTCCTGCTGTAAATGCATTCTGATAAGGTGATAAAAGGGAAGAGATAACTAGTTTGAGATGATTGCTTTACACCTCGGCAATAATTTTGTATAAGGTATTGCAAAGATTGATCGGTCGACAATCTCCAGAACATTGGGGTTGATCGCTTTTGGGTATAAGCACAAGAAACGTCTTGTTAGTCTCTGCCAGCACATAACCAGAATCTAGAAATGAGAGTATAGTTGTCGAGATGGATTTTTCCATGAAATCCCAACATTTTTGATAAACTATTGGAGGAAATCCATCTGGCCCTGGAGATTTTAAAGGCACAAGTTGGAAAGTTGCAGTTTTAATCTCAACAACTATGAATGGGGCATCCAAAATCAAAGTGTTTAGGGGTTAACCATGATTGGAGATTTCCTATTGAGGACAAGTCTCACTTTTATTTGGGGGTCGCTCAGGTTTGAGCATGGAAGTAAAATTGATAAAGGAAACAATATTGAATTTCTTGACCATTCAGAATTCTATCAAAATTTGTTTGAGATTGGCGTATACGAATTGAAGCATGAAGGAATTTTGTATTGCGATCTCTTAACTTGAGCCAATCTATCTTGGACCTTTGTTTCCAATAGATTTCCTCACATTCTATGAGATGATCTAAATGATTCCAGAGTGCAGTGTCTTTTGACATTGCTGAAACATTCATGAAATCCTCTTGAATGGTAGGAATATGGTGACATAAGTTTTTAATTTGAGAGCTCAAATTGAAGAAATGCGACTTGCTCCAATCTATGAGTGATTGTAAGACAAGTTGATTTCTTTTCATCATATAAAAAAGAGGAAAGTCAGTAATCTTTGAGTTCCAAATTACGAATAAGATCCAGGCCCTCTTTCTGATGTAGCCACACGGCTTCGAAGCATCTAGCCTTTTTCTTGATGAGAATTATGGATATGAGTCGAGGAGAAGAGGGGCATGGTCAGATCCTTGAATACCCAAATTGGTTATTGTTGCCCATGAAAGGAATAAGAGCCAGTCCAAATTGGAATAGTTGCGATCTATTTTTCCAAAAGTGCAATCATGGCCTTAACATCCATTGGTCCAGGTAAATACTGGCCCTTGCCATTGTATGTCTATTAAGCCTGGATTTTGGAGAAAGGAGGCTAGGGAAGCATGACCTGGAAAGACCGAACAATGACGACCAATTTTTTCCTTTTATGTTAGAACTTGGTTAAAGTCACCAATGAGGATAAAAGGTCCTGATATATGAAAGATAGCCTCGCTGATACCGTTTCAGATCTCTTGCCTCTTCCCAACCATAGGAAGACCATACACAAAGACTGAGGTCCATAGCAGATCATAATTAGAATGGAAGGATTAGAGAGGAGGTGACATGAATAGAAGAGTAAGGAGCCAGTGAGTGGTCATTTTTAACCCACCCAGAGCCCCCCTTTGGTTCCATCAGGATTAACTCTGTAGAAATTTCATGCCCTTCTTTTCAAAAAAGAGTTGAAACCTTTGCAATCTCGAGTTTGGTTTTTTGAAAAGAAAATAATTTTGGGCTGGTATATCTGGATAAGATGTTTGGCTATTTGAACTATGCGGGTTTGACCCAAACCCTGATAGTTTTAACTAAGAATTTTCAGTGATCGGAGAGGGGCTGTACAAGGACAAACCCAGAAGCCTTCTTGAAAAATTTGTATTGTGAGGTGAGAACAAAATAAAACAAGTCGATGTTTACTAACAACAATTAGAAAGAGGAAGGAAGATCGTCTCAGTTTGGTTAGAAGAGTCGCTGAATAATAGTGAAAATTATTAGAGAGGGTAGAAACCATCCCTATCAGAGTAGCTTTGGAAAAATCAAAGTTCTTTAGAATAGATTCCAAGTATGAGAAGTGTAGGAAGGGAGATATTGAAGAGACTCGGCTGACTTCTTCGGTCGACCAAAATTTAGAATCGCCACCAGTAAATCGAGACCAATCTTGTCGACAAAGATTCGGGTGAGTGAATCGAAGCGTGCACGGCGGTGACGGTGATGGTTCTGATGGTCTTCTCTTAGAAAAGCCATGATTCGGGTATCAGCTCGAACATCTTCAATACTAGTAGGGTTATTTGAATCAATATCGGTGACTGCTGGCCAACTGAGGTTGTAAGCAGTTATGGAGATTAAGTCGGCTGCCTCCACTGTTAATTCAGGACAAAATTTAGAATTTGAGATGAAAAGCCTATGGGGATAAGTGTCCGGTTGGTCTTCTTTGAGAAAAGCCTGGGTTTGGATATTAGCTCAAAGATCTTCAGTACCAGTGAAGTTAATTGAAACCGTGCTGGTTACCTCTGTCTGACCGAAATTCAAGATGGAATTTAGAATTTGAGATAAAAAGCCTATAGGAATAAGAGCCCAATACTGATTTTGGGTCAGTAGACCGTCGCTTCTCCTGAGATGGTGAAGAAGAGATAGAGATTCTAGAACATTTATGAGGCTTATTACTCATTGTCAACCATCACAAAAATGTGCTCTATATCAGAGACTTTGGAGCTGCTAGTCTAGGCCGTTTTGGAGAACCCATAGTCTCCTAAACTATCCTATTCTCAATCAACCAACTCAGTCGCTTTCCAGAGAGTTGTGGTTTTAACATATGTTGATCTAATATCCTTGAAACTATGAGCCATAAGTGATAAGTGTGCAGCTGTAAAGGCAAAAAAATATATGACCAGATAAGAGGATTGCTATGCATGTTGAGCTTGATAGATAAGATGTAGAGATAGAGAGAGAGAACTTGGAGGCATAGAAAGACCAATAATCTTGAGACGTTAACTGGTTAGAGGTGATCAACTGAGTCCAAATTTGACTCATCCCTGGAGTGTTTTAATGAAGTTGAAATGATGAATTCTGTGCTAAGGTCCGTGTAATAATCCTGGTTCTCAATCTTGGCAGGTGCATCATTATCCTCATTTTCCTTTAGGAATGCTTCTTCGTTTGTGGGGCTATAGAATCTAGTCCCTGTTGTCTTTGAAATAAGTAAAATATAAGCATTCTTTCCAGTAGGTTGGGCCGTACATTCTTTCCAGTGGGTTAGAACTTCTGAGTGGTGGTGTTTTGAAGCTGAGCATTTGTTTCCTCAATTAGCTGAGAGATCAAAGATTTGATTGAAGGTTCATGTGTGACTGAAGCTCCTCCGTAGCTGAGAAAGGGGTCAAGGACATAATTCATCTGTCGACGTGCTTGATCAGAAGAGCAAGTGTGGTGGGTATTGATGGAAGCTACCATCAGTTTGGTTTGAGTACGAGGAGGTTGAGATGGAATGTGGGAACTGGGGTTCATTGGCTCTTCGCCTAGTCTATGCTGAGTGGAGGGGTAGGGTCAAGGTTTAGAGGGTCACGGGTGGAGGAAGAGGGGATGTCTGGTGTAATGGATGGTGCTATGTAATTGGTTAGAGCTATGTTTGGTATCTGTTGAGATTGAGCCTTGCTGAAATTAGATTGATGGGAGGGATGTGTATTTTGACTGCATGAAGATGAAGGATATGTTGATGGTAGTCCCACTACCTAGAGAATATCTTGGAAAAAGTCATTGTGAGAGTGCGCTGTTTTTTCCAAGCTTAGCGAGAAGGGAAAAGAATCTAGGTTCTTGTGGGGTGACTTAAGCTAGGTGATCAGGTTGTCCAAAAGGGGGGGGGGGACTTGCTCTCAATTTACTTGCTCACTATGTTGGTCACCAGGAGAGTAGTCCATGACATCATCCATAAAGGATTCCAGGTTGGGCGAATGGCCAATTCCCACACCGTCTTTGTGATTGAGATCTTGGCTTCCTTCCAGGGTCGTGTGATAACTAGGTTCAGGGAAGGAAATGGGGGAAAGGGGAGGGAAAAAGAAAGAGTAGACATAGTGAAGTTCGGGCCTGAAAGGAGTCTCTATGGCTTCAATCTGAGAGGTACGATTAAAGTCTGTTTAGGGAGGTTGTGAATGGAGTTTCTGTACAAGGGTTTATCCATCTCGATCAAACATAGTAGGGTGAGGTAACTGTACTTGAAGATGAAGGGAAAGGGTAGCAGAGGCTCTGCGTATCTCACACTATAAGAAAAACCGGCTATGCCTACGGTATAGGTCCGTTGGCTTAAGTAAGTAGTCCCGTAGGCATAGGCTCTCCCAACGGTACTAGTCCATAAGCTTAAGTTCCGATGGGATAGACCTATACCTACGGTGCTTTGGACCTATACCAACAGGCATACCCTCACCATAGATATATCATTTAGCTGTATTCTTATTTTTATTCCCAACCTATGCCTAAAGTACATACCGTAGGCGTAGCTCCTTATTTGTCAAAAAAAAATATTTACAAAATCATTTCCATGCGACCACTACACCCCTGCCAAGCACCAACTTATAGTGTGGAACATCATCTTTAAAGCACTTAAATGCAAACACACAGAAACCAACTTCAAAAGAAATAGAAACGAAAGAAAGTAATCCTTCAAATGATCACCACAGTTGAAGTACTGCAAACAATAAACTCAAGAAAGTTGATGCTAATGGCGATTGTAAACTACACCACCTACCAACATTAATAATCTCAATGAAGCCCAACCAATTTTGTATGAGGTTAACATAAACTAAGAAGCCTTTGCTTCAAAGTTTTATTCTAAGAATTGAATTTCTTTTACATACGTACATAAGAAATTTTTGCTCCCCCAGTGAATATAACATACAAGGTATTTTTGAATGCTCCCTTAGCATCATCCATGGCATGCTTGTTGCTCCAAAGTTCTATCATGCATTTAATTCAAGGAAAAAGCTTATCCTTTGCATCTTGAACAACCTTTAGAGAGCTTCAACCCCCTAAAATCATAAGTAGATAGTTTAGTAATACACGCGCGCACACACACAGAGACTACTCAAGCAAGGGAAACAAGTAACTACAAATTCATAGTCCTATTTGGTACATACCTTATGATAGTTGGATCCGCACAGCCATAGTGGTATGGGCTTCCTTGAACTATGATGCTACCACATCATCACCCTTAGGACTAGATGAAGATCTACAACCAACCTATAATTAGCATATGTGCTATTCAAGATTTTGCATTCTTCTAATATGACAACCCAACAATGACAAACTTCTGATCAAACAAAGAGATATATGTTACAGTGAACCACAAAATGCATCATGATATAAATCTCAACTGGTAACATGTCAACCGTGCAAGAAGAGGAGCATTCCATTTGTCAAGGCCGTTTGTGCCATATAAGCTAAATGGGGTTGGGTCCGGTGAAATTCTTTTTTATTCAACAACCTTTTGGCGTACTAAAACCTATCTGCATCATAAAAGAAATACCAATGTAGCAGTTTGTAAAGTGCTTTGGATGTACATAACTGTCTACTAATGCACTGCGGCATTATCAGCCACCAAGATTTTAAACCGCAAGGAAATAGAGAAAGAAGGTGGGAAAGTAAAATATAGACCACTAAAGGAGGGATATCATATTCATCTTTCAACACTGGCCACCGATGAAAATCATCTTTTCACACCATAGGAGCATAGGTATATAGCAGTGATAGATTCTAGCTTTACGAGGTAACAACAAGACAAGGATTTTACATATTAACAATTGCATAATTGATATATGTTAATGGTTGAAATTCAATAGTCGTGGTGGTATACATAGATAGCATGCGTGAATACCTCTCAATGACTTAAGAAAGAAGAGGGTAGATTATAAGTTTGCAAATTAATGGGCAAGCTATCACGTACAACACTGAAAGTAGTAAAATTCTAAGCTAATAGTCACCTACATATTTCACAAAACTCATAATCAGATTTTTTTGGGTACCAAATTGCTGCCAAACCCAATCTAAGACCTTAATCAAATTAAAGGCATTAATCAGATTGCTGCCAAATTGCTGCCAAAACCAATCTAAGACCTTAATAAGATTTTTTAGGTACCATAATCAGATTAAAGGCATACAAAAGAGAGAGAGAGAGAGAGAGAGAGAGAGAGAGAGAGAGAGAACAAATAACAAACTAAGAACCTAAATTGCTGCCAAAACCAATCTAATAATCCAATTGTTCAAAGAAAAATTTCCAAGGAAATTATTAAATTAGAGACACAGAGATGGAGAAAGTAAAATTCTAAGACCTTACCTTATCACTTGTGCAGCATGAGACTTCTAGAAGTGGAATCTGAAAAGTAAAGCCCTAATTAAGCTTAGTGATGGAGACGACATGGTAGATCGAGATCGGTGGTGACCTAGTAGGTAAAGAGCAAAGAGATTCTTCCAAAGAAGATACCATTATTAATTGGGAGGAGCAAAAAGATGGTTCAGAGGAGTGGAGAGCAAAAACAAAATGAATCGGTAGCAAGAAAGATGAGGAGAATTGAAACCTGGTGGATAGTTACGGCTGGGCCAGAGGGTGCGAACAGATGTGAAGAGATCCAATTTGAGATTGCAATTCAGGATATCAAGATATAAAAAGCTTCTTTTACTTTAATTTGGGTTATAAGACGACGGTAGTGCTTTTACCGTTGGTACACATGCACATATACTGACGGTGCTGATAGCGTTGGCACATTCGTGGGGACATCTCAAATTTGTTGTAGTGTCATCTTCCCCTTTGGCACATACTGCCCGCATTTGTAGCATACTCTGAAGACTTTCTCATAAGCACAATCTAACCATAAGCTCTCACGGGTGAGCAAGTAGAGAAAAACTCCCGCTAACATTGGTTGTCGAAGATCCACCCGAATTTGAATTTTGAAGTAGTCTTTAAACTTCAGATGAATCGAAGACCAATCAATTTTTAGCACTGAGATTACCTATGGTCTGAGCCAAGTTAATTGTGTACCAATCACTAGGAATATTAGTTAGGGAAAATTGCGTAAAATACCCCTGTGGTTTGGGGTCATTGCAAAAAGACCCCTCTGGTTACAAAAATTACAAAAAGGCACCCAAGGTTGCAAAAGTCTTGCAACCATTAAAAAAATCGTTAAAACTAACGACATGTGATATTCACGCTCCTGAAGAGCGCATTTGGTAGAAATTAACTTAACAAATGACAAAATGCCCTTTCTATCTTCTTCTTCCCCAAATCCTAAGCCCTAAATTCCATATCCGCCTCAGTACGATCGCCACTACCGTCGCCATTTACTCCGCCAAATTGCCGCAGCCCCCTCAAGCCCAAAATCTAGCCACCATTTTCAAGCCCCGTCCAGTTTGCCTGGTTTCAGCCACCATTTTTAAGATCTTGGGTGTTGAGACCTTTCTGCCACAGCCCGTTTCTGCCACCATTTTAAAGCCCCGTCCACCTCCGAAACCACGAGCCCCAACCACCCACAGCCGGCCCTATGCGCCTAGTAGTTGCCAACATCGTCACCGTGCTCCTCTGATGTATATGGGTTTTACCAAACTTAATCGAACCCTACTCAAACTGATTTGAACCCTAATCGTACAAATTCAGATCTAGGGTTTGATATGAATTTGTGCAATTCGAGTAATGAATCAAATCAATATCTTGCGCCACCGCGAACCCCATCGATCCATGCTGGCACCGCCGCGAACCCGCCGTCGATCCAAGGCAGCTGGCCTTCGTCCATGTCCAAATCCAAGGATTTAGTGGAGAAGGAGAGAATCAGAGGAAAAGAGAAATGGAAATAGCGTGCCCTTTTCATTTATATAGAAGGGCAATTTCGACATTTTTACTATTTTGTTACGGAAATTTTACGGTGCAACACCTTTGTAATCACATGTGTTTTTATATAATTTTTGTAACAAGAGGGGTCTTTTTGCAATGATCCCAAACCATAAAGGTATTTTACGCAATTTTCCCTATTAGTTACTCAAACCCACAGATCAGATGTCATAAATCTGACGGTGGAGTAAATCACATAAGAGGTCCAAGGTCGAAGTACGAGAAGTGCCCCTAGTATGAACCAGGGCCTGTTGGTGAGTACCAGTTGTGCCTCATGAGCAAATCAAAGTGTAGTAGGAACACCTTGGGTAATTTCTCAACTCGCACTTTGCTAAACAGGTTCTAGTTGTTGTTATGATTTGTTGCAGTTGAGATTCTCGGAAGGTTTTGATATGATAGATGAAGCCTGCTAGAATGCGACGTTCCCCCTCGTTCATTCATGACCACCTATTCGTTCAACCGTAGCAAATGTCCTCTACGAGAAGCAGCTCCATTTAATAAGATGGATGTTTTGGTGGGTTTGGAGCAGGTGGGTTTTGTGAAGGGCTTGAAGATGAGTTGGGTACAAATGGGGGTGGTTGAGAGGGCAAAGAAGAATTTATGGCAGATTAGGAGTAAGAATCTGATAGCTACAACTTGGGAAAGAACTTTAATCTATTACAAAATGAGGGACATGGTTTGTAAATCAACAATTTGGCGCAGATCTTTCCAAATCCAGCAGACGAAAAATTTCTAACGTTCCTGTCAGGTAATTAATTGGTGAAGAATGGGATCATTGTTTTGTAGAGATAACTCTAGGCATTTGAGTGACGAGGCAAGTGCGTATTGAAGCAGAAAGGGGATGAGTTAACATACGGTTGAGAATTGGGGTAGCAATTGGATTCAAGAGAAAAAAGCTACAGTATACAAAGTCAAAGATTCAGGCATGAGACATTATTATTTATATTTAATAACTTACAACTGCCATCAAACCAAAAGTCACCATTAAAAGTTGCATTGTATTGAAAGAGTGAATAGTCATATCTCCTAAAGTTGGATCCAAGCATCAATTATTGAAATTTTTTTTAGCACATTTGATGATATTTGATCAGTGGCGGCATTTTTCATATATTTTAAGAGCACAACCAAAAATTTCGACGATGTCATGCGACCATGATTGAAAACCATCTCCATGAAGAGTTTATGTGTTCTTAGGAACAAAGTACGTGGGTAGTGATGAAGATGCCAAAAGAACATTTTTCATAAACAAGGGCCAAAATATATCAGGTCATTGTGGTCACTGCCTTGAAGTGCGCATGCTTTAAAGTTTGAACTCAAGCCCGAACCAAAGAGAAGACCAAACCCAGTTCGAACATGACAAACGAATACAACCAAAAAATGGCCACCCACAAACAATTGGCCTCTGATGCCATTCAACCTTTTCCTCTCGTCACTGCCTGGGTGTAAAGCTACATATAATATGTAATGGCACAGCAAACACTAAATGATGAAAAAGAATTAGTGTGATAGAAGGAGGAGCTGAAAAAAGTAGAAAGTTATTTTGTACTCTCTATATGCTTAACTGTTATTGACGATCATAATCATCACTTGATATATCTTAGTATAACGAGAAATGCCTCTTCAGAGTGTAGGGATGCGTGCATCCGTGGCATTGTTTAAACAGAAACTATGAGTGTTATCTGACTTAGACGGAGGATCTTAGATTGTTTTTTCGGTAGTTGATTCCAAGTACAAGACAACTTCTGTTGTAGGATTAATTAATAAAGCCTTAGCGCAATACGCTCTCAGGTTGTCTTTTTTTATCCCTCTGTAAGTGATATCAATCAATTGCAAAAACAAAAAAAATACAAACGAAGGAAGAAAAAAAAAGAGATTAAGAAAAATGATGGCCTATAAATTTCTAGCTAATTATTTGTCTATGAATCACCTGGTCTCTGCTTCTGGTTTGAGCTTTTTAGCAATTTGACATCACACTGTAACTCCAACAACCTTGAACGATAAGTACTGGTGGTATCTTCTGCAAGTTTCTGGTGGAATTTGCGAATAAATTTTGCACGTAAAGTAAGTGAAGAAATTCTTCGCGATAATTTGCAGCATTTACAAAGAAAAAATAATGCACTTTAACGACAATCTACTTAGTGTCACCCGAGGTGTAAGAAAAGTGAAAGGGCACAAAAGTAGAAAGGAGAAGAATGTGATCGAGTATTGAGCAACTGACAAAAAATACGTAATGCTTCTAACTCAGTATTAAAGCAAAAGACCGAACATGAACATGACGAATAAAATGAGTGTAAACGATACGAGTATACGTTATAAAAATACAATAAGCTGCAACCAACCAGACTACCTCTGCCATAGCCAACTACCTTTAACACTTTGTCTCATTCTTAAACTAGCAAACATAAGCCATCAGGGGAAAAAAAAAAAGAAACAAGAAAAACAAATTCCCCATTCTTTTTTACAATAACAAGCACAACAGGTAAGACAGCCGTCCATTTCCACTCTTTTCCTCCTGACCTGACTAACAATAAGAAAGAAGTAGACGGCCTTACCCCAACCATGTACACAACTCACACATAAATCATGTTTTCAATCTGGGAAAGAAAAGAGATCAAAACAAAATGACAGAAAGCTGCTACTCATGACTCACAAAAAGTAATCTGCTTTTAGGTGCAAAGTAGAGGGACAGAAGAGGCAAATGGAAGGAAGGAAAATAGTGGTGGTGGTGGTGGAAGAAGTAGAGGCAGCAAGAACAGCCCTGCACTGGGCACTTCACAACCTTGTTAGATATGGAGATTTGGTAACTCTGCTGCATGTGTTCCCGAGCACAAGATCAAGGAACAAGAAGAAGATCCTCCGCCTGAAAGGCTTTCAGTTGGCTCTGTCCTTCAAAGACATGTGCAACAACTTCCCCAACGTAAGTCCCCCCCCCCCACCCCCCACACACACACACAAACATTGGTGAGTGTACAATATACGTTGCGCAAAGTACAACGTCTGTTTTTCGATGACTTGTCAGTGAGATTCACTTTCTGGTAACGCGTGATTGCAGACGAGGACTGAGATTGTCGTAACGGAAGACGATCAGGAGGGCGGGAGGATTGTAGCCATGGTGAGAGAGATTGGGGCTTCCACTCTTGTTGTTGGACTTCATGATCAAAGCTTTCTATACAAGTAAGTTTCATCTGATCATTTTATTCTTAAATTTCAATTGTCTGAACAAAATTCTCCATCTAATTGCTAGCAAGATTTTGTGGCAACAGTATGTTATGGAAAAGTGAAGATGGGGTTTGTATGAATATAGCTACAACCGTGATATATGGTTCTTAATTGTTTAATAAATTTCATGTAATGGGGTTAAAACATTATAAGTTAACTTTGTCATTAAAGGTGTTAATGAAATACTATTAAGTATATTCAATGACCATTATGTTGGAAGTTACTGATTTCTTTCCTAGGGGGAAAAATAGTAGTTATAAGCTCATCATTGAATAATTAATATGATAACTTGTTAACCTAAGCTGCACAAAGTTGTGACCAGCACAAGTATCGTGTCCTTGATCTTTTTTTTACTATTTCTTTCATTGTGTTGCTAAAAACTACTTGTTAACCTAAGTTGCACAAAGTGGGACCTACTCAAGTATTGTTTCCTTGGTCTTTTTGACTATTTTTTTTAACTTGTGTCGCTAAAAACTATATTGGCTGCCCAGACACTCAAAGAACAAAAAATTAGTTAAACATAATGTGAAAACAGCCTATCACATTATACTTACTGAGGTTCTGGACCTAGAGCTACTGGCTTGGTGGCAGCATTTATGTTGATCCTTTCCCCTTTGTGAGCATAGGTTATAGCAACATCTTAATCTCAGACGACAGGAAACAGTCTAAACAAGTACGTTTATGCTCATTGAATTAACATTACAACCTGTTAACCCCGTTTCACATAGTGGAACCTAGTCAAATGCTGTGTCCTTGATGTATGGGGTCCAAGCTCCATTTTCAATATACCGAAGGCCGAAGACCTACATATAGGATGTTAATACTGTAGTCTGTAAAAAAGTACAAGCTTATTATAAAAAAAAGTAAAAAAAAAAATTAATGGATTCAGTGTCACAGATTCATCTCACTTCGAGATGGGTCAGAAAGATCCGCTGCTATACAGAGATAAAAGTTATCAAATGTAGTTGAATCACCTTTTAGAGATCCTGTAATCTTGGTTAGATTGCAAAGAAAGTTTCTTGCTAGTATTACCAAGTTTGCAGGATTTCTGAAAGATGATTCATCCACGTTCAATAATTTTCGTCTCAGTAATATTACCAAGATTGCAGGATTTCATGACTCTTGCTTGACCATTTAGTACACACATGGTACATCTAGTTGTATGTGATGTATCACCTACCATATACATATCTTCACAGGGACATTTTAACTGGTGAGGGGGTCCACGAATCTCACATATAGGAAACATCAAACCTTGACGGATTATCCAAATTTAAGGCTCTATTGAAGGTAGCCAAGACCCAGTGGGGGCAACAAGGCAAAGGATCTTTTGACCACATTCGTTATCAGGTTTAGGGTTAGGCCCACTGGTCCCTCAAATTGGCCGCGAGCAACTGGCCTCATGCTGCAATAGCAAGTCAGTTTCAAGAAACCTATTAGCCTTTTCTTTTTCCCCGTAAATACTATTGCAGAAACTTGTATTGTTTACGTTTACAATCTATTTTTGTTACTGAATACATTTTTGTCATAATTTTTAGATATTTTTTAACGAAAAAATTGACGTACGTAAAAGTGACCGAATATAAGTGCAGTAATGAATTCCCTTCGATGACTCCGGCTTCCTGCATAAGAGGAAAAAGAACTAAAAAGTTGCCAATGCTGGTAAACTGATGTAGGTTGGCAATGGCCCACAGTTACACTACTGCGAATACCTTCAATTGTAAAGTTCTTGCCATCAAGCAACCAACTCCATTGACCACGAGGAGGACCCATGTAGCAGATTGTTCAACTAACATGGACTTCTCACAGATTGAAATTGCTGGATTAAGGTGAGAAACTTTTTCTGAGCGCGAGCGCTTCTCATAACAATTTATTTCTTTACTTAGACGGACTATATGCAAATGTACTTCGTGCGTATAAAGGGAGTGCAAATAAGGTTACCCATGTGTACCAAATGCAACTACCTATGGTCCTTCTTGAATTTAATTACCACTTTGAAGCTGTATTGTTATTCATCGCCAGAGTCTTGATCTTGAAATTGTCCAACTTTGTTGATGGTGTTTGCAGCTTACCTGATATTCCTCCACCAAAGATTCCATACAGAATCTGTCCAAACCCTTCTGCCATTATCTGGAGATCAGGAAGGGCAAGAAGGAAGAGGAACTCGTAGCAGCATGTTGAGTTTCATCTAGAAAGACTACACTTGAGTCCATTGCTTTTGGTACAGAGAGGCTATGTGTAATGAATGAATGAACGAACGAACCAAAGCTCTGCTAATTTTGACCCCTTCCCATTGTAATTCGTGGGTCCTTTATCCCGCACAACGCAGATACACATACAGAAAGTGGACATGAAATTGACATAAAACAATACAGCTATGAATTCTCTATGCACAGTTTTGTACATCTCTTTTTGGTGTACTTGTTGAAGCAATGGATAGCGGTCGATATATATATATATATATATATATATATATATATATATATAGGGAGCTGATCCGTTGAGAACGCTAGCAAAATAGGATAAGTTGCAAACGCGATCTGGCCGTCCATCCCGAAAAATGGACGGCCCAGATCTTTTTTTTGCGTTTTTTTAAGTATGTCCGCTACATTATGTAGCGGACAATTTTTTGCGTTTTTTTGATAATAATACCCTCCGAGTCCGTCCGCTACATTATGTAGCGGACAAGTTTTCAGACATTTTTTCTCTTTCTGTCATTAATGTTCTGAGAACGACAGAGTCCTTTACGTCCGCTACATAATGTAGCGGACAAGTAGACAGTATATTTTTCTCTCCTTCTCTCTCATTTGTCATTAATTTTCTGACACATTTCACGTCAATTTCTCACTTTCTCTTGTCCTTTCTCTCTTTCTCTCTCTTCTTTCCTTTTCTTTTCTTTCAGATTCTCAGCCTAAACTGGTACTTGGTGAACTGATTGGGACTTTGAAGTTCTTATTTTCTGTCAAATATGTCAAGCGTGACTCCAAAATCCTGGTTAGATGTTTCTCTGATGGCCAAATCTATCAGATGGCCCATTGATCACATAATCACGACTCATCCTCGTATAAGGATTCACATGCATTTAGAGAATCAGAAAGGATTCACCCAATCCGGTATGTTCACCGGCAGCGACGATGCCGTCCCCCCGAACACCGCCTCAGCCCTCTTCGCCGCCGCCAACGGCTTCTTCCTCGAACTCACCACCGGTTTCCTGTAGTCCGGCGAGACGACGCCGCCGCCGACCGAGCTCCACTCGTCCGATTCGTCGAGCTCGAAGCCCGAGTGGAGTGGGGACAGCAAGAGAGGACTCACCCAGTTCGGTATGTTCACCGGCAGCGACGACGCCGTCCCCCCGACCACCGCCTCAGCCCTCTTCGCCGCGGCCAGCGGCTTCTTCCTCGAACTCACCACCGGTTTCCTGTAGTCCGGCGAGACGCCGCCGCCGCCGACCGAGCTCCACACGTCCGATTCGTCGAGCTCGAAGCCCGAGTGGAGTGGGGACAGCAAGAGAGAGAGAGAGAGCAGGTGAATTTATTCGCTTGAAGAAGCAGGTGAATTTATTTGATTGAAGAAGAAGCAAAGGAGGAATGGGGGAGTGGAGTGGGGACAACAAGAGAGAGAGAGAGAGAGAGAGAGAAAGAGAGATAGTCTGAAAATTGATGGGAGAGGGAGAGAGTGTGTCAGAACAGAAAGAAGAAAGAAAGGACAGAGAAAGAGATAGTCAGAAAAAGTCTGTCTCGCAAGTCCGCTACATTATTTAGCGGATGGGCACATAGAAAAAAATATACTGTCTACTTGTCCGCTACATTATGTAGCGGACGTAAAGGACTCTGTCATTCTCAGAACATTAATGACAGAAACATTAATGACAGAAAGAGAAAAAATGTCTGAAAACTTGTCCGCTACATAATGTAGCGGACGGACTCGGAGGGTATTATTGTCAAAAAAACGCAAAAAATTTTCCGCTACATAATGTAGCGGACATACTTAAAAAAACGCAAAAAAAAAGATCTGGGCCGTCCATCTTTCGGGATGGACGGCCAGATCGCGTTTGCAACTTATCCTATTTTGCTAGCGCTCTCAACGGATCAGCTCTATATATATATATATATATATATATATATATATATATATATATATATATATATATATATATATATATATATATATATATATATATATATATATATATATAGGGAGCTGATCCGTTGATAGCGCTAGCAACTTAACCCAAGTTGATAGCGCTAGCAACTTAACCCAAGTTGATAGCGCTAGCAACTTAACCTAAGTTGCTAGCGCGATCTAGCCGTCTACGGCCGAGAATGGGCGGCCAAATCGCGCGCCACACCCAGTATTTTTTTCACTCGTCCACTACATTATGTATCGGACGGCCAAACAGCGCTAGCAACTTGCTAGCGCTATCAATGGATCACGACCCATATATATATATATATATATATATATATATATATATATATATATATATATATATATATATATATATATATGAGCTGATCCGTTGATAGCGCTAGCAAAATAGGAGATTTTGCTAGCGCGATCTGGTCGTCTATCCTGAAGGGATGGATGGCCCAGATCTTTTTTTTTCAAACGCTATCAGTCATCCGCTACATAGTGTAGCGGACGGACTTTTTACCATATTGCCCCTCACCCCTCGTCCACAACACAGTGTTGCGGATAACTTTTTTGACCTGACACCGTTAGTCAAAAAGTCGTCCGCTACACTGTGTTGCGGACGACTTTCCGACAACTTTTGACTGACACGATTGACACACTGACACAATTCCAGATTGTCTGTAGCATAGATGCTGCACACGTCCGCTGCACCGTATTGCGGACAGTATTACCTTCCTACTCACCTACTTCAGCACAATTTTCTTCTCCTTCAGACTTGCTTCCATTTTCAGCTCCCTTTAGGTTTCGAGTAACACTTGTTTCAAGCTTCACTCAAGCAAGGTCAGTTTGTGAGTGGTGAAGTTTTCTTTATGGATTGACTGGTAAAGTATAATTTATTTGTTTGGACAAAAAAGTATAGATTTTTTGATGTTCTAGAAATTTGTCACTCTATTCATCAATTTGTGATGTTCTACTCTAGATTTTTTGTGATGTTCTAGACACGATGTTCATAAAAAAAGGTATAATTTGTTAACTTTAAATAAATTCATTATAGTTTAAATTGATTTTTTCGAGGTTCGATAACTTCTGAAAATTTATCCTATTTAAATTCAAATTTTTTGAGATATGTTTGTTGTATTTTGGCATGATGAATTTGGCTATTTATCTTAGTAATTTTAATTTGTTATGCTCAATAAATTAATAAATTAATAATAATTAATTGAGATTATGTATATGGTATGTTTGTCATCCTAAATTGGTCTATTCGCCAAGGTAATTTTTAGGTAATATTTTCAGTTAAAAATGCCATTTGATTGTTAAGCGTAGTCTATTTCTACACAGGTCTTGTTTCACAATGTCTAATTTCGTGTAAGTCTTGTTTCACAATGTCTGATCTCGTGTCGAGCTCCAACGTCCCCGTAGATGCTAGTGATCCGTATCTAGGACGAACGTTTCAAACATTGGAAGAAGCTGAAGAATGTTTTCGAGCGTATTCATTGAGGGTTGGTTTTGGCATTAGAATAAAGACTACAAGAACAAGCAACGTAACAAAAAAGATATGCTCTCGCTTATACGAGTGTCATAGGGGCAGAAACCCACAGCAAAATGAGACACGCGTAGGCAATGATGACAGTGATGACGAAATAGGATATTCGCGTAGAAGACGGGACTGCTTTGAGCGCACAAATTGCCAGGTCAAGATGTTCGTAAGCTACAAACCCAAGCAAGATCATTGGCTTATTACCAGCCTGGAACTGGCACACAATCACCCGTTAGTAACTCCTTCTAAGGTGAGTCAGATGCATCAACACAAGAAGATGGGTAAGGTCGCGAGGAGCCTAATTCACACAATGAGCAATGCGCGAATTGGACCTACTGAGATTGTTAATGTTCTTGCTGAACAGGCTGGGGGAATTCAAAATTTAAATTTAACACGACAGACGTTCGTAACGCGGTCCGAACCCATAGACGAGCCGCGTATGACCTCAATGATGCTCAATCTACAATGAGCCTATTGAAACGGATGCAGATGGAGGACCCGCAGTTTACCTTCGATTATAAACTTGACGACAAGCATCGAGTTAGTACAATTTTTTGGGTCGCACATACCGTTGATGCCGTTCGCTCCTTTCACGGGCGTCAATCATCATTATCACTCCATCCTGTTCGGGTTCGCCTTGTTAAGGGACGAGAGCGAGGGTTCTTTTGTATGGTTGTTTAGGATGTGGCTGGAAGCAATGAACTTCAAAGCACCCAAAGTGATCATCACCGATCAAGATTTGGCAATGAAGAAGGCTATTGCTACCGTCTTCCCAGACACCCGGCACAACTTGTGCACTTGGCACATAAGCAACAAATACCCTGAACGTCTGCATCACGTGTACGCAAAGTATCCAGACTTTAAACAGGATTTTGACAAGTGCGTTAACAAGTCGTTAACGATTGAGGAATTCGAGGAGAGGTGGGAAAAGCTTGTTCGGGATTACTCATTGCAAGACAACGAGTGGCTCCAGCACTTGTACGAGCGCAAAGAGCAATGGATTGGCGTTTACACGAGGAGGTATTTTTCAGCGGGCATGAAAACGACGGGCAGGAGTGAATCTATGAATGCCACGTTCGATAGTTATGTGGGTACAACTACCAATTTGAAGAGTTTCGTTGCATCCGCACAAAAAGCGGTTGCTTCGTTGTTCGTAAAAGAAAGGGCTGCAGACTTTGCAACAACGTACAAACAAAGGAGAAGGTTGCTTGAGACCCCGCTGGAGCTGAACGGTGCCAAAGTCTATACGAAGGAGATCTTCTTGCTATACCAAGTAGAGCTGCGAAAATCGGGACGATACAGTATAAACAAGGTGGCAGAAATGTCTACGCGTGAGTACAAGGTTTATTCGCTCGTGAATGACCTCGTCCCTGAGAAGCTGCGCAGAATTTATACGGTGAGCCATGACACATTGACATATTCGGTGACATGTGTTTGCAAGAAGTTTGAGTTCCATGGCATCCTGTGTAGACACATTCTGCGGTTTTTCACCCAGAAGAATATCAGGACAATCCCCGATAAATATGTCCTGCCACGGTGGACGAAAGGTGCAAACAGGTTGCACGGTACCATTGCCTTTCCGGAGCACCCGTATACTGACTTTGAAGAATCAGAGACGTTGCGGTATAATCATCTGGTGACGATGTTCACCCGTTTGTCCGTAAAAGGTGCTGCTACAATGGCCGCATATAAACATCTCCTCGAGGTAGCTCAGCAGCAAGAGCCCATCGTCGACCAGTTGGAAGCAGCTTCAGTCAGCAATGCGGTTGACACTGAGCCTACTACAGGATCAGAAGATGACGAGCCTGGGGAGGAAGACGACAATGATATCCGGCCTTTGGACCCAATTATATCACAAACGAAAGGTCGCAAGAGATCTACGCTGATGCAGAGCTCTATTGAACAGGAAACTCAACCTAAAAAGCTGAGAAGGTGTGCATTGTGCAACAAAATGACCGACCACGACAAGCGAAACCATTACAAGGCACTGGGGATAAGTCCAGGGGGTTTGCCAAGATGGGAAGAAGATGACGCCAAAGATGAAGACGAACAAGCTGCAGTGGGCCTTTAATTTTTTTTATAAGCCATCAAGTCTGTTTGACATTTGTAATTTTTTTCTAATAATTTTTTGACTGAATACTGGAATTTTTTTTCTGATGGACCTATGAAAGCCATCAAATCTAAGTTTAAGTTTTTTTATTGCTTAGCCCCGTCCGCTACATAGTGTTGCGGACGTATCTGCTTTTTGTCCGCCACACGATGTAGCTGACGGCATCGCAGAGAAAAACTTTTCGGGTTCTTTTGGTCCGCTATACAATGTAGAGGATGACCCTGTTCTTTATATACCAGATCGGCTAATCATCTTATCACTCTGTCCGTTTCTCTATCTGTCTCGAACATCTCACCCAGCCGCTACCCCATCTACGCCGACCCCCATCTCCGGCGACCCACATGTCCGGTGACACCACCCCTGACTCCGCGCCGCCCCCGGCGACAGCCCCGTCCTCCTTTCAACGCCGCGGTGCCTCCAGCGACATTCCCGACGTGATGGCTTTTGATTCGTCGAGCAGCAACGAATTTGTAGGCAACATGCACCTTGCAGGCAGACACTTTTTCAAGGTCATGATGCCTGGTTTTGATACAGAACTTGTAGGCCATCCCTCTTTCTCTGTGTTTTCGTGTGTGTTAAAGTTTGATCTTTGGTTAAAAACTAACCTTTTTTTGTATTATGAATATGTTAGAACATACCGGTAGTCTTTTCAGATTGGCTTACCACAATTTATTTCGATTCAACTTTAACCAGCCGCAAGGGGTCATGGCATGTAAGAATGAAGATGAAGCCCGACCAAGGTCAAATTTCGTTCGCAGAGGGTTGAACGAATTCGTGCGGCAGCATGACCTCCAACTCGGGGACTTTGTAGTGTTTGAACACACGGGGAAGTGTAATTTTCAAGTGACGGTGTTTGATCGGAGCACTTGTGAAAAAAATTTCCCCCAATGTTGAACCCTAAATTCTGTTATGAACAATTTTATGTTAATGTTCATTATTTTTCCAAATTTTAGGTTCTAAATTGTGCCGTTTGAGATTCCGTCGATGTTGAGATTGTTGATTGTTAATTGTACGTTTTTTTATTGTTAATCGATATTGAGATTGTTGATTTCGTGGCTAAAACAAGTCTTCGGCCGCCAATTTATTAAAAAATAAACTTTAACACAAAGTATTTGGACGTCCGCTACACTGAGTAGCGGACGGAGAAGCAGAAACAATCAACTTCAACACTTGAAATTTTTTTCATATTTGGACGTCCGCTAAACAATCAACTTTAACACTTGGAAAATTTTTCATATTTGGACGTCCGCTACACTGTGTAGCGGAAGGAGAAGCAGAAACAATCAACTTCAACACTTGGAAATTTTTTTTGTATTTGGACGTCCGCTACACTGTGTAGTGGATGGAGAAGCGGAAACCATCAACTTCAACACTTAGAAAAATTTCCTGTATTTGGACGTCCACTACACTGTGTAGCGGATGGAGAAGCACAAACAAAAAACTTCAACACTTAAAATTTTTTCAGTATTTGGATGTCCGCTACACTGTCTAGCAGACGTCCAAATACAAAAAAAAATTCTAAGTGTTGAAGTTGATGGTTTCTGCTTCTCCGTCCGCTACACAGTGTATTGCCCTCCTTTTGCAACGGATGGTCCTGCCCACGGGACAATGGGCAGTGTCTCGGACTGATGTTTCTGAAACCCCAGTCCTGCGTGACTTGACTCTGAGAGAGGGGTTGGGGGTTCCGAGTCCAGAAGCAAAGAGAAGGAGGGCGCTTAAGCCTGGCCCATGGTACTTGGCGGTCCCCAATCACCACTCATTCCCGGTACAGAGGGACCACTGTATCCCTGGCTCACCCCCGAAGTCTGTCCCAAGGGATCACCGTATCCTGAGGGATCACCGTATCCTGAGCTCACATAAGGGGGCTGCCACCCCGGTTCCCCCATTCCCGGGTTGACGCCCTAAGACTGCCCGGATGCTTGGTGAAGCTCCTCGCCCATTGCATCCACCAGATCCTTGTGCTCGCTCAACTTCTGGAAGAAGGCAAACGAGGCATTAACCTACATCCAAAGGGATAATAAATAAGTAACTTCATACACATACTTAGAATCATCAAGGTCAATTAAAAGCACTGGTTGGGCAACTTACCAGATTGTATGCCATCTGCTCATCGATCTGACCCCTAGGGTGGTACTTCTCTCCGCGTTCAAACCTTACTGGAGCTACTCTCCTCCGGGTGATGTGGTAGTACCACTCATTGTACTGTTCGATGCTGATCACAGGGTTAGGCTCTGACATAATGGCTGCCAGCGTGTCCTGCCAGGAATCCCAAACCTCAAGTTCTCGTGAGCACAAGTCGTGCGCATTCGCCTTGCCAAACCGTCTGACACCCGGTGGGTTCCTGTTACCCCTCATATCTGGTGCATCAGCTCATATCTGGTGCATCGGCGCATATCTGGTGCATCGGCTGGCAACCCCTGCAGGCACTCAAAATGGCACATAGCACGATCTGGTAGCTGCCACTCTGCGACCTCGAAGTGGATCAAAGGTGTGCGTTGCAACCCGGAGAGCGTGAAGACGAACGACTCCCCCACCCGTCGCGCCAAACGTTTGTACGGTGCCCATCGCATCTGGCCCGGAGATAGCGAGTCGAGCTCCCCCCGATAGTACGTAATGTTATAATGGGGATAGTCTCTCCTCAGGTTGTGGCTGTCCTTCCGGCTGTACTCCCAGGAGCACAACCGAGGCCACACATTATCCGTTCCGTCCCTACGCCTGGGTGCGCCGGTAGCAAGGTGTTCATAAGACCACACCTGAGAACAAAGACAAATTAAATAAAGTATCGTCAAAATTAAATGTCGATTCAACAAAAAAAACAAGCACGTAATGAAGATTTGTATGATATACCTGCAATAGCGAGAGACACGCACATATAGCTTTGGAGTCGGGCCTCGTTGCCTTGTGCAATGCTCGGTACAGGTATGCAAGAGTTGCTGCACCCCAAGCATAATTCCCAAACTCCAGCAGGTTACCCAACAACAGTAAATATTTGACGCTGACCGTATTCTTTGACGTTGTTGGGAACAGAATTGCCCCCATCACCCACAAGAGGAAAGTGCTTCTGTGTATAGCACAAGCATCTTGTCCGTGTAGTTTTTCGGGAGAACCTTGTAGGTATCTACCAACCACTTCAACTTGATACCACCAGTGCTAAATTGATCCTGGGGTATCGAAGTAAAGAAGTCCCTAGCGGTTCTCTTATTCGTAGCTTCCGACGGAGGAGCAATTATCGGCCGTCCCGTCACCGGTAACCCTAAGATAAACCATAGATCTTCTAGGGTAATCATCATCTCTCCGAGAGGGAAGTGAAACATTTCGTTTCACTTCTCCACCTTTCAACAAGGGCACCTATTAAGTGCCGGTCAAGGTGTTGAAAGATTTGCTCATGCGTGAAAATCCCAAACCCAATCCCACACAGTAACTATTTCTGGACTTTGTTCAACTTCCAGGCTTTGAAATTATCGGATACTTCTACTGTGTTGAGAAGTGCTCTTTCCTACGAATTAATAAATACAATTTAACCAAAACAAACGGTATACAATGTTCGTAAGAATAGGAAAGTTGATAAAATAAGGATCTTACCCCACCATCCCATAAGAGCGTACTGACATGATTTGCTTGGTCGTATAATACGGAGGGATCTTCTGGTCCAGGGTTAAAATCCATTTTTTTGCAACTGAAATTACAGAAAAACGCAAGGTTGGAAGTGTAAAAATTCTCAAACATACAACGCTAGCATGTGCTCACATAAGTTGACATGTTGTATATATGCAAGTGAAATCACATAAACATTTAAGCAATACACAATAAGCAATACACATATATTGACAAACGCTAGCACAATCCACCGCATACATATTCAAAATCATGCATAAGCTGCAATACTCATAACAAACTCTAGATAATGAACGAATAAAGGATTAGATTGTGAACTTACATGATTGATGAGATGATTAAAGGATTTCTTTGGAAGAAATTGCGCAGATCTACTTGCCAACGCCGCTAAAAAAATTGTGAGAAGAAAGATGAATGAGTTTCGAAAAGAGAATAAGAGTTTCGGTATAGGTGAGTTTTGTCTAGTCCGCTACATAGTATAGCGGACGGAAAAAACCGTCCAGTTGTCCGCTACACAGTATCACGGACGGTGGGATAAGGGCAAAGCAATAGTCCTATCGCCCCAGGACTGGTGTGACAACTGTCAGGGGGTTGTGGATGACTTGACCACTGTCAGTCAAAAAGTAGTCCTCAACACAGTGTAGCGGACGACTTTTTGACTGACGGTGTCAGGCCAAAAAAGTTGTCCGCGACACTGTGTTGCTGACGAGGGGCGATGAGCAATATGGTAAAAAAAGTCCGTCCGCTACACTATGTAGCGGACGACTAACAGCTTTTGAAAAAAAAAAGATCTGGGCCGTCCATTCCGAAGGGATGGACGGCCAGATCGCACTAGCAAAATCTCTTATTTTGCTAGCGCTATCAACGGATCAGCTCCCTATATATATATATATATATATATATATGTGTGTGTGTGTGTGTGTGTGTGTGTGTCTTTTGGTTGAAATGGAAACTAACTAAAACACAAAATACAATCTAAAGAGCACAAAAAAGTATTTGGCTCTGAAAACAGAGTACCAAAAAGTACAAATAAAAAGAGCACAAGCAGAAACTTGACCCTGGGACATAAACAGGCCAACATGGCCTTGACAGAAATTGAAAAAGATAAGTATTACCGTTGTCGGATTTACAAAATCCAAATCAAATGGTAACAGAGTGGAAAAGCTGCAGCAAGGCATCAATTCCAAAGGCCGCGTGAAGAGCCAGTTTAGATTACTACAACGGTTGTCTTCGGATCCAAGGGAGGTGGAGCGAGTTCCCGAGGTCGGATCTGATTGATCTGGAGCTCGAAGGGACTCGGAATCCTCCATCTTGTCTAGATCTGTCCTCTTCACGCCACAATTAGGCCATATCAGACCCACGTCAGAGAAGTCAACCAAAAGCAACCAAATTGAAAGTCCCGCGATCACGACGGATTTGAAAAAACCTTTCAGATCTGAAGGTAGCGAGTGAGAGTGAGTAAGATTGTGGCTGAAGGGCTCCCGATCTGTAGATGAGGGTGGAGATCAGGGGGTGGAGGAGGGTGGTGGTGAATGGTAGCACAGGTGGGTTGCCGAGAAAGAGGGAGCAAAATATGCGAAAAAAAAGAAACAAGAGAAGTGGGAGAAACAATGTGAGGGCCTCCCCTTCCATCCTTACAGCCATGGAAGTCGAAGGAGGAAGGGGCAGCAACTTGGTTTATCGGAGAGAGAAAGGCATTTTCTGGAGAGATAAATAAGCTCTGTTGGACATAAGGTAGTTGATATGAAATTGCAGCAATTGTTACTTGTGCAAAATGAATGGGCATAAGTTATTTCCAGAAAATGGTACTACTTTTGATTTCATCATAGTTCCCCTAACACACTACGTAACAGTTTTAAGTTGCGAAAAAAAAAACTAAGAAAAACTCTTGGCCAAACATGGGCTAAGGGTTGAATCAAAGGCAAACCTTTGAAGAGCTGATAGGGGTTGTGGCTACACAGTGCATTTGACTATATTCTTTTAAGGTCCATTACTACTATACATTTTTCTTGGCCAGTTTTTTGGCACAGAAGATATATCAGAAAGAGCTAAGAGGCTAACATTATTATACTGTGTTAATAGAAAAAACACATTCCCACATATGGTACGTTTGCAAATCATGTCTCAAACCTTCTAAAATAGTATTTCTATCCACCAAACAATGGTTAATATTGCAAATGTTTACCTTTCGTCCAATTTATTGGAAAGAAACTAGGGTTTGCAAAAGTACACCCCAACATATTGAGGGCATACTGGTGAAATTGCAGGGACATGTTTCAGAGGGGAAAAAGTCCAGAATACATATTGGTCAAGTCACAGGTGGTTGTGGGTAGTCGTGGTGATGGGGAGAATGGTGGCTGCGATGGTGGCCCGTTGGGCAGTGGGTTTGGTTGGAGGCGGTGGCCTTGGGTTTTCGGATTGGTGGTTGTGGGTGTGCCGATATGTGGTTGTTGGTGGTTGTGGGTAGCCTGCGGTGGTGGCTCATGGTGATGGGGAGAGTGGTGGCTGCGGTGGTGGCCCGTCGGGCAGTGGGTGTTGCAGTACATAGGGTGTTTCCGGCAATGTGCCTATTGGTGGGAAATGGAAGCAGCTTCATCTTGTGTGTTAGTAACTTGTTACCAACACATATTTGTTGTACAATGTGTATTATCGGTTGGGTAATGTGTATTATTGGTTGTACAACATTAACTGATAGTTGTAATAGTCATATTCTTCAAATTATTATTTGAATCTTATACATATTATTTTGTTGTTTCAAGTTTATATAGTTCATTCGATCAAAAAAAGATTATATAGTTCATTATTTTGCCAAAAAAAAGTCAAAATGTAAAGGTTACTTTTAAAGATAGATAGATATAAACATAAAAAATAAAAGATAGTAGTTGAATCGAGAAAGACAATAAAATGTAATTGTAGGACTAATAAATTTCTAAAATAGATATGAAAGTGTCCTTAAAGATCTCCAGATAATTCTCTATATGAAAACAAAAATCCTTACAGAAGAAAAACCAAAAAGTAGTGATGTTGCACTTGATTAATTTTTATTTTTTTTTTATAATTTGTAATTCACTGTAATTGGTGCAAAACGTTATGTATATATTATACACCTTTTACAATATTTTTGGTAAACAAAATATAGGTCATTTTTATTGGGTAGGGACCTCAACTAAAAAAATTAACCCTCACAAAATGACCTTCACCAAAGAAATAGTATCTCTTATTTCAATAATAGTGACTTAAGTAGAAGTCATCATTTTTCAGATAAAAAATAATAATAATCTTCATACATCAAATGTAAGGACATATGAGTTATCTGTCAAACATCTAGCATTGCAAGCATCTGGCTTTTTACCATTAACTTTTTCGATGAACTTTTAAAGAGGATAACAGCCTTTTTCGATGAGCGTTTAAGGAGGACAATAGACCAAATTTATATTAGGATAATGACTTTTTGGATTAGCTTTTAAAGAGGACAATAACTTAATAACTTTTTTAACACATCATATTGGGTCAGAAGGTAACATAGGTGATTTTTTTTTATTACTTTGGAGAAAATTTTTATCAACTATATCATTATTAAGTAAGCAATACACAAAGAATTAACAGATTATCATTTTTTTCACGATGTCACTGAAAAGAAAGAGTAACAAATCACAATATACATGTGTTTTTTTGCAAAATTATCTCCTAACATTTTGTTAGGATTGCATTTTTATACCCTGGCAAAAAGTGACCTGACTAAAATATCCTCTCACTTAACGGAAAAACTAATAGGGTGTGTGCACCAAAATTTAATCATAGTTTGGTGGATAAATATGCTATTATGGAAGGTCTAAGGCATAATTTGCAAACGTACCATATGTGAGGTTATATCTTCGCTATTAACCCTTATTATCCTGGATGAGGCCTCGGGCATCATTCTCCAAATTTTCGAGGATATCCTCCAGCGACACGTTGAGGATCTTGCTTCCAGAATTGGCTACATTTTCTTCAAATGAAAACCAGTCTAAGTTCCCAAGGTTAGTAAATGCCTATGGAGCTGATACATGAAAGTCTCATCGTGATCAAGATATTAAAGTATCAAAATTGCTTCCAAGAAAAAAAAAGAATAATATATCGTATTTCCAAATCGCTCAATGTTCTATGTGGCGACCAGTGGCCACTATGTACCCAACAATCCAACCCCAATAAATGATGGTCGATAAATATGTACTTTTATTAGTGACGTTAATAAGCGCTACTAATAAGCAGCTAAAGGCATCGTAGGACCTCATCTGGCCTTATGAACATGCATGATGTAGCGAAATAAAGGTTATCCCCGCATATTTGATTTGCTTCAAAGATGAGGCAGTGCAGATAATAAACCTAGACTAGGTTGTTGTCTTCGTGGTCGCGACAACCTAGGTAATAAGGAATAGTGCCTCGTCGGATCACTGTATAGAAAACCTCTTAAGGACACGTGGACTTCTACAAGTGGGTGGACAAGTACATCCAAGTAGACAAGTTATTGTTCAACCAAGAGCAACAAGAAAAGGACATAACTAGCCGAAAGTGCAAGGAGTAAGATTAGTGAACAGCTTGGGAGAATAGTCATGGGAAGAAACCAAAATACACTGTTCTATCTAGGCATCTGAGAACCATACAAACCTCAATACTTCAAGATCCCAAATCTTAAATTAGGTACATCATTTTCTGCAAAAAATGGGGACTCTTGGTATAGAAAGGGATCATAAGCAATGTTCCAAGTTTCATAATGTTTTACAAGCTTCAATAGACGAGTATTATCATCTTAAGGATGAGATAAGGTCTGATCAAGTGAGGCTAGCTCAACGAGTTCGTCAAGGAGCCAAACCAAAGGCACAAAACAAAATACAGTAGCCTAACTATGCATTGAGTAACTGAGGTGTTCAATGCATTTTGGTTAAAGCAATGAATTTCTATTCTTTGATTCGTGCTTAAAATTCTTAGAAGCCACTCCATCAAGGTCTTTGCCTTCTAGAGGTTGGACTTTCGAGTAAATTGTTTAGCCCTCACAAAAATTCTTAATTTCATGGGTGTGAGATTCCCAAAAGGTGAACCTAAGAGCCATGCACCAAGTGCTAACACTCCAAATGAAGTGACATAGATCAACTGCTACCACTTAGAGATCATAATCCAAGTGATAATTCTATACACCGAGTTTTAATACTAGAAGATCATAGTCCAAGTGACAGTACCTCGTCAGACACTAACTCTATAAGCGAGAGTGAAAGTTCAGCCTAAGGGATAATCCTCGTGTCACACAACCATCCAAGTATTCCACAAAAGAGAGTGTGTTAAGCCTGAAGGACAATCTTGTAATAACAACACGACCATGTTGTTATCCTTAACTCAGAAGGAGATGATGACTCTGAGCCTGATCGACTGGATAATATTCACCAAGAACCCTTTAAACACACTTGGTTATCAAAAAACTAAGCCAATTGCGTAAGAGCTATTCAATCTAAAATAGATAGGAAAACCCATGTCAAAGCTCTAGAAGGAACGATTGCTCAAGTTAGCTGTGTTGGATGCCGGGCTAGATCTATTGGTGGTAAGGCGAGTTAGTAAGAGCCAAAGTCATTGGGTCATTGAACCATAGTAGAATACACCAACAAAATTAAAGTACGACGAGCATAACATTTCGACCTTCCTAGAAGTCTCTCTTAGCATATACTCTAGTGATTGATTAAGCAGTTAGGAAATCGGGGTAATTTCACAATACTTGGCATGAAAGGGCCTAAAAACTTTTAGCGGATAATGTGATATTCAGGTATTCAACTGTAGCTTGCATATCATCAAACAGAAACTCTAAATGACTAATCTACAACTAAAGCTGACCCCGAGTGATTTATGTATCATTTGCAGCAACTTTAAACGGTTAATGTAACATTGTATAAAAGCTCTTTAGCGGCTCATGCAAAACACAAGCTGTGCATAAAAGATTTAGTCTAGACTAGGAAGACTCAAAGTCATACACTTCTTTAAGGACTTCAAGTTTATAGTGGTCGTTGCTGCTAAAAATTTGCACCGAAACTCTACTCAAGAAAGATGATTTGCAAGACAGAAAACGAGTAATCGCCGGGTAGAATTCTGGCAAAGAACTCTTCGATTCTTAAGCCAGAGCGTAGCTACAAGATAGAATTCTAAAAAAAACATGAAAGACTGTATGTTTTTGTGTGTGTAGTTGTTTGCGTATATGGGGGTAGTCCCCTTTATATAACCGTAGGTAGAAGAATCCTAGTATGTCTAAGATTCTAACGGCTGGGCCTTGGGGCCAAATCCGTTAGGATCCTTGAGGATCACGTCAGTGTGTCACGGTCATTGAGGATTCTTCTACAATTCTAATTCTTAATAAGATAGTTTAACCCAGTGTGAGTAGGAACATCGGGTGTCCCCCAATGATTGGGAGTTTATATTTGATTTATATCTTAAGCCCCCCATTTTCTTAGCCAAAATGTTTGGCTGAGGAAGTTTATACTGGGTGTCTTGAGACAAGTATTAGATTTGTAAGGTATCTTTCATCCACTTGTAAGGATAAATAATACTTCTCTACTCCATGTGCTCGGACCTAAGCTCTTGGGAGCTTAAACCATGGAACTTTGCCCAAGCAGGATGTTAGAACTTTAGCTCTTGAGAGTTAGATCTTAGAATTTTGCCAAAGCAGGCTATTCAGAATCGTCTTTGGGAAGACGAATCATGGGATCTTGAGATCCTTCAGAGGCTGTGCCCCATGGTAGCCTCTCCAGGGAGAGGACACAAAGTTGTGCATGCAAGTTATTGAATGTGATTGTATATATTTGCCTAACTATTTGAATGTCCCCTTGAAGGGTTTCACTTGACAATGTAGTATTTACCTTTCCATTGGAGGGTGTTTTGTTGTACGTGTGTGTTTTTTAGCTTGGACTGACGACATCATGCTTGCATTTTTCTTTATCGTGAATTCTTATCATCAGCTAAGATCGAGCTGGCAAAGAAGCCTCATGCTCACCCTTGGCTGGGTTTTGAATTGACAAAGAATGGTGGGGTACCCACATAGTGCTTTGTCGTTTCATGGGTTAGAGCTGTAAGTAAACCGTTCGGATAGAACTTGAGCTTTATCCTGTCACCTTTGAGGGTGCCTCCCTTAAGGGACCTCCTTTAGGTGCTAGTAGAATGTAGAGCTAAAATAAGCGCCCTTGGACTGATGGAGCACAAAGCTCATGTAAGTACCCTTGAGGGTTTATGGAACTTAGAGGTCTTGTATGCGTCCTTGAGGGCTGATGGAGCACAAAGCTCATGTGAATACCCTTAGGGGTTTGACGGAACTTAGAGTTCTTGTATGCACCCTTGAGGCTGATGAAGCACAAAGCTCATGTAATACCCTTGGGGGTTTGGCGGAAAATAAGTTTCTCGTAAAGGCCCTTGAGGGATACAGTCGAAGTAGACAAGTACTTTGTTTTCATGACGCTAAATAAGAAGGCGCGGGGCATTGAGCCTGTAATATGGCCGTTGTTATGAAGCCCCCTTGTCTGAGAAGGCATGAATATATAAAGATGGATTTTTAGCCTATATGTAAGGCACGATCGCAAGAAGACCTGTAGGAACAATAAAACATAGAAGACCATAATCTGACTGCTCGACTGGACAAGCATATAAAATTAGAGGACATGAAGTCCATCTATGCAAGATGTCACTAGGTAATAAAGATGTTGCCGCGATTTGTTGATATACTGTATGGCAACTAAATTTGATTTGTTGGTTGCATGAGCTTGAGCTTACAGTTGTACTAGACATATTATTGATGCTATCAGCAGAGGCTGGCGATGTGCTCTGATCCACTTGATGCGTTGGGAGCATACATGCCTCCAGTATTAGAAGATTAGCTCATCAATGTACAGTGCTGTGAATATGTCACAAATAGAGGCCACTGTATAACCACAAGACAATATATAGTGCCGAGTCAGCCAGATGCTGTAGTAGAAACCCTAAGCATAATTTGAAGTTGTAGGGTGCTGTGAATTTGTTCCTTACTTATGAAGTGGTTTATACGTCACTGTTGATGATTGGAGGTGCAGTTTAAAACTTCACAACAAGAAAAAGTACGTGACGGAAAAAATAGCCTTTAAAGCAATAAATCATATAAGCTTACAAGTGTAACTATGTTTGTAACATAGAAATAAGAGTGATGGTCATACACCATAGCACCATTAGGGCTTTGTTGGTTAGGCGACATGGGTGTTTTCACTATGTGTCACACGCGAGCTAAAAAAGTCATAGTAGTCAAAAGACCCGACATGTAATATGCTTGCACCAATTGAAGTAACTGTACAATGCTAGACCAAAAAATAGAGAGGTCTAGATAATATAGTGGTGTACAAAAGCTGTCTTTAGATGGCTTGCTAGCACCTAAAATTAGGTACACTGATTTTTAGTGACGTGCCATGCAATATAAAATGTGCGCATATTTTTAAAAATGTACGGCACTTATTCAATCAACGAGAGCCTGTGGGTATTGAATCTAAAATGACCTTTTTCTTGGGTAAAAAGCTTAATACTTTAAAAAGTACGTGGCCTAAGTTGAGTAACGGGGACCCTTTGGGTCTTAAGTATACGTATGCATTTTTCACAGGTAAAAAGCGTAAGAAATAACTACAGAATTTCCTTGAGGTTAGGGTGAAATTACAGGGGCGTCCATTAGTTTGAACAAATTACATTTGTGTCCGTTGACCAAACGAAATATGAAAATACATAACAGTTTTGAGAAAAAGACTTGTTTGCCATGAGTTTGGGAGAAATTTTTTGAAATGCCACCCATCTCTCCCCTTTTTATCTTCATGCAATTTCCATCGTAGCACCACCGCCATCGTGATGGACCACTAAGCCCCACATTTGTACTCTGACCTCCCTACTAGCCACTACCTCGAAAAGCCGCCGCGAGCCACTGCTGTGATGTGTCACCTCGAGCCACTGTGCGACCTCAATTGCACTACAAGAAAATAAGTCCTTAGCGACGAACTTTTAGCGACAGAGCTAATTCCGTCGCTAAAAAGTTACTTTTCGTGACAGAAGTACCTGTCGCTCAAAGTTCTCGGTACAAGTTTTTTACGACCAAATGTGCATCGGTAAAAACCTCTAGCGACGGACTTTCAGCGACGAGTAAACACTGACAAAATTTCTGTCGCTAAATATTTTTTTTCTAATTTTTTATTTTTGATCCGATTTTTTGCTTAAGAGAAAATAATTTTAAAAACAATTAGTGACGGACATTTAGCGACGGATGTGTGTCCGTACACGTCCGTCGCTAAAAGTAATATTTTACAGATTTTTTTAAGGATTATAGCGAGAGTTATTTCCATCGCTATAAGTCAGTTGCTTAAAATGGATTAAAAGACTAGTTTTAGCAATGGAAAAGATCTGTCGCTAAAGGTCACGCAACCCTATTATTTTCCCTTCTCTTTTTTCCCCGCCGCACTTTTCCTCTCTCTCTCTCTCTCTTTGTCTCTATCTCTTCCTCCACCATCCCCTCTACCTCCTCCACTGTCCCCTCCACCGTACATCCCTGCCTCTATCCCTCCTCACCACCACGTCGGTGATAGGCCCCGGCCTCTGTCCCTCCTCACTAGCCCCCCATGTAGGCGACAAGCCCCGCCACCATACCGCCATTCCCTCTCCCTTCACAACTCCAGCCCCCATAGCCACCCCGTAGCTATCCTACCACAGCCACAGCCACCCCACAATCATGCTACCACTCCACAACCACCTCACAGTCGCACCATCATCGCCACAGTTCCTCCCCCTCTGCCGCACCACCACCTCCGCACCTTTCGCGCACCACTACCTCTACCCTCCGTGCGCCACTGTCGTCGTCCGCCTCACACTGCCACTGCCCGAACTCACTTTTTTTCCTTGTTAGAAATTATAATATGCTAGAAATTATTTATCGTATTGAATCTGTTATAATGCTAGAAATTATAATATGCTAGAATTATAGTATGCTAGAAATTGTTTGTAATGAATCTATTGTTATAATGTAATTGTATTTAATCTGTTGTAATGTAATTGCATTTAATTTCTTATAATGTAATTGAATTTAGTTTGTTCTAATGTAATTGTATTTAATTTGTTGTGATGTAATTGTAACAATTAAACCCTAATTACCCCTAATTTGTTCTCAATTAACCATAATTGAACCAAATTAACCCTAATCAAACCCTAATTATCCCTAATCAAAACCAATTAACAGGTATTAACCCCGCGTAACCCTAATTGATGGAATTAACCCCAATTAACCCTAACTGAACCAATTAATTATAATTAACCCTAATTCAACCTAATTGAACCAATTAGCCCTAATTAATCCCGATTTATCCTAATTAAACCAATAAACCCTAATTAACCCTGATAATCATAATTGAACCAATTAATCATAATTAGCCCCGATTAAACTTATTTCAACCAGTTAACCTTAGACCCTAAACCCTAATTAAATTTTAATTAGCTCGGATTACCCCTAATTTGTTCCAAAATTAACCCTAATCAAACCCTAATTATCCCTAATCTAACCAATTAATAATAATTAACCTCAAGTAATCCTAATTGAACGAATTAACCCCAATTAGCCCTAACTGAATCAATTAATTATAATTAACACTGATTCAACCTAATTGAACCAATTAGCCCTAATTAATCCCGGTTATCCTAATTGAACTAATAAATCCTAATTAGCCTTTATTAATCCTAATTAAACCAACTAACTATAATTAGCCTCGATTAAATCTATTCGAACCAGTTAACCTTAAACCCTAATTAGCCTGGATAAACCCTGATAAAGCCTAATTAATTTAAGTACATCTAAATTACTCAAATTAAATCCGAATTAGCCTAATAAAGCCGAAATACATCCAAATTACTCCCGATCCCCCCCAGCCCCCACCTCCATCATGCCTCACTGACCCATTGCCCCACCGGCCATTGCCCACAACCCCGACGAATGGCCACCGCACTGCCGGTCGCCCCCCACTTGTACGTATTATTTTAATTAAATGTTAGAATTTAACACTTTTTAGTAAAAATTATTTTTGTTACACGTTAGAATTATTCTGATTTTTTTATGGTGATAGGTCCTTTATTCCATTAAATGCAATACTTACATGCCTATGTTTATGTACATTCTACATTCTACATAGTACACCAAACCCTCAATTAATCTGTAGTATCCTTGTTTCATCAGTCCCTCATGCCCTGCATAGTGCTATATTCTTAGCCTTTGCTGTGACTTGTTGAATTATTTTGATTATAGTTAATTAGAATTATTTTTTTTAAAGTTATTCTGATGTCGAAGTGTTCTTTCTAATTTTCAGAATAGTTGTAATGTAAAGCTTTAGAAATTGATTCCTTAGCCCATTTGATTGGTACTTGGGAGTCACATGAAAATTGAATCCCTCCACGAGGGGCAACCGTAAAAAAATAATTCTGATTAACCCCTAGCACATCACTAGGTAACCCTAATTAACTATAATTAATCCTAAGTA
Organism: Escallonia herrerae; assembly: GCA_033070095.1. NCBI lineage: Eukaryota > Viridiplantae > Streptophyta > Magnoliopsida > Escalloniales > Escalloniaceae > Escallonia > Escallonia herrerae. Next base: position 39,957 of record JAVXUP010001220.1, on the reverse strand, counting down.
ACTGTGATTCAATCTAATTAAACCTGATCAACCCCGATTAACTATAATTAACTCCGACTCACCCTAATTAAACCTAAATTACCCTGATTAATCCTAAGTAAACATAATTAACTCCGATTAACCATAATTAGCCCCGATTAACCCTCTAGTAACCCTGATTACTAACACATTCCTAGGTAACTCTAACTAAACTCTAATTAAACCCTATTAATATATTCCTAATTATCTTAGATACTACTTAAACCTTGGACTCAATCACAGGTGGGACAATGTCAACTCTACGAATGAACTCAACGAATTCTAAAGTGACTCAATTCTAATTAACCTTAATTAACACATTAGCTCTAATTAACCTTAATTAGCTATTACTTAAACCCTAATTAATAATAATTAAGTCTAATTAAACCCAATTAACCCTATTTAGGTCAAATTTGCCCTCATTAGCATTAACCCTATTTAACTCAAATTAGCCCTTATTAGCTCTAGTATAACTGATTAACCCTAATTAACATTAATTAACCTTAATATACCATTAATTTAATCTCTAATCAGCCCTAACCACCTCTGATTAACCTAATTAAACCCTGATTGTCCTGATAAATCATAGACAAATCCTAATTAAACCCAGTTAGGGTAATTAACTGTAATTTGTTCTAATTAGGCTCAACTAGCCCTAAGTAGCCCGAGTTAACCCAAATTAATCCTTGAATAACACTAATTGAGTCTAATTAAACGCAATTATCAACCTTAAATAGCTTGAATTACCCTTAATTAATGCATTAACTCGGCATTTTCACCTTAATTAGCTATTATATGTTTAGGTTCAGTACAAAATTATTTGGTTATAGTGAACTTGAGCAGAGAAATTAAATCACACCAAATTTGGATTCTCAAGTAAACCCCGTGCTTTTGGTTGGTAAGTTATGGACTAAAAAAAATTTCTTAGCGCGTCATGCTGAACCATCTCGTCTAAGATCTTATCTTCCGAGACTTCAATAAAACTTTTGGCTCGCAACTCTCCATGCCTGCAGAAGAGAAGACTTTCTGAGATAAAAGGTCTTTATCAGTATCTCGCAGACATTTCCTACCCTCCATTGTTCCTGAGGTAATTAGATGGTATAGATACACAGTTTCTTCTGACCAATCCTATATGCTCGACATATGGCTTGCCTTTCCACTGATGGGTTCCAACTAATATCAACCAAAACAACTCTCGAAGCCCCAACCAGGGCCGATTAGGGCTAACTCGAGCTAAATAGAGTTAATGCTAGTGAGGGCTAATTCGAGATAAATGAGGTTTGAAAGGCAAGCTATGTGGGGCATAAATTTGGTTAGGGCGTCAAGATTTGTGTTGTTTGATATTGGTTGTAATCCATCAGTTGAAAGGCAAGCCATATGTCGGGCATACAAGATCGGTCAGAAGAAAACTGTGTGTATTTATCATCTAATTACCTCAGGAACAATGGAGGGCAAAAAATGTCTGTGATAGGCTGAGAAATATCTTTTATCTCAGAAAGTCTTCTCTTCTACAGACATGGAGAGTTGAGAACCAAAAGTGTTATTTGAAGTCCTAGAAGATAAGACCTTGACGAGATGGTTCAACATGAAGAGCTAAGAATTTTTTTTGAGTCCATTACTTACCAACCAAAAGCATCGAGTTTACTTGAAAATCCTGATATGGTGGATCGTTACATATTAAAGGATTTAGGAATGAGATTTTTTCTGCTCAAGTTCACTATAACCAAATGATTTTGTACCGAACCTAAATGGATAATAGCTAATTAAGGTGCACATGCCGAGTTAATGCGTTAATTAGGGGCAATTAAGGCAATTCGAGCTATTTAGGGTTGATTACAGTTAATCATTTAATTAGACTAAATCAGTGTTATTCAGGGATTAATTCAGGCTATTTAGGGCTAGTTGAGCCTAATTAGAACATATTACAGTTAATTACCCTAATTGGGTTTAATTAGGGTTTGTCTACGATTTATTAGGACAATCAGGGGTATAATTAGGTTAATCAGCGGTGATTATGGCTAATTAGAGATTAAATTAATGGTAAATTAGGATTAATAAGGGCTAATCGAAGTTAGTTGGGTTTAATTAGGAATAATTACTATAAACTCGAGTTTAATTAAGGTTAATTAATTTTAACTACACCGCCTCCCCAGTATGACTGCAAGTGATGTGATAGAAACGTCCCCACCCCCCGCTGTATCTCCACCGCTGCTGGACATGCGGAGCCGGATCACAGTACCCCTGTGGATGAGGACGATTAGCAGGACCCATCAGATCCAGGATTCAACGAACTCTGATCAGCCCTTCCCCTCCTACCTCTTTGTATCTCGCTCTCGTGCCCCCCCGACTTGTACTCTCCTCCCCTACTCTATTAATGTACCCCGGTCCCGTGCCCTCCTGAATTTTGTATACATTTTATTATTGGAGTGTGATTGTTAGTGTAACAACCCGATACTTTTTCGGATCTAATTAGAAATTTTAGCGGCAAATATATTTTTAGCGACAATTAAATTTTCTTTAGTAGCGGTCTACTTTTAGCAATGATTAGTGAAGCGGGGTAGCGTGACAACCCTTTAAAATATTATAGCACATAAACTATAGTAAATAATTTACTTTGGACTTGTTGGTAATAATAGAAAGACGTGGGTTAAATTAGAATACCTAACGAAAGTGTAGGGAGCTTTGCGTAGATTTTCAACTTAGGGTTTCTTATATATGGACACACTTTGAGGTCAGCCGTCCGAAATACCTCCTCTCCTTCAGATTTTTCGGTAGAGAGAAAGAGCCGAAGAGAGATTCACAGAGAGGGTAAAAGGCGAAGGATCATGGCCGATCGAATCCCTTTCCGGTAAGTCTTTTAATCTTCCTTTGTGCATAAACTATTTACAGATTACAAGGGTATAGGGCGCATGAGAGAGAACTCGTGAGAATTTGTGAGTTAGGGCTGTGAAGTATTGCATGGTTGTTGTGGCTGTAGGTTATGTGGTGGCTGAGTATTGTGTGTTTGTGTGTGGGAGTTCAAGAGAGATGGAACTGCCGTGAAGGCTGTCTCCGTGGTTACTGTGTGTGCGATTGGATGATGGAAGAACTTGAAGGGGTAATGGCCGTGGTAGCCATGGCTGCCAAGAGAATTAAAAAAGCTTGGGCATGGGACTACGGTGTGGGAAAGGGAGTGAGATGTGGGTAATGTGTACGACAGCGTGTACGCATAGGTGCTGGGTACATTTGTTTGTGTGTGTACGGTGAGTGAGTTTGGGGGTTGTTGTGTGGGTGCGTTTTTGGGGTGCTGGCGTGCAAACTGGGTATGTATGCGTGTTGTCCACCCATGTGAGTTAAGCTGTTGGTGAGTGATCTATGTGAAGGATTAGTGCAGGAGAGATGTGAGTGAGGGAGGTGTTTCAGTGGGTGTAGTTGGTGTTGGTTGAGTGAAAGAAGTGCAAAATATGAGTCTGTGTGTGTAAGGTTGCCAAGGGAAAGACAGAGTTGGGTGCATTGTGTGTTACTGTGTGTGTGTGTGTGTACAAACCATGTGGGTGTTCAATGTGTGATAATGTGAAAGGGTGTAATGCCGTGGGGTGTAAGATAGAAGGAAGGTGTAAGTGCAAGTGGGTGAGTGTGTTGTGTGTCTGCCTCGTTGCAAATAAACTGTGCAGCTGAGTAATGGGGAGGGGCTGAACTGAGTTCATAAGAAAGAAAAAGAGAAGAAAAGTAAGCAAATAGATAAAGAAATGGGTAGACATAGAGAGAGAGAGAGAGAGAGAGAGAGAGCAGCCGTGAGAGGGGCTGCCATGGCTGTGCTTGTGCTGTGCAAGAAGGGGCAGCCATGGTAGCTGCCACAAGAGTGTGTGCATTATGGGTTATTGTGTGCGTGTGTACTGGGGTGTGTGTGTGTTAGCATATGTGCTGTGTGTGTGGGGGAACATTTTGTGCAGGTTGTGTAGGCTGTAAGAATGGGAAGGGTTGTGTGCTTGGGTGTGTTGGGGTACTTGTATGAGTGTATGTGTGTGTGTGTGTGTGTGTGTGTGTGTGTGTGAGTGTCTCAGTTTGTGAATATTGTGAGCATGTGTTGTATGTGAGTAGCGTGTGGGTGAGGGACAAGGAAGGAGGAAGAGAGGAGTTGGGCAGCCATGGACTGCTGTATGAGAGATAGGATGGGCTGTAGGAATTTACAGTGGATGTTGTGCTCTAAGGTGAGTATATGTGAGTGAGTTGGTGAAAATAAAAGAGAGGGAAACGGCAGTGGGCGAGAGGTGCATTTCTGGGCATGAATCTATCGAGAGAGAGAGAGAGAGAGAGAGAGAGATGGAAGACCCAGGTGAAAATGGTTAGCTATTATATAGATTGGTGAGTGTTGTGTGTTTTAATGTAAATAATGGGTATGCATTAGTTGTGTATAGGAGTGTGTATATGTCTGTGTGAGTGGAGTGGAATGGTGAGTGCATATGTGGTATATGCTTGTGAAAAAGCTGTGCACGTGAAATGGGGGGAAGCAACACTGTTGCTGTGCTGTTTTGGTATGCATGTGTGAAAATGGTGAGTGTGCTATTAAGGTGTATATATATGTGAACAATGTGGGTGAAAGATTTGTGTGTGTGAGGAAGTGGTGTGGGCAGCTGCAGATGTGAGCTGTGTTCTGGGCAGTGAAGAAATGGTTGGTCAGTGAGTGCATTAGTTAAGAGAGCGCCGAAGGGAAAAAGAAGGGAAGCGCAGATCGGGTATTTAGTTAGCGTTAGACACGATGAGAGCATTGAATACTATACGGTGATCGTTAGCATACGAAATTTAACGGTATAGTACGTTAGGCCATATTAGAATTTACGGCAAAGTTTCATAATTTTCTGAAATCACAAGTATTTTAGTATTTTCTGTAATTTCAGATTTGTAAAAATTATTTTGGAGCCTTTAAACCTTGAAAATGTTCTGGGAAAAATTATAGTAATGTTTTTATAGTATAATCAAGACTCAGAATAAATTTGATGATTTTTGGAATTGATTTGTTATCATTTTCAGTATCGCATTGAATTTTGCAAAAGGAAAAATAAAGAAATAGTTTTTATGTGTTTTAAATTCTGATTTTAATTTCTATAATTTTTATACATATTATAAAGTTATTATAAAAATTATGGGACTTATTTTACATCTGGAAGCAATTATGGCTATTTATGAGTTTGTATTGTATTTAAAGAAATTATTTTAATTCAAAAATATTCAAAATATCAGAAAATTCATATTTTGACTTTTTATAATGTTTTAAGCCATAAAAGTGTTTTATTTATAATTTAATGTGCATTTGGAGTATCATTACACATTTAAAGAGTGCATAGGGATTTCGGTTAGGTTAGCCGCGTGCGAGGCGCTTTTTGGGTTGAGTGATTTCGGAGTTAGAAGTGAGCATCGTTTGGGTAGTGGATATTAGCTTATAGTATATTAGACATAGATTATGTTCTAACAAATAAATTGTCAATCTAGGTTCATTCAGAGATTACTGATCGAGGTTTGGTAGCGTTGCTTAGCTTGGACCGAGGTAAGGATTTTCTGTCCGAACCCTATTTCGTTACTCTGTTTTTCAAATGCTTATAGAATAGTCTTACAAACTACATTGAATCGATTTTATGTTTGGTATAAAAGATCTTTTTGAAACCGTCCATGAAACCCTAATTTGAGCCTGATAGCGATTGTTTGGAATTCATGCTTTATTACATCCGAAGTGTTTCAAATGACTATTATTTAAGGGATTGAGTTGAATACTCATCTCTATGTTTATATCGTATTGTAGTGATTTCATCGAAAGTAAAATCCTTCAAAAAGTTGTTATTGGACTTGAATGTAAAATCGTTCGTTTTGTTCATCTTTCTCTAAGTGCTGCATTTCATTGAAAATACTCTGCAAAAGTTTTATATGAAAAAAAATCGTCCGAATCGTTTCGTTATATTTAAATCTTTGTGCGACCTTACTGGGCTCTCGAAAGCTCACTCTCCTTTGACTTCCTTTCTGCAGGTGATAGCCAGCATTAGCCGTAAGTTACCTCAGCATGGATTAGAGCCGAGCTAGCTAAGGAATTTAAATTTAAGTTTAGTATTGATAGTTAGAACCCCTGCGTGGGTAAACATTATTGTTTAAATTTTCTTAGACTTAGACTTGGTATTTTAATTAGGATAGTTGATTGAGAGTATAGTTTGATTGACGAATAGTTGCTCTGACAGATTGATGGTATTATTTGGTTGAGTTTGAGATAGTATTATCTTAGTGTACTGATCGATTGAGCGTTAACGTTCCGGAAAATTCCGGGATGTTACAGTTAGATTGTGATTACAGGTTTGGTATTAAAAAAATATTTTTTAAAAAAAAATTAGTTTGAGTTTTAGCAACGGACTTGATTCCGTCACTAAAAGTATACTAATTAAAAAAAATGACGTTTAGCGACAGGAATTCGGTCACTAACGTTTTAAACGACAAACATTTATCAACGGAATTTTGTTACTAAATATTTTAGGTAATAAATTATTTTTTTAAAAAAATTTAATTAATTAAAATACGGAATATAGAATTAGCGATGGAATATCCATCGTAAATTGTATTTTTAATTTCGTCATTGAAGGTAACTTTAGGCGATAGATTGAGAAATTCCGTTGAAAATTTTTTAGAGACGGGGTTGTAAGCAACAAAGTTTTAGCGGCGGAAAATCTGTCGCTAAAACTTTTTACTGACGGATTGCATACTTTAAGCGACGGATGTATCCGTCGCTAAAAGTCATTTTTCTTGTAGTGTTGTACCACTATCTCCACCTCTTTCTCAATTCATTTCTCCCTTCTTTGCAGCTAATTTCTCAAAGCCCCTTTCTCTCTAATGGTGGATGCTGCATCAAAACACCGAAGAGAAGAGACCCACTTGCAAGACATTTCAAACCAAGAAACAAGACTCCACAAATCGTCTTTGTACATACACATACGCTCCATCCCGGAAGAAGAGGAAGATCAGACAACCCACTTAGAAAATAGATATTAATGACATCAACATAAGAGTATGATTTTTTAACGACTAATGACGGTAGGACACGACTAATACATTTTTAAAGTTGTTGGTCACGATCTGTTACAATTTGAAACAAACTTACTGTCTTTGACTGTAATTTCATCCTAACTTCTGGGACTTTACTATAATTATCCCAAAGCCTAATGAATATATTAGACTATGTGGGTCTAAATCGAGAATATGCATATTTATAGGTGGAATACGAAATTTTTAGAAAAAAAGCATTGCGCTTATCAACTCATTTTTGGCTTTCACAAGTTGTGGCCTTCATAGGCATATCTGGGGCGGCTGGTGGCCGACAGTGCCGCTTGGTGCCACTGCGAGGCGCTGATCGGTGCGGGTAGTGTCTCTGCCTGTGCTACTTGTTACAACGTCAAAATCTGCGCCGATCGATTCATGGCGATGGCAGCGATTTTATGGTGCCCGAGCCTATGGTAGAGCTGCGCCAGTGTATAGATTGGCGCTGGTGCTTTTCGGGAGGGCCTGCCGTGGTCGTGACGTTCGTTCGCGACGCTAGGGTTTTGGATGGCGAGTTGACTGCTGTTGGTTGTGACTGTCCGGGTTTGAGCAAGTGAGCAATGGCCCCCCGCCGATTCCATGTGCTTGGTCGAGATATTAGCAGCGGAGCTGCCGCTAACAATGAAACCGGGAACCATCTGGGCCGGCAACAATGGCCGCCGGTGGTGGCAAACAGTGGCGGTGCTCTTCTTGGTACTATACCCTCTCTAAAGTTCCTCCCTTTCTTTTATTTCTTTTTTGGGTTTGGTTGTTGTTCTGTGTTGATCGGAGAACGGACCCTCAGAAAGAGACGGTCGATGGTGAATGTCTTGTGACAGGGTGACTGGAGAAGAAGCGTCGATTACGGCAGCCCTTTGTGGCGGATGATTTGGTGGTTTCGATATTGGAGCGGCGTCGCCGCCACTGGTCGGTGACAGTCGATGGCAGTGAACGGTGAGCTGCGGTTGCGCCTATTGGCGCTGAAGACGTTGGCGTTGCTTTCGCCTCCTCTTTTCTTTTCTTTTCTATTTTTTTTTTTTTTTTTTTTGTGTGGACCTTTTGATGGCGAATTTGTGACTCCGGCAGCTTGATGATTGTGCAGGCATAGGGCTGCCCTGTAGCTTTGCAGCCACGTCGCAAAAGGGGTTGTTGCTGTTAAAAATGTGCTCTGCGTATATTGTGAAACCCGAGTCTGGACCGATGACCTGTAAGACAAAAAATAAGTGACCGCCGAGTGGGTTCCTAGTGAAGAATTCAGAGCGCAACTACAGAATAATAATTCTAAAAAACCGTCAATTGTGTAGTTGTCCGAGGGGTAGACCCCTTTATATAGTTGTAAGAGAAGACTCCTAGCAGGACTGCGCCGTGGGTCAAATGTGTTAGGATCGCGTTAGAATTTTTGAGGATCACGCACGATCTCTGATAAGATAATTATTGATCTCCCAATTTGACTAGGATTGCCAGGTATTCCCCAATTATTAGAAATTATATTTGACTTATATCAGGGGTGATGCTAGGGCGCAACATTGGGGTCCTGGACAGTGAAGTTGCAACCTTGTTATCGATGATGGTGGTGCAGCCTAATCACCACCGATCGCTACTTGGGCTTGATGGTAAAAGCTTGTGATAGATAATCTGAACTCAATTTTTTTCACTGTGACGGCAATTGACTTGGAGACCAGCAGCGACCGCAGTTGTGTTGGTGGTTCCAACACGTTGCCGCCAGCGTCTTGTGAAACGATTGCTTGAGTTTTCTTGAGGTCAATCAGCTAGGCTAATGGGTCGTGGGGACGACGCTAATCTGTTTCTGCTTAAGATACCGTCGTGTGGTGTTTCGATAGAGAACTCTCATATGTTTAAGTCAGAGAACTCTCAAATGTTTAAGTCGGAGAGTGACCACCGTGTGACATTCCGATATAATTCTGAAAAAGCATGAAAGACTGGCGTATCCTTGAGGATCATGACACGATCTATGAAGATTTTTCTAGAATCATAATTCTCAATAATATAATTTGACCTAGTGTGACTGGGAATGCTAGGTGTTCCCCAATAATTGGAATTTTATATTTGAATTATATCAGCGGCCAAACACTTGCCGTCACCTATCTTAATTTGACACCTTAGCAATGCCTTTAACTTGTCTTAACATAGATCTCGACCTTAGCCAGCTGAGGCTTTCAACCTTTTTTGTGAGCTCGATGAGTCTAAATATTGAAAACTCAATCCAGTAGACATGATTAAGTATCAAATATAAAGTTTATCTGCCCAAGAGGCTTACCCATTCAGGGGTCTAGATGCCCGACGCTATGTACAGGATATGATCGAGAGCAACCACAAAGCTTATCCTAAAGATCTCAAACGTCCCTTAACTGATGATCGATCACCCAAGCTAGCAGTCTCGGCCTCAGCCCGACCATATTACATCTTGGAGCCCAAGTTTTAAACGATGAAGAAGATTTCTATACAATTCGAGGATGCTTTAGAAACGTTGTAGACAGCTTGGCAAGCTTCAAAATGCCTCTTGCTACACTGTGCATAATCGTACGCTTTACTTCTTTGCTAGGCGATATGATGAAGCTAAGTTTGGCATCCAACCAATAATAAATACGGGTTACTAAGGTTTTGCTTCAAAAAGACTTCGGGTGGCTGGAGACACTGAGGCAAACCAGGTCACCACGTTGACTTGGACCTCCGTCACTGCAAGACTCTCCTCCGGCCCAGTCCAAAGGACCTTAGCCTTGTTGCGAAGGATGCCTCGCCAACTACAAAGCAGAGCTCTTTACCTTTTATCGAAGTAGGACTAGCATCACACCAAGAGACCAAGTCTCAAAGCGAATCTATAGCCTTGTCCCGCAAGAAAAGATTTCATAGCGTAGCCTTCATAACCCTACTCGATCTAAGTCTTTAAGAAACTCGTAACTCCCCATGTTTAGAATACTTAATATCGCGATTCTTTGTCGATCCACAAGCGAATAGATGACCGATTCTAACTCGCAGATACATATTTGCCCTTCTAGAGACAATTAATGCCATATGCAAAGTTGTGAGCTCAAATTTGCAGGGTGTGAGTGTTAATAGAGCAAGTTTAGATAATATTCAAATCCTAGTTTTCTTTTTATGGGCCTTTAAAATATATAATTTATCAAATTGTTTATAAGCTCTGCATTACACCTTTTGCCTCCTTCCGGAATCCTTTCTATGAACTTTTGGATTGTTTCACTCCTTTTTTGTGAAAGTTTTGAGTATATCCCCACCTATAGTCCTGATAGGATCAAGATCCTCTGTTGTACAACATTTAGCGACAAAAGATTATCATTCAAAGTGTTTTGTAGTAATTACTAAAATTTATAGTGATATTTTTTTGTCATTAAAAAATATTTAGCGACATTTTGTGGGTACAGCACCTCTGCTATACAGCAGTGAATCTTGATTCGTCTCGATATTTCTCGCTCTTTAATTTTAAGAATAAACGTAACTGTAAAACTTGGTTAATTTCTTCGTTATCTTCAATAGGTGTTTGTTGTCTTTTATAGGCTCTTAATTTGTCTTAAAGAATAGTAAACTATCGTCATTTTACAATTGCGCCTTCAACAGCCATTGAGTCAATTTTTTATTATTCTGAAACTATCTTCAAACAATTACCACGACTAAACTCCACTTTACAAACAAAAAAAAAAAATTTACTTTTTGCACATAAAAAGAATATTTGTTAATTTTCCCTCAGTTATCATAATTGTATTTGTATATCTTTTTGTGAGTTGTATCTGAATTCCCTCTCTGTTATAGTTGTAAATTCATCCATCGGGCTTGACTACTAGAAGATATATATTTGGTGAACGTTATATTTGAACTGATCCGACAAAGTGTGAGGGAGAGAGAAGCTAACACGAAGCTGGCAACTGGGACCACGACGAGGCCGGATACAAGAACCAACGCAAGGCTGCTGCTGGCAGTGGCTATAGGCTATAGTCTATAGATGGCGCGACAAGTCAGTGAGTCAACCAAAAACGTCCACCCGAGTCAGGTGCAGACTCACCCAGCCGAGCCACTCACTCTCTTTCTATCTACTATCTGTGGCTGTGTAAGCGCGTAGTAGACAAAATGCCGATGCGTCGTATAAGCCGTCTAAACGGCGTCCATTTGTTGCCCAAATCCCACACCACATCTCTCACTACACGGCTCCGTCCAATTTCTCACTTCTCCCTCTTTCTCTCTCTCCTCTCCGCCGCTCGGCGGCTCCCATCTCCGGCTAGCGCCAATCTTTGATTTCCATCTCCCTCCCTTTTTTTTTCGGTCTCTCTCCCCCCTCTTTTTTTGTTTCTCTCTCTCTCTCTCTCTCTCTCTCTCTCTCTAGATTTAGACCTTCCTAAACACAAGTAATCTTGTGTGCACAGACATGCGAATCTACAGTTTGAAGGAAGGATCTTGACCCGGTGAGTAACTGACTCCCACACCTCGGCTCGTCTAGTGTACAAACCCCTAAATTTTCGCATTTTGATGTCGGATTGGAGCTTCGATGTATCTGTTTGTCTACAGATCACGTCACTCGCTTTTCTTACCGATGTTCTCCAATCTTTACTGTTCAGTCACCATTAAATCTCTGTTTCAACATGTACTTCCACATTAGTTGTTATGGGTGTGATTTGAGCTCAGAATTTTCTAACATGGTAGAGAGGTGCTACGCGATTGATTCAGCGTTTTGATGTAAATTAGGGATGATAACTTTGTTTGCGAACGTGACGCTTCAGCTAGCTTGCGAGAATCTAAACATCTGAAAGCGAAGAGTGAAAATAGGAAATGCTATCTGACCGGACCGTATAGTATAGTATATCTATTGAGGTTAGGAGAAGCTTGGGTGATGTGGGCACTAATTGGTTAGGTGTATAGATCGGAATATTGAATTCTAAGAAAATGCCATAAGGGTGGAGGAAAAACACTTTGAGACTATTTATAAGAATACAGGAGACATCCAAAGTTGCAACAACTATGGAGGGAGCAACCTCACAAGCCATGCTACAATGATCTCGGGGAGGGTAATTGAATATAGACTAGGAATACCTTAGAATCATTATGGTTTCATGCCTGGGAGATCCACTATGGAATTTATCTTCATGATTAGGTGATTTAGGGAGGGATTGAAAGAGAAAAGCATAGGGTAACGCACCAAAGAAGTTGTGTGATGAGCTCTAGCAAAGAAAGGAGTGCCTACCAAGTATGTTGACGTGATTAAGGATATTTATGATGGAGCCTTTTCTAGTATGTGAACAACTGAAGGAACAACTAGTGAGATCCTAATCATGAGTGGACTTTGTCAAGGCCAGCTTTGAGCCCAATATTTTTTTTACATGCGTTATGGACGAGCTTACTTTGAATATTTAGGTTGAGATCCTATGGTACATGTTATTTGCGGATGAAGTTTTAATTAGTTAGACAAGAGCCAGTCTAAGCGTTTAAGTTAGAGTTATGGAGAAGTACTTTAGAATCCAAGGCTTTAGGTTAAGTAAAATAAAGTGTTTAGAACTTAGTTGCACAAAGCGGGGGCGGGGGCGGTTGCGGGGAAGCGTAAGCACCTAGAAGAATCTGAGGTAGGGAGCGGCTTGAATAAATAAATGTGTAAAGAGTATTATCATTTGTTTAGCATAGTTTACATAGATAGCAACAACAGACAAGGAGACTTTAAGGACTTAAAGGAAGAGAGAAACGAGGAATTGAGTTGAAAAGAGCTTGATTTTCATGTATTCTATCACTTGTTCCATACATCTCTATCCAACTAGCCGGATCGAGTTTCCATCTTAGCTTGGGACGAGATCCCATGGAGCTCCTAACTTGGGATCGCAAAAGCGAGTTTCCGAGAGAGAAACGTCACCATATTAGGAGTTTCCTGCAACTAAGGTTTAGAATGCAACAATAGTGAAAGTAGGAGGAGGTCCAAGAAGAAGTGAATATGGATTGTCAACAAGTACCTAAGAAAGATATATCTGTATGTAGGTATCTTGAATCAGTAGTGCACATAGAGGAAGAGATTGATGACAGTGTTGCCGATATGATAAGAATAGGTTGGCTAAAGTGGAGGTTTGCTTCTAGGGTGTTGTGTGATCGTAATAGGTTAGCCAAAGTGGAGCTTGGCTTCTAGGATGTTGTGTGATCGTAATAGGTTAGCCAAAGTGGAGCTTGGCTTCTAGGATGTTGTGTTGATCGTAACATTGCTCTTAAGTTGAAGGGGAATTTTTATAGAATTGGCTGTGAGGCCAGCGGTGTTGTGTGGTTTAGAATGGCGGGAAACTAAGGAACACCGTGCACATAAGGTGAGTGTAGCCTGGGGATGCTTAGGTGGACATGCAGCCACACAAGGAGGGATAGAATAACAAACGAGGATATTAGCAACGAAGTTTGGGTGGAGCCAATGGAGGAAAATATGAGGGAACATCGCTTGAGATGGTTTGGTCATATCCAACGTAGGCCTTTAGATGTCTTTGTAAAAATAGAAGTGATTTGTCCCGAGATGATGGGTACAACTAGGTAGGGTTATACCGAGGATAACTTGGGGAGAAGAAGTGGGAAAAAACTTGATTGCTTGAAATTTATGTGCTCTAAAAGGGGGAATGGATGAAAAGGATTCATGTAGCGGAACCTAACCAGTTTAAGACAAAGGCTTGGATGATGATGATGCATTTAGATAGAGTAATGTTGTCTTGTTTAGAAAGTTTTTAAACCATAGCTTACATCACCTTTTGCACCATTGATAATCATCATCCAGCGATGTGATAGACGTCATAACTTACCCAGTATCTCTCTCTCAAACAGACCTCAAACATGATCCTTAACCCTTTCTCTTTCTCTCTTTCAGTGCCTTCTTTCAAAATCCAAAAGATATCCAAAGTAATAGCGTAGATCTTCAGTGAATACAAACATCATGGTGGTAGACTACTACAAGGAAAAAAAAAATGAGAATACAATAAACCTGATGGTGGCACTTACAAACATTCTTAGCAATCTTGAATCTCTGATGTGCAAGCTTATCTTTGCTTTTTATAGAGAGGAAATGATAGCGTGGGCAGGGGGTGGGGGGCGGGGTGTGTGTGGGGGAGGGGAGACAGACAGACAGATTGATAAGGTTATAGTTTAAAGCTTAGGGATGAATTTGGTCAAGAATCTCTATTAATGGCCATCTTGCCCCATTGTGGGGCCTGGCACAAAGCTTTCATAGATGAGCAGTCGGACTAATTTGGCCAACCTATGGAAGTTGGAAGATTAATTTTGCTCAGTTAGGGACTATCATGGCGAATTGCATTCAGGACAGGCTCCTCTAATATAATGGACCAAGCTTTCTCGAGTTTTTAGAATTGATCATGTTTTGTTGTACATTCAACTTTATATGTGAATTGTTTTTCTCTCATTATTTCCAAATCAGACCGGAGCAGTTGTCTAAAAAGCTGGAAACATAAATGGAGTGGAGTGTCAACACATATAAAAACTTGAAAGGTAACACATGTCGTGCTTATATTTACCTTCTAATGTATTAGTTGAGTAGTTGTATATGCTATTTGTCAATGGGTTGGATATGTTCAAATTGAGGATCTACTTAACTTGCTGGCATGTCAAAGCGAACAAATAATAGGCATTTACCCCATTACTCTCATGGATAAAGGACTTCCCAATTTGCACACTACTTCAGAGGAAAACATCATTGTAAGAAATGGACGTGATAATTGGAAAGCTCTAACGATTGTTCTCTGTAAAGTTACGTGGATTGAAAGTTGTATGACAATATTGCACTTCATGCTATTTTATTCACCTCCCTCCCAACACCAAAAAAAGAAAAGAAAAGAAAGAAACACACACTACACACGCGCACAAGAAAGATAAAAGCAGAACCTTGCATTCCTTTCAACAGTTATCCCTGTTTTTCCAAATCTCAGCTTGTTCTCGTTTTGTTTAGTTATGCCGCTGGTCTTCTGGGTACTTAGAACTCCTCTCCCCGGCAGTAATGTTGTTGTCTTGCTTGCAACATCGTGAACTCCAGTTCAAACTTCGTGCAAGTAATATTCATTACAATGGAAATGTGGAGGTAGAAAAGAAAAGCTGAAAATTTCAGATGATTTACTTAACATTTTAAGGAACTAGCCGCAAGGGATGTAGACATCATTATGGACCATTGTTAGTGGTATTTAACATGGTGGGCCTTTGGCCGCCTCTGAAGAGTTTGTTCTGAGGAGTTTGTTATGATTAATTGCTTTTTAGGCTTATTCTGTCTCTGACTGTTTTCGCAACCCGAGGAAGCACCATTACGAACCCTGAAGGGAGAAATTGAGAATTAATAAGGTTTTAAACTAATAATTTGGAAGAGAATTAATTTTCATCACTTTCTATTATGTGTCTATCAGAAACTCTCTTTCTATCAAATCTATGTTCTTTAAGTTCGATTAAATCAGACCAATGAACCATTTTCTAGAAATAGGATTACTGATGGCTTCATGATCACTTTCCTTCATAAACATGTTTGGACCTATTTCTTCTGTTGTTCTTATAGATAACTCGTAATTTTGCAACATCACAATTTCTTGCACAAGCAACACAGATCGGCTTGGTTTTTGATTTGAGAATGAAGAATGGCTCTGTGTTCTGTCAGTTGTAATTGCTTTCTCTTTTGTTTTAGATTTGCACATCGGTAGAGATCTCAAATGCTCTGCTCCTAGCAGCCTTATTATCAGTTTATGCATGAGCTTACTTTCATTTCTTGTTTTCTGGAGTAGATATGGAACCAAAAGCAGTGATGGATGTGGCACTCATTCCGAACATCGACCCAGTAGATATTGGATTGGGTTCTTCAGAAAGGGGGAATATTGTTTCTGCACAAAAACCGCGAAAGAAGACAATGACATCAATTTATCTCAAGTTTTTTGAAACAGCTCCAGACGGGAAGAGTCGAAGGTGCAAGTTTTGTGGGCAGAGTTATTCCATTGCTACTGCCACAGGTAATTTCAATGCAATGCTTCTATTCCATCCCTGCAGTTATACTTTCCTCCCACCAATTAAATGCTTTGATCTAGTATCACAAGGGCATTTTTAACAATCACAAACCAAGATCCAGTGGCATCAAACTACAGGGCTATGGTTTTTTTTTTGCCACCGAGGAACTAGAAGACTTCTATAGAAGCAGCTTTGGTAGTGTTTCCGCCCTCCATGATTTATACAGTCAGCCCTTTAATATTGTTAATCATGAGAGATTGACTGACTGTTGATTGGTAGAAGTATTACTTATTAAGTTTATTTAATCACTTCTACCCATCTAAAAAGACTTATCATGTTTACATACTTCAATAAGAACAAGACTAAATAGCATTTATCAACTAAATTTTTGGCTCCTACTCAAAAAATGTCTTTTAGTCTACGTAAAGACATGAAAGAACATCTAATATCCTTCTGAACTAGCATGGGCTGAGCTTCTTGTGCTTGCTTACATATTAGCAGAGTAAGAAAACTTGTAGATGTACAAATTAGTAGTAACATTATATAACATACCATGTAAATACATTGATATATATATTTTGCTTTAGTTAAGAAGACTGATATTTTTTCAATACTTATTAACTGTAAGTTACCAGAAGTTATTGATTATACACCATAGATCAAAGCTGGCTTCATAAAAACATATTAACTTTTAGGCTATGAAGCACCGGTGCGGCAGTCTGGGGAAGCACCGGCACCGGATGGGCGTCGGGTGCGGGTGCGGGTGCGCGCTGGGTGCGGCATGGGTGCGCAAGGGGTGCGTGTCCGAAACTTTTTTTTTTTCAATTTATTTTTTGGATCTTGGGTGCGGCTCGGATACGCACCCAGGGATTTTTGGCAGAGAGTAGAAGAAGAAAGAAAGAGAAGGAGGAGAAGAGAAGAAGGAGAACAAGAAAGGAGGAGAAGAGAAGAAACAACTTGCGCCGGTGCGGCAAGGGTCTTCCGGCGATCGGCGACGGTCTTCCGGCGACCGGCGAGGGTCTTCCGGCGACAGCCCCCCTCCTTGCCCAGATCTGAGTTGTGACGGCTATGTAATATATAAACAGGGCTAGGGTTTTTTTAAAGTTTCTCTTTATTATGTTTGACTCCCCCACTTTGTTGACAATCTTTTAAAATGGCCCCAAATTTTTTAAAATATGACAGAACTTCTACAAACTGTCTTAATTGATTATGCACTTTCAATATTGGGCTAATTACACCCATGTCCCTGAGGTTTGGGGATAATTACACGCGAGGACACAAAGTTTCAAAATGTAACACTTATGTCCATTGATAAACGGAATACAAAAATACTTAACGGTTTTAACAAAAAGACTTGATTGCCCCTGACTTTAAAATCAATTACCCACTTAATTTACTGTTTATTCTTCCTCTCCCCACACCCAGCACCCACCCCCACCCCCCGCACCCCCACCCCACCCCACGAGTCTGCCTCTTCCTCTCCCCACACCCAGCACCCACTCCCACCCCCCCGCGCCCCCACCCCACCCCCACACGTCTGCCTCTTCCTCTCCCCACACCCAGCACCCACCCCCACCCCCCCACGCCCCCACCCCACCCCCACGCGTCTGCCTCTTCCTCTCCCCACACCCAGCACCCACACCCCCCACGACGTCTGCCTTCCCCTTCCCCGTCAGCGCAGTAACAGGCCCTCCGGCGAGGCACCGGCGCCGCAAGATCGCGGTCGCACTCCCGATCTGCCTGTCGCCATACCGGTCGCCACCATCACCGCCGAGACCTACCTCCGTACCCCGCGCCGTCCGAGATCGCAAGCATCACCGAGCTACGTCGCGACACCGACCTCCTCCGTCGAGATGCGCGCCACCGTGACCACCAGCAAGGCAGCCCCATCACCACCACGATGGGCTTGCACCATCGCGCCCACCGGTGCGATCGCCGTCGTTGCAATGGCCAGATCTGTCTCCTTCCCGGCGGTGTGGTTTTGCCAAGGCGCTTGCCGGAGGCGTCTCGGCAGCTTGGGTTAGCCAAGGGGCTTGCCGGCGTGGTGGGGTGGTTCTGCAGGATGGTGGGGCGAGGGGGGCTGCTGGCGGCGTGGGGCAGGGGAGGGGGGCTGCTGGCGGCGTGGGGCAGGGGAGGGGGCTGCTGGAGGCGTGGGGCGGCGGAGGGAGGCTGCCGGCGGTGACTTCAGATTTAGGGTTTAAATTGTGGAGAGAGAAAATTATACTTTTTGTGACGATATACTGTACAGGAGTAGTATTGCCATTTTCAAAATACGTAATGACGAAAATTATACTTTTTGGACGGAATACTGACGGTTGGATAAAAGTGTTACTTTTTTTAACGTTTTTGGTCACGTATGTTACAGTTTGAAACTTTGTGTCCTCGCGTGTAATTACCCCAAAACCTCAGGGACATGGGTGTAATTAGCCCTTCAATATTTCTAAAGCAGCCCTCAAAATTAACAAAATACCTTATTATTTATCTAAAATAGCAGTATTTTTCTTACATATAAATAATATATATTAATAAATTTTTGCCGTATCCCCGCCGCACCCGTATCCTATTTTTTGAAAAAATGACGTATCCGCGTATCCGCACTCGTATCGCATCCGCACCTGCACCGGAATCCGTGCTTCTTAGCTTTTAGGGTTTTTAATTATTAGATTGCCGACTTTAGTAAAAATTGATTGGTCATACAGGATCTGCCAAGTGACTTATTTTGTGTAGTAACTTTATGAATCAGTCTCCTAACATTAGCATGCTTATGGTGCAATAACCTATTGAAAAATGAGTGGCCCTTTGTACTTCAATGAGATTCGAAACTAATCTCCTCTTTTCTTTCTCTCGGTGAAGGCAATTTGGGAAGGCATCTCAGCAATCGCCATCCAGGGTATGATAAGTCGGGGGATGCTGTCAACGGTCCTGCTCTGCAACCTATCACAGTTGTTAAGAAACCTCATACTCAAATAAAGACCCCCCATGTAGAGCTTGACCATCTGAATTGGTTGCTAATCAAGTGGCTCATTCAAGCGACTCTCCCTCCATGTACCTTGGAGAAAGAGTGGTTGATCAACTCCTTTAAATACCTCAATCCATTGGTACAACTCTGGCCAGGTGAAAAGTTTCAAGGAGTACTCCGCGAGGTCTTCAGAAGCATGCAAGAAGATGTAAGGACGATTTTGGAGCAAGTTTCTTCTAAGCTCTCCATCACTCTTGACTTCTGGACCTCCTACGAGCAACTATTTTATATGAGTGTTACATGTCAGTGGGTAGATGAAACCTGGTCCTTCCAGAACGTTCTTCTTGATATCTGTCACGTACCTTGTCCTTGTGGTGGTGCTGAGATCTACTACATTCTGGTCAAGGTCCTCAAGCTATACAATATTGACAACAGAGTGCTCTCCTGCACTCATGATAATAGTCCAAATGCCGTGCTTGCATGTCATACACTGAAAGAGGATATGGATAGCCAAAAAGTTAGTCCTTTCTGCTATGTCCCCTGTGCTGCTCGTTGTTTGAATTCGATTATAAGTGATGGATTGAGAACTACAAAATCAATCATCTCAAAGATCAGGGAGTTTGTACTCGGGATGAATGCATCCTCAGAAATATCAGAGGATTTTATAAAATTTACAGCAGCTTATCAAGAAGGTAGTTGGAAATTTCCTCTGGATGCTTCAGCCCGTTGGAGTGGCAATTACCAGATGCTTGATGTAGTGCGTAAGGTAAGTAATCTTTTTTTATGCAATTTCCCAGGATCATAACACAGTAGGTCTGTTCTATAATCAGGCTACCAAGTATCACAATTGTCCAATTTCCATCTGAAATTAGTTCCAAAAATTCCATCAACTACATATTGCCTCAACTGCTTCTACGTCTAGATAAAATTTTTCTTTTCCACAAACAAATACAAAAAGAAGGAAAAAAATATCAAGTGGAAGTATAACCGCAAAAGGAATAATCCATTGAGATAAAGGCAAGGAACAGAGCAAATTAGGGCATTTTTGCAGAAGCCGAAATTTTAACATTGTTTTAATGATGTATTTAGTGATTCCACTTTTCAGTTGTCACAGCTTTGTTTGTATCACCAATTTAGAATCTTAAGCTAAAAAGGCAAGAGGCTTGCCTTAAAGCAATCACTGAAGTTTCTGGCCCATTTGCACAGAACAAGATTGTGGTGTCATTAGGAATGAAGAGTAGTATTTTCACCTGTGGATTGGAAAACT
Organism: Escallonia herrerae; assembly: GCA_033070095.1. NCBI lineage: Eukaryota > Viridiplantae > Streptophyta > Magnoliopsida > Escalloniales > Escalloniaceae > Escallonia > Escallonia herrerae. The sequence goes on along the minus strand of JAVXUP010001220.1, from coordinate 19,714 downwards.
AGAAAAAGCGTTATGGTAGTTAAGTCCATTTTGTATCTATTCGTTTTAGAGTCACTCTTCTAAGTTGAGAGGGATTGTGATCTAATGGCCATATGAGAGGATTGTGCTCTAATGGCTATATGACCGGAAAAACTCCTTCACCTTTTTTTAGACCACGCAAGAAACTATTGCTAACCATTAGAGTGGAACATGTTATCACCAACCTGGTTCAGAACTTCAGCATCGGTGAGGCCTATGTGTGAGATATAGTGAAAAGGCTTTTGACACACACCCTGGCATGTGTTTATTTAAAACCACATTTTAGTTGCTGGTGAGTCCATGTGATTGTTATGAAGGTTAGAATGGATACATTTTCAAAACCACTTCGCAGTTGTGCTAATGGACCTAAATCTCAATGGTTTGCTATTTTGGCCTAATCGGGAAAGTTTATACAGTTGACTGCTTTATTTAAGCTATGGTAAATGTGCTGTAGAATGTTTTCATTTTTCACTTGTGGGCTGCATGGAAGGGCAACCACCCCCTCACACCCACCCCCATTGCCCCGGCGTAACCACTGTATATCTGGCCCAAACATGCTCGCTAGATACTGGGTGGTTCTGGCCCGAATATTTAGCTTATACTTCGATACTTGAGTGTTGACTGCATTTGAGTGTTTATATACTGTACGTGTTTGTGGTCATGGAAGAGTGCGTGTACATAAGAGAAGTTCTTTCTTAACAATTAGCATGTTCTTTACTGGTAAAAAAAGTAGCACGGGCTACTTTTAGGTTAAGCTTGCACTTCCCTCTGGTGAATCAAAATTAGATGTGTGACATTACCATTTAATAATTGCTCTCTCTTTTGCTGAGTTTGACAAATAATTGCTTGTGATTTCATGTCACCATGCAGGCTAGCAAATCCATGGAAACTGTTATTAGGAAATATGAGGAACCATTAGGCAGTAGGATGCTGCTAAGCACTGCAGAGAAGAATGCCGTCAATATTATGCATGCATATCTAGAACCCTTCTATAAAACCACTAACAACATTTGCACAAACAAAATGCCCACCATTGGACTGGTTCTCTTCTTTATGGATCACATTTCTGAGACGATCACAGTCTGCAGGGAATCACGTCACAGCCCAGATTGGCTCAAGGATGCTGCCGAAGATATGGCTTCCAAGGCCCGGAGTTACAATGACCAGGTTTCCAACATATTCACGTACATGACTGCCATTCTTGATCCCCGCATTAAAGTTGAGCTCATTCCCGAGAGTCTCAACCTGGAAAACTATTTAGAGGAAGCAAGAAGCCATTTCATGAGGAATTACTCTACCACCCTCTTCTCAGCCATGACAAGTGTGTATGGCGCTCAAGAGTTGGAAGATGGAGGAAGTGTTTCTTTTGCTGAAGAAATAGCTCGTAAGAAACGAAGGGCTAGCATAAGCACTGCCAGTGATGAGCTCACCCAGTATCTTTCAGAGTCCCCAGCTCCAATACCAACAGACGTTCTGGAGTGGTGGAAGGCAAACAGCGCACGCTACCCTCGGCTTTCTGTAATGGCTCGGGATTATTTAGCCGTACAGCCAACCTCAGTGTCTCCTGAAGAACTTTTTTGCTGCAAAGGAGATGACGTTGATAAGCAACGATTCTCTATGCCCCATGAGAGTGCACAAGCTCTACTCTGTATCAAATCATGGACCCGAGGTGGGATGAATGTGAAATACAAGTCAACTGAGATCGACTATGACAGGCTGATGGGGTTGGCAGCAGCTTCTGCAGCAGACAATGGCATGGCAGGTTTGGACAAGAAACTCAAGTGATGATAGGAATGCCAGTGGAATGTACACTCGAGTGATGGTATGTTGTTAAATGTATTTACCATATAGGAAAAGAGAGATCCCTGTTTAAATTATTAGCTGACATGCTGGTACGTGTAAATTATCTGCCACTAATGATGGAAACCGGGATCTCATTTCAAGCTGGTAACGAAGAGAATGCTAACCAAGAAGGAAGACGAGGTTTTTGTTGTATCACTAGAGGAGTCTAGAGGATTTTCTGGCTTCTTGTCAAACCTCGGATTACACAGTTTTCTGATTGCTTAAATTGTGCCCAACGAATCCAATGAAGTTAAAGCAAATATTGCAGATATGCTTTCCTGCATTCTTTTCAATTCGGTGCCTCTTATCATAACAGTTTGTTGCGCCTAATTATAACATTTTGTTGCCACTTCCCCCTTCACGAGAAATGGGGTGCAGAAACAGCTAAGAAGGATGACAACGACATCTCCCTGATATTCTTTTTGACCTAATTTACTCATGACCAAGCTTAGTTAGGATTTAGTTTGTTTTTTCAAGCTCTAGTCCTGCCTCAAAGGGTAAGAAATTGCATAGAACCTTGTACTTATACCAGCTCAGGCACGCTGATATATATATATATATATATATATATATATATATATATATATATATATATATATATAGGAGCTGATCCGTTGAGAGCGCTGGCAACTTGGGTTAAGTTGCTAGCGCAATCTGGCCGTCTATCTGGCACGATGGATGGGCCAGATTTAATTTTTTAAAACACTTTTTGCCGTCCGCTACATAATATAGCGGACGGTACTTTTTATCATAATACCCTCATCTACCCTCGCGTAATTGGTTGGTGCAGTTAAAGTTGTCCGCTACATAATGTAGCGGACATAATAAAAAACATAGAGACTTTTCACTTTCAGATCTGATTTTATCATCTTTAGCGATTTTGACTCCACCAAGATCAAGAGCTGAAACCACCAGCTGTTTCCACTTCTGACGGCGAGAACTATGCGCAGAAAGAGCGGAAGAAGTGGAGAAAGAAGAGCAGGTGAGGGAAAAGGTAAAGCTACCGAAGAGAAGTGCGGGCTTAGAGAAGAGAACTATGCACTGATTCTCTTCCTCTTCCACTTCTCCAGCCGAAACCACCAGCTGTTTCCTTGATTTCTTTTCGAGGCCATTATTAGTCTTACTAGGCCTTTATTTGGAGTCTGATAGTTTCTGTTTTCATATGGGCAGAGAAAATGATTCTTGGTACTGACAGTCTGGATTTCTTGAGTTACCTGCTTGTAAAAATCTGTAATTTCCTAATATTGTGGCCTATCAATCTTTTTTCTTCTGCTCTGAGGAGCGTTTGTGGCAATTAGTAGTGTGCCTACTGTTTTGATTTGTGGTGAAATGATTCCCATGTGTCTTGGTGAAGATTTTCAATTGGAACTGTGGAAGGACAGTTTCAACCCATTCAAACCCATCAGATTTGGTGCTTGGTCTCGTGGAGGCGGTGACCAGAGAGAGAGAGAGAGAGAGAGAGAGAGAGAGAGAGAGAGAGAGAGAGAGAGAGAGAGAGAGACCAATTGAAAGTGAAATGAATGTGTCTCTGGTTTACTTTGGAGAGATGCTATTTTTTATATTATGTCTGCTACATTATGTAGCGGACAACTTTAGTTGCACCAACCAAATACACGAGGCGGAAGACGGTATTATGGTAAAAAGTACTGTCCGCTATATTATATAGCGGACGGCAAAAAAGTGTTTTAAAAAATTAGATCTGGCCCGTCCATCGTGCCAGATGGACGGGCAGATCGCGCGAGCAACTTAACCCAAGTTGCTAGTGCTCTCAACGGATCAGCTCCATATATATATATATATATATATATATATATATATATATGGGGGCCGATCCACACCCACCGGTGGAGAAATAACAATTTCTCCACCGAACCGCAGGTAAGAGCAGCGGTTGGGCCACGTGGCGCAAAAGGTGTACGGCCACTGCATTAATGGCAAAAAAAAGCACGAGAAATGCCACGAGAAACGGTGAGAAAATGGCAAAAAGGACACCAACCGCATGCACAACCAGCGGTTGGCATTAATATGCCTGACACGTGGCGTCCCCCACCCCTGCCACGTGGCCCAACCCCATGGCCCCTGCCACGTGGCGTCCCCTCCCCCTGCCACGTGGCCCACCGGCATGGCCAACCGGCGGTATTGGCGATGGCCCTGCCACGTGGCGTCCCCTCCCCCTGCCACGTGGCCCAACCGCTGGTACCTCCAGCGGTTGGTCTCCCGCCCCTGCCACGTGGCGTCCCCTCCCCCTGCCACGTGGCCCAACCGCACCTACAACCCGCGGTTGGTCCCCGCCCCTGCCACGTGGCGTCCCCTCCCCCTGCCACGTGGCCCAACCGCACCTACAACCCGCGGTTGGTCCCCTCCCTCTGCCACGTGGCGTCCCCTCCCCTGCCACGTGGCCCAACCGCACCTACAACCCGCGGTTGGTCCCCTCCCCCTGCCACGTGGCCAACCGCTCCTACAACCCGCGGTTGGTCCCCTCCTCTGCCACGTGGCGTCCCCTCCCCCTGCGGTTGGCATTATTGCCTTCCGTGACCCCACCCCCTTGCCCCCCCCGCCCCACGCGTCACCCCCCTTGCCCCCTACCCCCCTTGCCCCCCACCCCGTGGCCCCCACCCTATGTCCTTTTCCCCCACCCGTGAACCCCCTTCCCCCACCCGTGAACCCCCTCTTCCCCCACGTGTCATTACCACCCTACCCCCCACCCCCACGTGTCATTCCCCCCTCCCCCTCCCTGCTGTTCACTCACGGTTCTTCCCTTCCTCTCTCACTTTTCTCTCTATAAAATCCCTCTCCCCGAATCATTTTTTCCACCCTCCTCATTCTCCCTATCTCACCTACATACAAACAAAAAAAATTTACGCTAGAAGATCGGTGGATAACCGCTAGAAGATCGGTGGATTTTTCTTGAAATATATCAAGTTAAAACAAGTAAGTATTTTTCAATTTGTTCATACCAATTGATTGTTTAAATTGTGTTACGCTTAAATTGTTCTTACAATAGTCTAAAATTCGTGTTTAGGGCGTCAAAATTACGTTTTGACAAATCGGGGTATTACATTCGAAAAATTCCAAAATAGCGATTTTTTAGGGCATCAGAAATAGAATTTTTTACGAATTTATAAAAAATAGCTAGAGCTAGATTTTGCCAAAATACGAAACAGAGACCCTAGTTATTTTCAAAAGATCTGTATCAGGTAAAAATTTCAGATTTTTCCAAAGACTGGAAAGGGGTTAACTGATACACGCAACCTTGTAACTTTGCAGTGTAATTTAAAATATCAAGCAAGCGCGATTTCGCGCGAAACTTTTATGAAAACCCTAGGGTGTTGGGAAGTTCCATTCCCCAGGAATTCGGGCCATTCCGAAGCCGTTAGCTAATTTTTTGGCCGAACGGGCTTTTAAGCGCTCGATCCGGACACCGGTTCGAGATTTTTAGGCGAAAAATCCGTAAAATACTTTTTAGATCAAGAATGAACTCAGGAAGCTTAAAATAGCATTTTAAAGCACTTTTGATATTTTCTGAAGCCAGGGGGTATTTTGGTAATTTGCCACCCCGAGAGGGGTATTTTGGTAATTTTCCTGAAAAAGTTTTTCAACGGACTTTTAAGTCCAGAAGTGTAAGTAAAACGCCTGAAATGTTGTTTTGCAGCTGATTGCGGGGCGTAATTGTCGCTAAAGGTGAAAACTTAATTAGAAGTTTTTTCACGAATTTATAAAAAATAGCTACAGCTAGATTTTGCCAAAATACAAAACAGAGACCCTAACTATTTTCAAAAGATCTGTATCAGGTAAAAATTTCAGATTTTTGCAAATACTAGAAAGGGGTTAACTGATACGCGCAACCTTGTAACTTTGCAGTGTAATTTAAAATATCAAGACAGCGCGATTTCGTGCGAAACTTTTATGAGAACCCTAGGGTGTTGGGAAGTTCCATTCCCCAGCTTAAAATCCCATTTCAAAGCACTTTTCAGATTTTTTTTGTCAGGGGGCATTTTGGTAATTCGCATCCCCGATAGGGGTATTTTCGTAAATTTGAAGCGTTAAGTTTTTCAAATGATTTCTTAATCCAGAAATGTAAGCAAAGCACCTGAAAGGTTGTTTTGAAGCTGATTTGGGACGTTAGGGTGATAATGAACCCCCAGAGGCATTTCGGTAATTTGCCGCTCATCGGGGGCTATTTTGCTAATTTTACATTATACCAAATTTCCCGAAAGACGGTGGTTTAAATAAATTTTATTCTTCTTTTATTTAAATTTATGACTTGTTGAGAATGATATAATTTTTATTTTTTAGATTACAGTATAAATATGGATGCAACTGGAGGAAATAATTTTTGTGAAGGTTCTGATCCACCTTACGTTGGTCAAGTTTTTCAAGCACTGGACGAAGTTGAAGCATACTATAGAGCATATTCGAAAACGATAGGTTTCGGTATTAGAACTAAGACGACTAGAAAACGGGCGAATACAGATCAAATTTGTGCAAGACTATTTGAGTGTCATAGAGGAGCACCGCATGTAACTCCGGTCGTTCGGATCAGTGACGAAGGGACAACAAGACAAAGAAAACGGGACACATTTCCGGGTACCGGCTGCAAGGCCCATGTGTATGCAGTACACCGAAAAAATGAAAACCATTGGGTTGTCACAGGAGTGGAGTTGAGCCATAATCATCAGTTGATGACCCCCAGTAAGATTGGTCAAATTCATCAACACCGAGAAATAAGCGCGGCACACAGACAACTAATTTTTACAATGGCCGAGGCTAAAATTCCACCTTCTAAGATGATGGGGGTTTTCTCAAGCCAGGTTGGGGGGATTGACAAGTTGAGTTTCAACGAAGTAGACCTTCGAAATGAACTTCGTGCTCAGAGGAGAGAGTCTTTCGGTAAGAGTGATTCTCAAACTACACTTGATCTCTTCAGGTCCCTTCAGAGTGAGAATTCTGGATTTTTTTACAGTCTCCAACTGGATGATGAGAACCGCATTAGTACTATATTTTGGGCGGACCCCCGTTCTAGAGCTGCTTACCAAAATTTTGGGGATGTTGTGACGTTTGACACCACATACCGCACCAATAAGTACTCTATGCCTTTTGCTCCGTTCACCGGGGTGAACCACCACTATCAGTCAATCTCGTTTGGCTTTGCCCTGCTTAGGGATGAGACGGAGGAGTCATTTACGTGGTTATTTGAAACGTGGCTTCAAGCAATGTATCATATTCCTCCAAAGACCATCATCACCGACCAAGATCTGGCAATGAAAAATGCAATCGCTAAGGTCCTTCCAGATACTCACCATGGCCTGTGCACATGGCACATAAGCAACAAATATCCCGAACGGCTTCACCATGTATATGCAAACCATCCGTCATTCAAGACTGACTTTAATACATGTGTGAAGAAATCGTTGACGGTAGACGTGTTCGAGGAGAGGTGGGCCACGTTAATGGATACTTACTATTTGCACGAGTATTCCACCAGAGATATCAAGGTTTATGCTTTGACAAATGTGACGAACTTCGCCAATCCGTGCTCTTCGTCGGCTCCGAGGACCAGACGACATTTTACCGTAGCAGTTTGTAAGGACACCGGGTTGGTTAATTGCAACTGTCAACTGTTTGAGCATAAAGGTATACTTTGTCGACACGCGTTGAGGGTTTTGAGCGCCAAGAATGCTAGTGAAATCCCTCCACCGTATATCTTGGAACGGTGGACGAAGGAAGCCAACAGAGTCCACGGTCACATTCCTTACGTGCCCAATGTTTCAGTTGATTTCGAGCAATCTGAGACGCTGCGATATAATCACCTTTGTAACATCATGCACGGTTTATCAATGGATGCAGCGTCGACATTTGATGGGTACAGGTATCAAGTTGAAGCAGCCGCACGGGATAAGGCTAAGCATGCACAGTTTAGGAGGGCATTACCAGAAACTGTGGACACTCCGACTAGCCACGCAACTCCAGGCGGTAGATTCAATCGAGCCAAACAGCCAGTCATTGACAGTACTGACCTACAAGGTGAGGAGGACGATATTTTTGATCCAATTATTTCTCAAACAAAAGGGCGAAAACGAGCAATACGCATGAAGAATCCGATTGAAGAAGCAACGGGTCAAAAAAAATTACGAAAGTGTGCGTTGTGTAACAAGATGACTGATCATGACAAGAGAAACCATTATAAAGTGTTAGGTATCGAACCTGGCAGTATGGTCGAGGAGGACGATGATGAGGAAGAGTGTTAGGGTTAATGTTTCAGTTGTATAAATTGAACTTATATAATGTTTAAATTTGTGATTTGGTTTGTGCAATCTTTAATTTGTGATTTGGTTTGTGGATTATTGATAGTTTTGGTAACTCCGTTTTCGGGCACACTTTAGGCCCCATTTGATAGCTTCCGAAAAAAGTTGTAATTTTTTTTGTCACTTTTTTTCCGCTCATTGCACTTCAGGCACGCTAGTTAGCCCATTTGTAAGACTTTCGGCGAAAAACGAGACACATTAATTTTTGAGTTTTCCTAGGAAGGGCCTATTCGGGCACACTTTAGGCCCCATTTGATAGCTTCCGAAAAAAGTTGTAATTTTTTTTGTCACTTTTTTTCCGCTCATTGCACTTCAGGCACGCTAGTTAGCCCATTTGTAAGACTTTCGGCGAAAAACGAGACACATTAATTTTTGAGTTTTCCTAGGAAGGGCCTATTCGGGCACACTTTAGGCCCCATTTGATAGCTTCCGAAAAAAGTTGTAATTTTTTTTGTCACTTTTTTTCCGCTCATTGCACTTCAGGCACGCTAGTTAGCCCATTTGTAAGACTTTCGGCGAAAAACGAGACACATTAATTTTTGAGTTTTCCTAGGAAGGGCCTATTCGGGCACACTTTAGGCCCCATTTGATAGCTTCCGAAAAAAGTTGTAATTTTTTTTGTCACTTTTTTTCCGCTCATTGCACTTCAGGCACGCTAGTTAGCCCATTTGTAAGACTTTCGGCGAAAAACGAGACACATTAATTTTTGAGTTTTCCTAGGAAGGGCCTATTCGGGCACACTTTAGGCCCCATTTGATAGCTTCCGAAAAAAGTTGTAATTTTTTTTGTCACTTTTTTTCGAATGCCGTCATATGAAAGGTATATTCGCGCACATTTTAGCGCCAAATTCATAGCATGCGAAAAATTATGTACATTTCTTTTTGGTACAGTTTTTTGTAACATCACAGCAGCTAGCCACGCACGTCAGGATAATGGTAATGAAGGCGTCTAGCTTCATTCTTTTTCAGCTCCCAGGCTATCCTATACCTAAACGTCAAGGCATCCTTCCTAGTCCACGAGGAGTGTTTGAGCACTTCCGAGCGAGCAATGTAGTCCATGTACTTGAGGACGTAAATCCCGCAATCGTGACCGTTATATTGCTTTGGTCGGTCCTTTATCATCACGACCGTCCAAGGGTCACCCTGTGGCCGTCCGCATGCTAGCGAGAGGACAGTAGTCTGCATCCAACAATAAAAACGAGAATCAAGCCTATGAGACAAGAACAATATACTATGAGCCAAGGTCAAAAAATAAATACTAACCACTAAAGTGATGTACTCGTTGTACATCTGTGCCAGCAGCTGTCCAGGCTCGTCCTCCCTTAGGCTATCGTATATGTGAACCGTTCTGAACGCTGGATGGAGAACTAATAGGAACCAGTGGTTTGCATGATGACAGGGTATCATGATAAGGTTCGCATCAGCAGCGGGACATTGATAGTCTGCGTTCATCATGCCTAACACGTTTCGACCTGGTTTCCACTTACTCCTGCCGCCCCCTCGCCTCCATTCTGTGAATTCTCTCACCGTTAATTCCACAAAATGAGTGGGATACATGTTAAGCTTCAAATATTCAGAACGGTTAAAACGTTGCTCTCTAATCCGGAGCAGTTCTATGTAAGCGTTCATGACAAAATTTGAAAGATCTGTCTCCGGCGCCAACGTTCTGATATCCTCATGACCTAGGAATGTCGCAAGGGGAAAGTCTGCTGAATTGACAGGCTCATGCCCGAAGTAGTGCCGGTCGATCCAAGCCATCTTGTCCGACCTCAATGGCTTCGTCGCTTGTCCTTTGTCCGACCGAAAGCTTGGGCGCGAGGCCTGGATTCCTACTTGGGGAACCTGACTCTGGCACTGAGAGTCGTATGCGTTTGGAGGCAAGCGACTATATGGCTCCCATACCTGACTCTGGGGCTGATAGTCGTACGCGTCAGGAGGAGGGCGACCAGACGGCTCCCACACCTGACTCTGGGGCTGATAGTTGTACGCGTCAGGAAGAGGGCGACCGGACGACTCCCACACCTGACTCTGGGGCTGATAGTCGTACGCTTCAGGACGAGGGCGACTAGACGGCTCCCCTTCGTAACCCCGGTACGCAAGACTAAAGTTTTGAACTTCAGTCTTGTACTTCTCAATGGACCTCTTAAGATTGTCAGGAGCCTGCGCGACAAACCAGTCAAACGACTCCAGCTGCTTGAACACCTCAATGCCCTGGTCAACCTAAAAAACATGCATAGAAAATATGGCTAATCATATTTGACAAATGGTCGATAAGGTGCGCAAATAAATTATCAAACAACACTAGCATGACTTACAATGGCCAATGCCCAGAACTGGTCATAGACCTCACGTGGCGCGTACGATGTCTTCTTCACTGGGAAGGGCGATTCACCCTCGTGCGCGTCACCCTGAGAAACCACTGTAAGTATTCCTCAGTACTAATGCCGTCGTGCTTCAGCGATACAAGGCTATCATACGTTTCCTGCCAGGTATTCCACTGGTGCACCTCGTCACCCAACAAAATCAAGGCATCAGCCACCTCGAAGTTCGGCCCTCGACCACCCCTGTATGGCCGCATGTCTACAGCGGGTTTTGGTATCCCTTGTGGACAGCCAGCTTGCTTCATAGCTCGATCGGGCATCTGAAACTCACATTCTTCGAAGTGAATGAGCGGCACCCGAACCAAACCTGCCAGCACGTACGACACCGGAAGTTGCCAACACCACTCATCCAACAGATGCATCACCTTGCCATATGGCTGCCACGTCACCTGGGATGCATCTAGTATCTCTAGTTCCCCCCGATAGAACTTTAGATGGTGGTGAGGGTCTACCCGTCTCCACCTCCGGTTGGTCGTAGGCCCCCAGGCCCACACCCTAGGCCACGTCTCATCGGAATCTACCAACGGTTGTGGACGACCCATGGGTAGCCTCTCGTAAGACCAAACCTGTGAATGCAAACATTATATGGAATTAGTAATTAATCCCGAATATATTGACTAAGGATCCTACCAAGAAAATAAATGCTCATACCTGTAATAGAGTCAGGCAGGCGGCAATGGACTTGGCACCGTTTCTCGTAGCCTTATGCAGTGCTCGATATAGGTGCGCAAGGACAGCTGAACCCCACGAATAGGAGTATACCTCCTCAAGATCCTCCAAGAACACCATATACTTCGGATGCACCGTGTTTTTCGAATGCGTCGGAAGTAATATAGCTCCAATAATATACAGAAGGAATGCCTTCGTATACGTCACGAAATCTTGAGGAGTGTATTCATCCGGTAGCACGCCGTACTGCTCTCTCAGCCATTTAAGCTTGACGCCGTTTGTTGTAAGCGCTGCCCTTGGAATTCCCGGAAAATACTGCATAGCCATATTCGCTATGGATGCAGACGGCACGTTCAAAGTAACGGGTCTGCCGTGACATGGGATTCCAAGTATAAATCCGACGTCCTCTAACGTAACAGTCATTTCACCAAACCGGAAGTGAAATGAGTTCGTCTCGCTCCTCCATCGTTCAACTAGAGCGGATATAAGGCAATCGTCGTGTCGAGACCATTTCCCGGGATCGGTGAACAGGGTTAAATTTTGACGGTGTAATAGCTGTATTTGTTCCTCGTTTAGTACCCACTCTTCAAGGTGCCTTGTGCTTTGAATTGTTTCCAAAACACCCCTATCGACACCGTCAAATACGTGCCTCGCGACGTGGTCATCGTCATCGTATAGGATTGATGTATCATGAGGTCCAGAGCTGAAATTCATACCTTTAAGAACAAAATATAATTATAAACCAACTTAGCGTCCATAATATCCATAATATTTACATTCCAAAACTATAACTGGATCTTTAACCTAGCTTACCAACACATTAGCAATAGTCATTATTTCAATGTATTAAAACAAATCCTCAATTCCCACCACTCCGAACGCTTAATTACGCTAGTTCCCACTGAATTTAGCGCCAACGTGGTTATATAGCAATATATAGCCCGATGGCCCCTACACCTCCAACACCTCAAAACCGCTTTAAAGTCAAGTTTTTAAATGTATTACGTCAATTATATACCAAATATATCAGGAAAAATTTTAAAGGGGGCAAGTTACCAAAACACCCGCTACTTATGCAAAATATCCCCTGGCAGTCATCGCCGGTGCGTCACAAGGTTCAGAACATCTGGAACAAAATAAGTTTTCGGGTGTCTCACACCCTTTCCTGAACTAAAAGTTATTTTAAGGTATGAATTTTAAGCTGGATCCTTCCTAGCAAAATAGCCCCCGAACATCGGCAAATTACCGAAATGCCCCTGAGCGTTCACTATCACCCCAACGCCCCCGAACCAGCTTCAAAACAACATTTCAGGTGGTTTACTTACATTTCTGGACTAAAAAGTCGTTTGAAAAACTTGGCACGGGAAAATTACCAAAACACCCCTTGGCGCGGGAAAATTACCAAAACACCCCTACGCGCGCCACGTCAGCTTCAAAACAACATTTCAGGTTTTGTAATTATATTTCTGGACTAAAAAGTCCGTCAAAAAACTTAGCACTGTAAAATTACCGAAATACCCCTCTCGGGGCGGCGAATTACCGAAATGCCCCCTGGCATAAAAAAATATCAAAAGTGCTTCGAAATGCTACTTGAGGCTTCCTGAATTCATTCTTGACATAAAAAGTATTTTACGGAGGTTTCGCCCAAAAATCGCGAACCGGTGTCCGGATCAAGCGCTTAAAGGGCCGTTCGGCCAAAAAAATAGGTAACGGCTTCGGAATGGCCCGAATTCCTGGGGAATGGAACTTCCCAACATCCTAGGATTCTCATAAAAGTTTCGCGCGAAATCGCGCTAGCTTGATATTTTAAAATACACTGCAGAGTTACAAGGTTCCCCGTATCAGTTAACCCCTTTCCAGTCTTTGGAAAAATCTGAAATTTTTACCTGAGACAGATCCTTTAAGAATAACTAGGGTCTCTTTTTTGTATTTTGGCAAAATCTAGCTCTAGCTATTTTTTATAAATTCGTGAAAAACTGTCTATATTTGGCACCCTAAAAAATCGCTGTTTTGGAATCTATAAATGTAATACGCTGATTTGTATAAACCTAACATTGAATTATAAGGAAATTCAAAATACTTACTTGTTGTGACTTGATGTATTTAAAGAAAAAACTACCGATCTTCTAGCGGTTATCCACCGATCTTCTAGCGTAAAATTTTTTGATTTGTATTGTTATGGAGATTATGTAGGTGAGATATGAAGTACGAAGGAAGTTGGTAAAAGATGACAGAGTGCAGAAGAAGGGTTCGGGGGAGGGGATTATAAAGAGAGAAGCGAGGAAGAGAGAAGAAAAAAGACAGAAAAAAGTGAGGAAGGGTGGGTGTTTATGCGGTCAAAGGCTGCTGCAAAAAAAAAAATTTCGGCAGAAGGACACCACGTTGGGGCATCACGGGGGAGGGAAGGACGACACGTGGCATCGTGGGGAAGGACACCAGGTGGGGCATCACGCCGGGGGCGCCACGTGGCAGGGGAGGGGGGCAGGGGAAGGACACCAGGTGGGGCATCACGCGGGGGGGCGCCACGTGGCAGGGGAGGGAGGGGACCAACCGCGGGTGGTACCAGCGGTTGGGCCACGTGGCAGGGGGAGGGGACGCCACGTGGCAGAGGGAGGGGACCAACCGCGGGTGGTACCAGCGGTTGGGCCACGTGGCAGGGGGAGGGGACGCCACGTGGCAGAGGGAGGGGACCAACCGCGGGTGGTACCAGCGGTTGGGCCACGTGGCAGGGGGAGGGGACGCCACGTGGCAGGGGCGGGGACCAACCGCTGGTACCACCCGCGGTTGGGCCACGTGGCAGGGGGAGGGGATGCCACGTGGCAGGGCCATCTCACGTGGCAGGGGGAGCGGACGCCACGTGGCAGGGGCCATGGGGTTGGGCCACGTGGCAGGGGTGGGGGACGGCACGTGGCAGGCATATTAATGCCAACCGCTGGTTGTGCATGCGGTTGGTGTCCTTTTTCTCTCTCGCCATTTTCTCACCATTTCTCGTGCCTTTTTTGCCATTAATGCAGTGGCCGTACACCTTTTTCGCCTTTTTGTCCCACGTGGCCAACCGCTGGTCTTACCAGCGGTTCGGTGGAGAAATTTGTTATTTCTCCACCGGTGGGTGTGGATCGGCCCCTATATATATATATATATATATATATATATATATATATATATATATATATATATATATATATATATATATATATATATATATATATATATATATATGGGAGTTGATCCGTTGGATAGCGCTCACAACTTAACCCAAGTTGCTAGCACGATCTGGCCGTCCACGGCCGAGAATGGACGGCCAGATCGCGCGTCACGCTTAGTATTTTTTTCACCCGTCCGCAACATAATGTAGCGGACGGCCAAACAGCGCTAGCAATATGCTAGCACTGTCAATGGATCACGACCACATATATATATATATATATATATATATATATATATATATATATATATATATATATATATATATGGATCGTGATCCATTGCTAGTGCTAGCACCGTCCGCTACATAATGTAGCGGACGGCCAATTATCGTCCGCTACATTATGTAGCAGACGGCCAAATAGCGCTAGCAACAGTGTTAGCGCTAGCAATGGATCACGATCCTATATATATATATATATATATATATATATATATATATATGGGGGCCGATCCACATCTACCGGTGGGAAAATAACAATTTTCCCACCGAACCGCAGGTAAGAGCAGCGGTTGGGAAAAAGGCGAACGGACACTGCATTAATGGCGAAAAAGGCATGAGGAAATGGTGAGAAAATGGCGAAAAAATGGTGAAAAGGAGAAAAAGGACACCAACCGCATGAAGAAGCAGCGGTTGGCATTAATATGCCCCTGCCACGTGGCGTCCCCCACCCCTGCCATGTGGCCCAACCCCATGGCCCTTGCCACGTGGCGTCCCCCACCCTTGCCACGTGGCCCAACCGCGTATACAACCCGCGGTTGGGGCGATGGCCCCTGCCACGTGGCGTCCCCCCACCCCTGCCACGTGGCCCAACCGCGTTTACAACCCGCGGTTGGGGCGATGGCCCCTGCCACGTGGCGTCCCCCACCCCTGCCATGTGGCCCAACCGCTTATACAACCCGCAGTTGGGGCGATGGCCCTGCCACGTGGCCCAACCGCATAAACAACCCGCGGTTGGGGGCGATGGCCCTGCCACGTGGCGTCCCCCCCGGTGATGCCCCACCTGGTGTCCTTCCCCTCCTTATTGTGATGCCACGTGGCGTCCTTCCCTCCCCCCATGATGTCCCCCACGTGGTGTGCTTCTGCCAATTTTTTTTTTGCCGCAGCCTTTGACCGCTCAATCACGGGTTTTTTTTTCTGTCTTTTTTCTTCTCTCTTCCTCACTTTTTTCTGTCTTTTTTCTTCTCTCTTCCTCACTTTTCTCTCTTTATAATCCCCTCCCCCGAACCCTTCTTCTGCACTCTATCATCTTTACCAACTTCCTTCGTACTTCATATCTCACCTACATAATCTCCACAACAATACAAACCAAAAAATTTTACGCTAGAAGATCGGTGGATAACCGCTAGAAGATCGGTAGATTTTTCTTTAAATACATCAAGTCACAACAAGTAAGTATTTTGAATTTCCTTATAATTCAATGTTAGGTTTATACAAATCAGCGTATTACATTTATAGATTCCAAAATAACGATTTTTTAGGGCGCCAAATATAGACAGTTTTTCACGAATTTATAAAAAATAGCTAGAGCTAGATTTTGCCAAAATGCAAAAAAGAGACCCCATTCTTAAAGGATCTGTCTCAGGTAAAAATTTCAGATTTTTCCAAAGACTGGAAAGGGGTTAACTGATACGGGGAACCTTGTAACTCTGCAGTGTATTTTAAAATATCAAACTAGCGCGATTTCGCGCGAAACTTTTATGAGAACCCTAGGATGTTGGGAAGTTCCATTCCCCAGGAATTCGGGCCATTCCGAAGCCGTTACCTATTTTTTTGGCCGAACGGCCCTTTAAGCGCTTGATCCGGACACCGGTTCGGGATTTTTGGGCGAAACCTCCGTAAAATACTTTTTAGGTCAAGAATGAATTCACAGAGCCTAAAATAGCATTTCGAAGCACTTTTGATATTTTTCGATGCCAGGGGGCATTTCGGTAATTCGCCGCCCCGAGAGGGGTATTTCGGTAATTTTACAGTGCTAAGTTTTTCGACGGACTTTTTAGTCCAGAAATGTAATTACAAAACTGAAATGTTATTTTGAAGCTGATTTGGCGCGCGTAGGGGTGATAATGAATCCCCGGGGGCATTTCGATAATTTGTCGCTCAGCGAGGGTATTTTGGTAACTGAACGTTGTAACACAACTGGAGGAAATAATTTTCAACACTATGTGTATTCCTAGGGTGTAACACTATGTGTGTTTAATGTGAATACGAAACGTAATTGTCGCTAAAGGTAAAAACTTAATTAGACAGTTTTTCACAAATTTATAAAAAATAGCTAGAGCTAGATTTTGCCAAAGTACAAAAAAGAGACCCTAGTTATTCTTAAAGGATCTGTCTCAGGTAAAAATTTCAGATTTTTCCAAAGACTGAAAAGGGGTTAACTGATACGGGGAACCTTGTAATTCTGCAGTGTAATTTAAAATATCAAGCCAGCGCGATTTCGCGCGAAACTTTTATGAGAACCCTAGGGTGTTGGGAAGTTCCATTCCCCCAGAATTCGGGCCATTCCGAAGCCGTTAGCTAATTTTTTGGCCGAACGGGTTTTTAAGCGCTCGATCCGGACACCGGTTCGCGATATTTAGGCGAAAAATCCGTAAAATACTTTTTAGATCAAGAATGAACTCAGGAAGCTTAAAATAGCTTTTTAAAGCACTTTTGATATTTTTTCATGCCAGGGGGCATTTTGGTAATTTGCCACCCCGCGAGGGGTGTTTTGGTAATTTTACGTTTCGGGGGCGTAATTGGCGCTAGGGGTGAAAACTTAATTAGACAGTTTTTTCACGAATTTATAAAAAATAGCTAGAGCGTGATTTTGCCAAAGTGCAAAACAGAGACCCTAGGTATTTTCAAAAGATCTGTATCAGGTAAAAATTTCAGATTTTTCCAAAGACTGTAAAGGGGCTAGCTGATATGGGGAACCGTGTAACTTTGCAGTCTAATTTAAAATACCAAGCTAGCGCGATTTCGTGCAAAACTTTTATGAGAACCCTAGGATGTTGGGAAGTTCCATTCCCCAGGAATTCGCGCCATTCCGAAGCCGTTAGCTATTTTTTTGGCCGAACGGGCCTTTAAGCGCTCGATCCGGACACCGGTTGGCGATTTTTGCGCGAAAGATCCGTAAAATACTTTTTAGATCAAGAATTAACTCAGGAAGCGTAAAATAGCATTTTAAGGCACCTTTGATATTTTTCCTGATGCCAGGGGCATTTTGGTAATTTGCCACCCCGCGAGGGGTGTTTTGGTAATTTTCCCGCGCCAAGTTTTCCAAACGACTTTTTAGTCCAGAAATGTAAGTAAACCACCTGAAATGTTGTTTTGAAGCTGGTTCGGGGGCGTTGGGGTGATAGTGAACCCCCAGGGGCATTTCGGTAATTTGCCGCTCATCGGGGGCTATTTTGCTAGGAAGGATCCAGCTTAAAATTCATACCTTAAAATAACTTTTAGTTCAGGAAAGGGTGTGAGACACCCAAAAACTTATTTTGTTCCGGATGTTCTGAACCTTGTGACGCACCGGCGATGACTGCTAGGGGGTATTTTGCATAAGTAGCGGGTGTTTTGGTAACTTTCCCCCTTTAAAATTTTTCCTGATATATTTGGTATATAATTGACGTAATACATTTAAAAACTTGACTTTAAAGCGGTTTTGAGGTGTTGGGGGTGTAGGGGCCATCGGGCGGTATATTGCTATATAACCACGTTGGCGCTAAATTCAGTGGGAACTAGCGTAATTAAGCGTTCGGAGTGGTGGGAAGTGAGGATTTGTTTTAATACATTGAAATAATGACTATTGCTAATGTGTTGGTAAGCTAGGTTAAAGATCCAGTTATAGTTTTGGAATGTAAATATTATGGACGCTAAGTTGGTTTATAATTATATTTTGTTCTTAGAGGTATGAATTTCAGCCCTGGACCTCATGATACATCAATCCTATACGATGACGATGACCACGTCGCGAGGCACGTATTTGACGGTGTCGATAGGGGTGTTTTGGAAACAATTCAAAGCACAAGGCACCTTGAAGAGTGGGTACTAAACAAGGAACAAATACAGCTATTACACCGTCAAAATTTAACCCTGTTCACCGATTGCGGGAAATGGTCTCGACACGACGATTGCCTTATATCCGCTCTAGTTGAACGATGGAGGAGCGAGACGAACTCATTTCACTTCCGGTTTGGTGAAATGACTGTTACGTTAGAGGACGTCGGATATATACTTGGAATCCCATGTCACGGCAGACCCGTTACTCTGAACGTGCCGTCTGCATCCATAGCGAATATGGCTATGCAGTATTTTTCGGGAATTCCAAGGGCAGCTCTTACAACAAACGGCGTCAAGCTTAAATGGCTGAGAGAGCAGTACGGCGTGCTACCGGATGAATACACTCCTCATGATTTCGTGACGTATACGAAGGCATTCCTTCTGTATATTATTGGAGCTATATTACTTCCGACGCATTCGAAAAACACGGTGCATCCGAAGTATATGGTGTTCTTGGAGGATCTTGAGGAGGTATACTCGTATTCGTGGGGTTCAGCTGTCCTTGCGCACCTATATCGAGCACTGCATAAGGCTACGAGAAACGGTGCCAAGTCCATTGCCGCCTGCCTGACTCTATTACAGGTATGAGCATTTATTTTCTTGGTAGGATCCTTAGTCAATATATTCGGGATTAATTACTAATTCCATATAATGTTTGCATTCACAGGTTTGGTCTTACGAGAGGCTACCCATGGGTCGTCCACAACCGTTGGTAGATTCCGATGAGACGTGGCCTAGGGTGTGGGCCTGGGGGCCTACGACCAACCGGAGGAGGAGACGGGTAGACCCTCACCACCATCTAAAGTTCTATCGGGGGGAACTAGAGATATAGATGCATCCCAGGTGACGTGGCAGCCATATGGCAAGGTGATGCATCTGTTGGATGAGTGGTGTTGGCAACTTCCGGTGTCGTACGTGCTGGCAGGTTTGGTTCGGGTGCCGCTCATTCACTTCGAAGAATGTGAGTTTCAGATGCCCGATCGAGCTATGAAGCAAGCTGGCTGTCCACAAGGGATACCAAAACCCGCTGTAGACATGCGGCCATACAGGGGTGGTCGAGGGCCGAACTTCGAGGTGGCTGATGCCTTGATTTTGTTGGGTGACGAGGTGCAACAGTGGAATACCTGGCAGGAAACGTATGATAGCCTTGTATCGCTGAAGCACGACGGCATTAGTACTGAGGTACTTACAATGGTTTCTCAGGGTGACGCGCACGAGGGTGAATCGCCCTTCCCAGGTGAAGAAGACATCGTA